>CAOLHI010000101.1:600000-860000 GCA_948474755.1 Ctenosaura bakeri
TGATATATACTTAACTGAGTAGCTGATGTAGAATGTAGCAATAATAATAATAACTATTGTCTGCAGGAAATGGTTTCTTGTGCTGCAAATGCTGTTTTCTGAAGGTGCAAAAATGCGAGAGTGTTGTGCGGAAGAAGTCTCAGAGTCCAAATAGACTTCAAACACTGTGCAGTTTTCTTAAGACTTTCTCATAATGGGAAGAAAATGGCTGAACTTACTTGTTGCATCCTTCAAGAATGAAATTAGTGAAGAATAACATTCCTATTTTGCACCTCCCAAGATGTGTAGCAAGAAAAAGTATGCCTTGCCTCAGAAATGCACACATTTGTGGAGCTTGTGGTGTGTTTTGGAGAAATAAATTATGCACTTAATGCTGTGTACATTTTCAAAGTGAGAAAAGTTAAATGCATGCTGTTAATTAATTGTACACAAATACACTTTGGTCAATAAAGAAAAGGCATACATAAATGAGTACATTTAATGAAAAATGCATAGAGACAATGCGTGCAAATTTCTGCATGGGAATTAAAAGACCCCTGAGATCTCATGACCTGCTATGAACAAAGGATGAAACAAGAAAAGAAATGAGATTGGAAGAAAAGTAAGAAAATTCAGACAGAGTTTTTCATCTCCCTATTCCCAGGAAGGGGATATTGGTTTGGGCATGTTTGCTGTTCTTCACTGATCCCATATAGCACTTTTGGCATTGCCACAGTAGCTGTCAGAGAATTACAGGGAACGGCTTATACAAATGCACAACACCCAGACTTTAGCTCCTGGCATCTCCTGCAGCAGATGGGGATGATGATGAGAGAATGACCTTTGCCAGAGACCATGGAGAGGTGCCACAATAGTGGTAGACTAAAGGAACAATTGGTCAGATTTTGATAAGATGGGCCTTAGCTTAAGACATAGACAGTTCTTCCAATATTTTTTGTTCAGTATGCTTGCAGCTCATGAGCAGTCCTGCCAGGTGAAATAAGGGACATGGCTCTTGCCCCTTTAATGGTTATATAGAAGCATAATTTTCATGAAATGATGCTTATGTGGTAAGTTAAAGATACAGGAAATCTGTCTGGTATAGGAAACCTGGCTGCCATTTACAACATATTTATTGGTTAATGATACACACAGAGGAGTGTTCAGTACCACCATTTGGTTGTGTAGTGGTCACTGTTGGATAATGCAGTGCTGAGCTATGAGCTGGCTTTGGTAACGTTGAATATCTACCTGAAAGTGGTACTATTTGCATACAGCCCACTTATGACAGCATTATTAGATGGTGAACACCACACAATGTGGCCCTGAACATCCTTCTGTATGCACCATCTCCAAGCAAATGTCTTTGACTGGCATGACAGCCAATAAACATGCAACTGTTGTGCTCTCCATCATTGCTGGAGCAGGTGTTTCTCATCACTTGCTTCTTGGTCTTTCTAAATCAGTAATTCTAGGAACCAAAGTCTGGGCCTTGTGCATTTGTATGCTTCATCTAAGTATTATCTCACTATGTCTGGATGCAGTTAAAATTCTAATTGGATAAGTTGAAGAAAAGTTTGTTGGAGTAAGGTTGGAGTAAGGGCATTTCTGCACTAGCCTGTTATAGCACTATTATTCCACTTTCAACATCCTATGGAATCCTGGGGTTTGCAGTTTTGGGAGGGGCCTCAAAGGCTCCTCCCAAAACTGCAAACCCCAGGATTCCATAGGATGTTGAAAGTGGAATAATAGTGCTATAACAGGCCAGTGCGGAAATGGCCTAACAGAAAAGTAGAGGTTATATTATGTTACACTGTAACTTTGGTGTAACATAAGTGTACCTTGTTATTGCAAAATGAAATTAATTGCAATTGTCCCCCCCCCGACATAACAGTGGGCAGAAAAAAATCAGAAATTCAGCTATCCTATGCATTCATGATTGTTGCACTATTGCCATGATCAGAAATGTCATCCAAAACCCACCTAAAACTCTAGGAAGCTGTTCTGAGCAATGATGGTCAATGGCACTGTCTGGTAAGGCACTTCAGGATGACATGACCAGCCCCCTCCCATTCCTGAGCTGTAGTGAAACTAAGAATTGGGGATGGGGGGCTGCATCATCTTCAAGTGGCTCGCTTAACAGCACCACATATCTCCATTGCTTAAACCAGCTCCCTGGAGTTTAAGGTGGATTGGGGGTGATCAGTTCCTTAGGTTACTATATTTATGTAATTACAAATGTGAGGTAGGATCTCACAGATGTAGGCTGATGACGTCATCCACTGAAATGATGTCTTTTAGAGGTTTGGCAGATGATATAACCATTCTGCTTCTGGTTAAATGGGCACAGTTTGCCCTACCCTCCACCACCCACTGAATGGCCACGGGAGGGACTATAGCAGCTAAATGTCAAGCCCAGTGGTGGGGAGGTGGCTTTGATCCTGCTAGAGATAAGAAAAGAATGCCAATCTCTACAACAACAACAACAAAAAAACAGATGCCAATGTATGTGGGACTGGTGTTGACTCATGTCTCCCATGCAGAAAGGGTTGGCTACCCCACTTTAGCCTCATAATAACCTTGTTTGGCAGGCCTTCCCAGCCAAAGTGCAAGATGATAGTCACTACAGCGCCTCTGCCAGCTCACCAGTGTGATGGACTGAGGTACTTTATAGCTGGCGAGGTATAAGCATGTGCAGGTATCTGTCGGTCTGACATATATCTGAAGATCTCGAAAGAAAGATCAAGACTGATGTGGCTTGTTAAATGTTTGCTCTCCTATGAGAGCTATTGTGATGAGTTACTTGTACTTCAGAATCTGCCACTGCACCACTGCTCACACTAATACCATTTGAAGAAGGTATCTCCCAAAAGTGAACAAGGGGACAGGATGAAATACGGGAAGGCGGTTTTACTGGAACAGTGACAAGAAAACAGTGATGGTCCTGACTAAATTGTGGGAGATGGGTGATATGCCACTGCCCCTTTTGCCTAGAACTCCTTCAGGAACATTAATGTTGTGTTGTCTATCTTCCCTTCATAACACTTCATGAAGCTCTCCTTTTCTTTTGGTGTACTGTCTCAGTTCACATTTTCATCTGTAACCGGACAGAAGTGGAATTGTTCATACACACTCTCGGCTAGCCTTCTCTCTCTCTCTCTCTCTCTCTCCTCTTTATTCACTTTCTCGGTTGTCTTCCTCACTGTCAGAATTTAGTAGACCTGAGCCAAAATATCTCAGAAGACATTTTTTTTCTGAGAGAGTTTTCTGAGCTTTTCCCATTTCTCACACTACTAGAAAAAGAGAGCTACACACAGGTACTTGGACACACACACACACACACACCCTACCTACCTCTACCTGTGTCACTGAGATCTCTGTTTATGATACTTTCCCAGAGAGAGCAATTAGGCTACAGCTTTCTGGCTTCCATACCAACTTATAGACGAGGCTGTGCATATGTGTGTGCGGAGGTAATTATAGAGAGGCAGCTAGGTAGGTAGGTAGATGGATAGACAGACAGATAAAAGTGATATAGATATATATGAGAATTCTGATACTATGTGTAATTGGTCTTTTAGAAAGGGACTACTACTGCAGTGGAAGATATCTGTTTTAAGCCTCTTTCCCTCCTGGCCTCCCGTCTGTTAAAATAGCATAACAGAATACTGTTGGACTGGGTTTAAAGTGTTTGACTTGACCTTGTAAATGCTTATTCATGGAAGTAATCCCATGCTGGTAGGGGTCAGCTTTGACATCATGCTGAGTGCATAATTTTTCTCTTACAAGAAGCTTTACATCTCTGTTCAATGGTGCATCCACAGACCTGTGGAAGTGTCCATCCCAGGATATCCTCCCAGTTACAGATAATCAAGCTGCTTGTTTTCGGTATCACAATGGATATGGCTACATGATATAATTATAGCAGGCAGACACCATTTTAATGTCATGGCCCCATCCAATAAAGATTTGTAGTTTGACGAGGAACTTAGATGCTCTTCTCAAGAGCTCTAGTGCTGTAATTAAAGCAAGTGTACCTGTGTTCTGTAGCACTGAATTCTAACTGCTTCACCAAACAACAAATCTAAGAATTCTGCAGGATGGATACCCAACATTTAAAATGGTATCAGAGTGCTGTAACCATATGGTACTGTTACTATGGTTCAGGCCTACCCGGTGATAGCATTAGATATCTCTTTTGATATCAAATTCATTTGGCCTTCTTTTGACCTTTCTCTGCCACCCGGCTCCACGTGTTTGCGAGGCTACCGGACAAGCAAGTAAACAGGCACGGCCGGTAAACGGTTGGACATTCCAATCCCCACTTAGGCAGGCAGATTAACACCACTCCGTTGCTTCAGGGACCTCTCTTGCAGACACCCAATGTTTAAGCGCGACTCTACACAAAGACGTTCGGCCTCGAGCTGATGCCCTTACAATGCCAAGCCATTTGCATACTGGTTACGCTATTTTCAAACCTGAACTAAGCTGATCATTTAAAACTTGACCTTTCCCAAAGCTTTGTCCCCCTCCAAACTCACATTGTTCTCACCGTGTATGGCATGGCCTGTAGGCACAATCCACTCTATAAAAACTCCCCAATTCTGAGCCCACCTCGGATCGCTCACTCGCCCCGTCTCATCCCATTCGGATCGCTCCTGAGTTTCAGCCAGCCTTGCTGCTGCTGTGCTCGGCGAGCTCCCCTCAGCGAACCACGCTGAGCTTTCCTCCCTGAAACCTCCAATCTCTTCAGGACTACGAGAAAAGGTGTCGTATCACCCATTTCCCCCCAAAACTCTTTTTTCTAATTCTTAGTTAGCGGTGTGTTTGTGGTGTCTTCTTTGTTGTTTGTCTTTTAATAAAGATATTATTTTTGCTGTTTTAAAACCTGTCTGACTACTCTTCTGACCTGACCCTGTAGACATTGGGTTACAAGATCCCTGCTGAGTTACCCTGCCTCTTGCTAGCTTAAGAGAGTGCTCCAGTTAATTTCCCCATCTTGTGTGTTTGTATGGTTATTTGGGCGCCCCTCCTGGGATCCACAGAGAACAGGGTAACAGTATAAATATATTCAGTGACTACATATTGTCTTGCTGCCTTCTGGAAGGAAATATCATGAAAAACAAGTCCTATAAAGAATGATTGAAAGAAAATGACTATGTTAAGCCTGAAGTAAAATATAATCTTCAAATCACAGATATGTCATGCAGAGTGAAAGTAGAAGATGTATTCACAGCATATTTTTAGAGGATATACTTCCTTAATGGTGAAAGATTAGCATGCTTTTTTTCGATTGGTCATTGAAAAGTAAACAAGGGCTCAATTTGCAAGTCTGATTACTATGGTATATATTTCTGAGGAAATCCCATTGTAGGAAAGAAAATGGATTAACCTGAAGGAGCAGACATCCAATTTAACATATAATTTGATGCCTAGAAAAGGAAAAATATTTATTAGATACATTTATATCTCATCATTCCTCCAATGCATTATAAACAGTACTTCACACCCACAGAAAACCTACAACCAATGGGCTACGAACGGAGATTTTTACTTTAATATTACTAGAAAACTTTCAACAGTGAGAATGGTTGGACAATGGTTTTCTCACTGGATATATTTAAGCAGAGGCAAAATTTCCCTGTTAGTGTGGCTAGTGATTACATATGTGTGGAGAGCGATTGTGGGAGTTACAATCCAAAAATATCAAAATTCTGAATCCAGCTCAGGAGAGGGAGTGATTTCCTCCAGGTCACCCAGTAAGCTTGATGGCACTGTGGGGACTGAAACTTAGACCTCCCAAGTCCTATACCAACAATACTCTAACTCCTACAGCATAATAACTCTCCCTTTCTTCCTCATGCAGTTTTTCTGATCTAAGTTACAACTCTCTACAAGCTGCTAGTTGTCCTGAGGCAGAAAATACAGGTGCCATTATCATTTCTATGCTACACTCATAGAGCAAATTACAGTTATAGGATGGCTTAATTTAGACAAATGGAACAGAGGGAAATAAGTGAAGGGAAAATGAAATGGAGGGCAAAATTTTAAAAAAATTAATAAAAATATATATATAAAAATAAAACAGCCATAATCTCCCATGCTGTTTACTCATTCAGCCTCAGGACACATTGAGTTAATTTTGAGAGAGCCAGAGTGAGAAACTCCAATAGGATGAAATTGGTGCGTTAGTACCAAAAAGAGCAGACATAGGTTATTTCCGCACAATGTTGCTGTCCTGCAATGGGGACGTGTTGCCGCTGATCTGCAAGTTGCATTTTTGCATGATGCCATCACAGTCCCACTGCCAATGCATCCCCATCTGTTGTGATTGCAGGATATTCCATTAATGGAAAAAATCTGTTAATGACCGCAATCACACTATGCTCCTGTCACCAGCAGCCGAGGCTCTTCCTTCCCCAGGGCAGCATGGGAAAGAGGCCGAATGCACCTGTTATTGCAGTTTCTAGCCTGTGCTTGAGGTGACATAGATATCATTTTGATATCAATAATTTGGCTCTCTTCCACCACCCCTCTCCACGTGTTTGTGAGGCCTCCGGACAAACACAGAACTAGGCTCGGCCACTAATTGCTGCAATATTCCAACACAATACAGGCACGCCAGAAGTAGCCAGATCGCCGCTTTAGGAGACCTCTCTGCAAACACCCTTATTATGTATGCACGCTACTTACAAAGAGATCCCTGCCCTGAGCAGGCAACTTGGCAAGCTAAATACTCAAATGTCAAGCACTGTGCATTTGCATACCATCTACCTCTTTGTCAATTCGGACCTAACTCAATCATGCTAAATTTTGACCTTTCCAAAGCTTTGTCTCGTGCCTGAAACTCATTGTTTTCCCCAGGTACGGAATAGCCTGCGGTTACATTTCTCCCTATAAAAACTGCTGATTCCGAGACCTTCTTCGGATAGCTCCTGAGTTCCATCCTGTCTTGCCGCCACTCTGCTTAGTGAGCCTTCCCCTCAGTCATATTGGCTGGGACTGCGCAACTTCGGACCTTCGCAGTGATCTATCCGGGCTTCAGGACAGGTGTCGTATCACCCAATTCAACAATCCCTTTGAAAAATCCCCCTGTCCCACTCCAACTTTTATTTTCTATAGTTATCTGAGTGCGTGTGTTGCATACACTGTTTGTCTGTATTTAATAAAGATCTCAATTATTCTTATAACTTGGTATGCTCCTTGGTTTGGCCTTATCCCGTAGACATTGGGTGAAAGATTCCACTGCATTGCCCTGCCTCTCACATTGCCAGCTTGTGCTCTTAGCTAATTTCCCCAAACTTAGTTAATTGAGAGCACATATAGGTGTCCCTCCCGGGACCCCCAGCAATCAGGGTAACAAACCGTGGAAGGAAGGCATGTGTCATTTGCGGTCCCATCCACAGGCAGCTGGCTGGGTGCAGAGGGGAGCATTGCGGACATGTTCCCATCTTGGTAAATGGCTGCCGGGATGATGCTGGGATGATGAGGAAAAGGGTAAGGTGCAGAAATGGCCATAGTCAACCAGTTGTTGAATTGTAAATCAACAAGAAGGAAAATCCAATGGGTTCAATGGCTCAGAAATAACAATAAAACCTAGGCCTTTGTCAGTTTTGCTTTCACCTGTATTTGAAATTTTTGAACCTCGAGCTCTTTCCATACCAAATATGAAAAAGTTGGTAAATTCTTTAGCTGAAATACAATTTTTCACCATTTGCTCCTATCAAATTCACATAATATGTAACTACTTACCATATGGTATCCTCTATTGGGGCCAGCTCTACCATTTGGCAAAATGAGGGGATACTGTCTGAGACAACACATTTGGAACATTATTAAAGGGCAATACATTATTATTTAACTCATTATTCTCTTTCTCCTTTCAGTGTTTGCGAGGTTTTCTTTCACAGCTGCCAAAATAAGGTGGTCCCCTCCAAATTATTCCACTTGACTAAGAGCCAGGGAACACTTCTGCTTCAGGCAGCCAAAAGTCTTGGGGAGGCCAGGCTATTAATATCCAGAAATGTGTCAGATTGTTATAAAATAAGCTTTGCCTTTAAAATAAAGAACTATTTTGGTTAGCTGGTTACTTTTTATTTTACTTCTTACCACTTATTTTGTCAGTGTCATTTAAGACTATGGTTCTGAAACTACTCTTTATTGCTTTAAAAAAACCCTTTATTCTCTCTCATTGGGTTTAATTTGTCAATAATACCTCAGCCAGTACTTTTTTTTCCTCATCTTACAATGTATGGTTCTTCTTGAATTTTAATAGCACAAACAGAAAGCATTTGCTTGGCGCGCTTCTTATTGTTTAAATGCAAGGTGTATAATGGTATTAAAATGCACTTTTAAATTAACTTTAGTGTCCCTCAATCAATTAGATTAATGCACACAAAATTATACATACATACACACATGCACATATGCAGGCAAAGGATATGTAACATTTATTTTAGTTTAGATGTATAGATTAGCAAATGGTTTTCTCTTTTTGGTTTTGGTTTTTGTTCTCTGAAGGGAATAAAGATCAGTATCATGGCAGTTGACTCTGCTGCTCCAATGAATATGGTATATTTTTATTCCTTAATAATAATCAGAAACCAAAGAAAATCAGCATGTACTTTATAATGTGATCCCTTGCAGATACTGTGGCATGTTTATTTTAAAAAGTATGCCAGCCTTCTTTGTAAATCGGGACAAAAATGGCATAAACCAAGTATTCTCCCCCCTCTCTTTTTCCTTTTTTTTAAAAAAATAAATAAAAAAGTATAATAGCATTCAGGTATGCTGAGATATTAGCAAAAGTGTTGACCAAGCAAAATGAGACTAGACAAATGTCTTCTCATTGTATGAAGCATGAAGGCCATGATAGATGGTTTCAAACAACAAAGCGCAGCCACTGAGACAAAATTAGTGTTGTTTTAATTACCAGTGTCTGCAGTGTTATCTATCCATAACTGTCTTTGAAATAGATTGTCAGCGGAGAGGAACAGAAACAAGACTTGAACTAATACTTCCAACATGGTATCTCTTATCTATCTGCAGGCAAAACAGCATTGCTTTTAGGAAATGGTTAAAGCACTGCATGAAATAATTTACTCATAGCAATCTATGTCTTCTTTTGTTTCCCTTTTCTTCCTCTATCTATGTCTTCTTCTTCTTCTTCTTCTTCCTCTTCCTCTTCCCCTCCTCCTCCTTCTCCTCTTCTTCTTCTTTTAAAAAATCCTCTTTAGAGAACCCAGAAGCAAGCAAAATGCTCTTTAGAGGTCAGGTTAATGGGTTGAAAATTGGAGGCGGGGCTACCATTTTTCACTTAAAGTTTACACTTGGGGAGCTGTGTTTTTTGTCAGTCACAAATAGCATCCTGGCACTAATTATCAAGAAGATCCTTAAAACACACACACACGCACACATCCCTAGAGCTGCAATAGGCTATTCTTCATATTTTACCATGAATGTGTACTGTGAAGACAGAACATATTCCATCTTGAGTTTCTGAGCCTGCAGCAGATGAAAGATAGGGCAGCTTTTGAAAATGGGTTGGTGTGGTCCATGCTACAAATGAGCAGGCGAAGCAATCGAGCTAATAGATTACAGTAATTATCCAATCTTTGGCTAGTTTGTATTGGCAAACTATAAATACAGTACACATTAGAACAAGGTGCTTACAGAATGTACATGAAAGGTCAATGTAATTTGCAAGTCGCTAGTCATTAGAATATGCTAAAAAAAAAACAACAGCCATTGCTTCAGGGCCTCAGGATTTCTTCCCTTTCTTTTTAAATGATGAATACATTGATTATTAAGTAGCAGAGGAAAAATGTATCTGAGCTACTGTAGTGTAATGATGGGTCGCTTTATTTTGGGAAGGAAATCAACTAAGCCTCAGAAAGCAGGCATTGAGAAATATAATTGCAAGGAGGAACATCCCTCAGAGGAGCTTGGCCCATATTAAAAGCAAAAACTTGAGACATGTTTGTGATAAGATTACTAATAAATCTCTGGTAAGTCTTAGACTCCTGACAATAACATGGCAACAGAACACTTCATCTTCACTGTGCTTTAGAATTTAAGATCGGTCACAAGCCATCTAAATTACGACTGATCCTAGGCAGACGCAGTGCCGAGCTATGTTGCTTGTCATAAATCTCCCCATTCCTTATATGCAAATTAAACTCCATTTTAAAAGATAATTTTTCACACGGTGATCGCTTTTCTTTGCAAAAGGCGAAGGGTTGTTAATTGGAAGGGCACCCATTGTGTGAGTTTGGACAGCGGTGGTAGGCAAAAGGAGAAGCATGTGTTGATGGTGGATATTGTATGCTATTGTCAAAATAGTTTGGGTGTAGGTGAGCCGGTATTTCCAGTGACTTATTAAGTTAGACACAGCAAGATTGCTCTTTGTAGCTCTGTTCTGGCCTTGGTTTCCCCCTTACTTCCCTCAGCAGCTGCCGGAGCAACTTATCTCCCCAAATTAAAGATCTGCTTTGTTTATGTCAAATAAAATCCTCAAGGCCGTTGGAGCCTTTGTACTAAAGGGACTGGAGAATTGTTGGGAGAGGCTGAGAAAAAGACAGTCCTAAACAGCAAACCAAAACAGAACCTGCCCCCTAAAAAGACAAACTATTTTCCCACATAAGGAGAGTAACACTCAAAAGAATGATTCTTCTCTTCATGTTTTGTAAACCATCAGCGTATGCATCTATTGCCATTATATGTGTGTGTGTGTGTGAAAATCATTTTTATTCACAAAGATCATAATTTTCTTCCAGACATCTGAGAGAGAATTTTTCAAGGGAATCACCATATCCCGTTTTTTTAAAGAAATAGATGCAAGTTTCCCCATTTCCCTGCTGTCCCACAAGATAACGAAGCTAGTTACCTAAGAAAAGAAACTAGCCTTTTTATTTCTGAATGAGGGGGCTACTTCAAATGAGCACTGTGAAATGAGTGGGTTACTACTAGCTGTAGCAACCCATTCAATTAAAAATGAACATGGTATTTTGTCTTCTGACCTAACTGGCTTGTTTATGTTGTGGAACATGGGGGCAATAGTGAGGCAGCCTCCCTGAAGCAGTATGTAGTGTCCAAAGGCAAAATATGTGGTAATTGTCCTTGTCATGTGAAGTAAATGATGGCTGTTGTCCTTATGATGTGAACTTCCATAAGAGGGTGTATAGCCAGGAGCCAAACCTGGAGAACATTGTTTTTTAACTGCCATCAGGTTGACTTCAACTTATGGCAACCCTACGGATGAGAGACCTCCAGGTCACCTTATCTTTAGCCACCCTACTCAGGTCTTGCAGATTAAGGGACGTTTCTTCCTTGATTGAGTCTATTCACCTGTAGTGTGGTATTCTCATTTTCCTACCTTATCAAGCATTATCATATCTTATCATAATATGACCAAAGTATGACAGCCTTAATTTAGTCATGTTGGCTTCTCTGGGGAATTGGCTTGCTCTAGGACCCATATATTTGTCCTTTTAGCAGTCCAGAGTATCCATAGACCTCTTCTCTAGCGCTACATTTGATTTTGTTCCTATCAGCCTTCTTCATTATCCGGGTTTCACAACCCATAAATAGAAACTGGAAATACAATGGCATGGACAATCCTAACTTCAGTATTCAATGATATATCTTTACAATACAGGATCTTGTCTAGTTCCTTCATAGGTTCCCTTCCAAGTCTTCTGATTTCTTGACTACAATCGCCATACTGTTTAATGATTGAGCCAAGATATGGAAAATCTTGAACTATTTCAATGTCTTCATTGTTTGCTTTAAGATTATGTAAATCCTCTGTGGTCATTATTTTTGTTTTCTTAATGTTCAGCTGTAAACTTGCCTTTGCACTTTCTGCCTTGACTTTGCTGTTTTCTGCTAGGAGTATGGTGTCATCTCCATATCCTTCCAGTATTTCTCAGATGAAAACTAGGACACTTGTAGCCAAGCACCATCAGAGTGTGGTGAAGATGGCAAACATTATTATCAAGGAAGAGTCCACAAGCTAGGAGAGGCTTCCTCAGTTTGCTTTTGCCTGAGCCTACTGGCCTTCTGCATCCTCCTCTCCTTGTCCCCTAGCTGTTAATGGAGTGTAAACCGCGTTTGCATTCAGTTTGCAGCAACTGGAATAAGCTGAAGGCAAAGTGGAAAAGTGAGAGCAGGAGAGAGAAACTATTTGAAAAGAAGGTGAAAAAATGGAACAGGGGATTAATTGGAGCTGTCCCTGCCAAAGTGGGACAGTCAGAGAGTATGCAAGAAAAACTGTACCAGTGCAGAAATCTGCACAAAGTATAACACCATAGAGTAAAGCTGTAGTAACTCCTGCCTATTTTGCTGCTTGGTTTTTCTTAATTGGAAAGAATGTAGAGAAGAAAGGGGCCTCAAACAATCCAGTTCCTGTTGCTTTTCCACTCTTGCCTCCATACCAGAGAAGCTTTAAAAAGCTGGAAAACTGTGTTACTAAACTAAACTGGATACAAATGGAGAAAAGTCTGAGACTAATCAACATTTGAGAATGATTTTGCCACACTTGAATGCAATTCACTGAAATAACCACTCTGGTCAACAATAATGTCCCTGTATTTATAATTTTGGAATATTATATTCACTTTTCTTTTGAAATGGATATTCTGGTACAAAGCCCAGAGAACTACAGTGATATGAATTTATCAGAATGTGCATTAAGGGGCAACACTCCACCAGGTGAAGGATATATAAATATATTTTACAGTTCCTAGCTTCCTATCGTAAGAATGGTTCATGAGTGGATGAAAATTTACAACAGGTGCTTATCAAATGTGAAAACGCTTGCAAATCAGAAACAAACTTTGGGACTATAAACATATTTCAACGATGACTCATGCGAAGAATCTGTTTGGTAGGAGGCTGGGATGATTATATTTAATTTCTATATCAGGTACATCAAAATCAAGAGAAGGGCAGCCATTATTCTGCATGTGAACCTCCAGATTAATTCCAGGAATTCTGTTCGCTAATTAGCAGTACATTGAGTTCTGGGTGATGTGTTATTCACATCTGATGTTGTTGTCTTTGATGATATTCTTATGTGGATGAATGTATTGTTTGCATTGGTGGATTGTTCTGGAATAGGAATGAGCAAAACTTCCACATTTGAATTTTGGTAATTTTTCAGAAATCTGATAACGAAACAAACTGAAATGAAATTTTCACCCATCCTTAATCTTGGAACAATCTTTCTGAGATATTAGCAATATCAAATATACATTTTGGACATGTGTATTCCCAATGCCTTGCAAATGCAGGGCCAGTCTTACTATTAGGAATAGTGAGGGATTAATACCCTAAAGGCACCAAATCCCATCTGATCTTGAAAGCTAAGCAGGGTCAGCCCTGGTTAGTATTTGGATGGGAAATGACCAGGTAATACCAGAGACTGTAGGCTATATTTCAGTGGAAGGAATTAGCAAAACCAGCTCTGAGTATTCCCTGCCTAAGAAAACCCTAGGAAATTCATGGGATTACCATAAATTGACAGGCACGCACACACACACACACACACACATCCCAGACAAATATATCTGTTAGTCCATTTTTTTGGTGCATGGAATAGAAGGAGAGACTATTTTGTTCTTTGCTTCAGACAGCATACCCAATATGGTGTCCTTGGGGCTAAAACAGGGAATGTCCAATTTAGTTGCCTGATGTGAGCCACTGGAACTGTAGTCTGGAGTATCTTCTAGGGCAATAGTAGAGAACCTCTTTCATCAGGAGATCTGATTTCATCTTCAGAGATGTACTCAGATAGGCATTCCAGTGGTAGGCTGGACCAAAGACAAAGTGGTAAGCCCAAAAAATACAGGTATACGTTAGCTTAAAGTGTTTAATGGCAATTGCTAAGCCACAGGACAGGAATTCTAGTCTTTCACAATGTGGGGAAACCATGTGAAAGCTGGGAAATCACCCATCATGGGAAAGAGCATCTGGCCAGAAGGCTAGATTTGACCCAGGATGTGAGGTTTCTAAATTTACTTCCTGTTTTAGAAAAAGCTCTCTCCTGGACCTCAAATGGTCCAGGGAGCCCAAAAACATGATGAAAAAATGCCTCCTACGCCTATGTAGAGCTTTAGGGATATTTAGTTTTTTGAATTTTTTGATCCCCAAAGGCTCTGGGGACCCACTTTTCCCACCCCTGCTGTAGCTGGAAGCAAAGCACAGTGGGATTCTGGGCCATGGCTAGTAGTCATGAGGGCTCTCTGCAAGCTTTAGTATTGGAGTCAGCATGCCTCTTCAACACCAGTCGTTGGGGAAAATGAGTGGGAGGGTTTTACTGAGCTCATATTTCTGCTTGTGGGTTTGGCAGAAGCATTGGGTTGGCTGCTGTGGAAATGGGGAAGCCAGATTAGCTAGGTCTTTTACTAGATCCAGCATGGCACTTCTAATGCTCTTACATTTGGGTTCTCTGTTTGGGCTGCCCGGGCTGTGTTTCTCTTTGTTCTTCAGCTCTTATTCCACCTTCAATTCCTTGGCTTTGACTCCTGGCAATATCCTCTGGTGCATCTAGTTGACAAGCCTGTAGTACTCAGTGACCATTGCTTGGCTGCTTCCTTGGTTCCACCGTCTTCAGCTTCAGCTCCCAAATTAAGTTTTTGGTCTCTAGGATCCTGAGCACATCTCTCAGATCTTAGTTTTGGTTTAGGCAACCATCAATCACAACCTGTTGTATCATTTGATTGACTATGAACTACGTATAGTTCTCTTTTCAGCAGAGAAAGGACAAAATATGCCTATGGCCCTTAGACCTTAGACCAGAGAACAGAGTAGTCCTCTGGAAAAATCTTTCTTTATACATAAATTGAACCATAGTGGTTTCCAATAAAAGTGGGTCAGAATAAGGGCCTTTCCACACTATACTGTTATAATGGTATTATTCCACTTTCAACATACTGTGGGATTCTGGGGTTTGTAATGTACTGAGGCCAAAGAGCTCTCTGGCTGAGAATTCTGCAAACTCCAGGATTCCACAGGATGTTGAGAATGGAATAATAGCACTATAAAAGTGTAGTGTGGAAAGGTCCTAATAAAACCAGAATTCTAGTTGATAAAGGCCAAAAGTTTCTGTCTGAAACTAGTAGAGCATGAAGTTTGCTCAGTATAAATGTGTTCAGTTCTAGTGGCAAAAGGGAGGATGACTTGTGGCAGTGTGAAGGAACTTCTTCTGCAGCCAATCAGTGACTGTTTGGATTGTTCCTTGGGAGGGTTGCAGCGGGGTTTTAACCAATATGTGTTGCGCTGTTAAGAAAAACATCTGCAAGAAGGCACTGTATGCAATACTGGAAAAAGCAGATTCTCTAGTGCAGGGATGAGCAACTGCGGATGTGGTAGGGGCAGTTTTCCCCATGACTTCCTCTATTGGCTGCACTGCTGCTCCTAGATCAAACTGGAATTGCTACAGTTTTTACTGGTTTTGACTATATTTTGGGCAGGCCTGGAGGCTTTGTAAGAGTGGCTTTAGGGGGTCTCAAAATGAAGGGCTATATGTACATTTTTCACTCCTGCTCCAGCATGACCCCTGGTTCTTTGAGTATAAAACCTCAAGGCAATTCTGGCCACTGTCTTTATGATACAATGTGTGGAAACGACAAGTTTTTCAAGAAATTTTATCTTGTGGCTTCCAACTTTGCTCGCTTGAAAACTGGTGGTGGCAGAAGATACAGATGCTGTAGGCATCGTCAGAGTTCTGTCTTCAGTCCTCTGCCAGGTCAAATATATCAATAGTTTCCAGTCCTTAGAACACCCAAGGCTGTTGAAGGAATTTGGAGGGGGGCAATGCTCCATGGGGGCAATTTGGAGGGGGGCATGCAGATGTGGCTGCAGGAAATGACCCTCTCATCCAAAATAGTCAGTTTTTTTTTTTTTTGGAGCCCACACTTTTCCTGAGTGGCTGTGGTTGTGAGAAGACACCATTTAATCTTGGATATCCATTTTATTTCTCTCCAGCACCATGAAGCAATGTTATATCAGGTAGTTCAAGGTACTTTAGTGGGATTTAAAGTGTTGTCTTCCCATCTGGTTGTTATTGTCAATGAAGTCCACACAAAAATGAGGACAACAGTGAGGGCGAAGACTGCCTTGATAAACAAGATGGCATTCCATGTACAAAAGCTGAGTAGAGTGGCAACCAAATCTTTTTTTAATGCTGGTGATGGGACCCTTTCTCCACTTCTTCTTTGGATAGAAGGCTATCACAGGAGTTTATAGCAGATTGTGTGATCCTAATGCCAGTTATTGGTTTCCACGTCAATGGGATGGTGAATTTGAGATTTGAAGGAGCCATCCAAGGTGCTGAACTGAACCTCAAAATAGATTCAGCACCAGTTTTAAAAATTCGGTGTTAAACCTGGAATGGATTCCACTTACTTGGGAACCACCAAATGTTACTGTGTGGTGCACAGATCTCTCCTACAACACCGTTCTGCCATCTCTGAGCATCTGCCACCTGATGTGACCATTTAACTCTGCATTAATGGTAGGACTGGCCCTAGTGTGGAGATGTATCAGTGGGTGCACTCAGCAATGGACTGAGTCCTGGGGTGGATGAGCTTTCTCACTTGGACTGATGTTCAATTGGTGCAGCTTCCAGTTCTGTTTACTACCCCCTGAAAAGTGGTGGCAGCATCCAAGGTTTTAGAAGTCAGCTGACCTTGATCTATTTAGCCCTTTTAGTCTTATATCCATATGGATGGTGACCTCTTTGACTCATCCTAAAATGCGTTCCAGGTATAGCTATGATGAGTGGCTGTATATGTGCTCATGCAGTGTATTTTGAAATTTTGTATCTATTCTTTTATATTTTTAAAGTATACTCTTTAAGGTAGGAGCGTAGATGCACTTGTTATGCAGACAGTAATTAGCCTGTTACAGAGATATTAATTAACATGTTAGAAATGTTTTCTTTATTAATGAGAAATTCGCACATTCTATTTAAATTAATTTGTATAGTTTAAAATTAATTTATTGTGGCCTTTGATGACCTCGGTTCCACTAAGACAAAGCCAGAGTATTGTACTAGCGGTTAAACCAGTCATTAAACATTTTATGCAAATAGTGTTTGTTTATAAACAAATTAACTGCAAGGATTTTCAAAACAGGTGCTGTGTTGTGAATGCGTACTAAATGATGTGGTACTGAAAGAATTAATTAGACCTTCAGATGTAATTAGTCGCAATAATTTGCGTGATTAGCGGCTTGGTTAAGGAGTAAGACACACACATATCGCAAGGCTCACTGTTGTCACTGCTGTATTTTTTTGTCTTTCATATGGCAAAGATGAGGAGGTGGTGTTTTTCTCTTCTTCTTTTTTTTTTAAATTTCCCCGAATACTGCTGACAGTGTTGGAATTAATTGCCAAGTATCCTATGGGGGCAACATTCTTTTTCTCTGCCCCCCGACCTCCGTGCCAGCTCATTGTCACTGGCAACAATATTATTTGTACCTCAATGAAATTTTAAAGCACAAAGTAGTTAACCCAAGATCTTTGATCCATCCCAGGGAGAGTGCTGATATTTGACTTGTCCAGGGTTAAAAAACAGTCCATGCATGGTAAAAGTCCAGTGAAACTTAATGTTTCAAATATTACATGCATCAAATGTCTCTTCTTCCCTGCTCCATCCCACAATTCCATACCCTCCAACATTCACAGAAGAAAACTGGAACATTTGTGGCCAAGCAGTGTTGGAGTGTGGCCAAGATAGCAAAAATTATTAGGAAAAGACCAAATAGAAGAGGCTGCAGCAGTTTCCTTTTGCCTGAACCTACTGGGAAGGGCAAACTACTTTTGCAGTTTGGTCATTTCCCCACTAGACTGTTACAGGCCCCTCAAAGACCCTCAAAGGCCCCTCCCTAAACTGCAAGCCCCAGGATTCCATAGGATGTTGAAAGTGGAATAATAGCACTGTAACAGTCTAGTGTAGAAATGACCTTAGTCTGCAACAATTGAAATGAACTGAGAATAAAGGAGAAAGGTGGGAGGGAGAGAAAAACTGGGACATTTTAAAAGCACCTGAAAAAGTGGGATGACAGTAGATGATGGTCTCACATAGTTTATATATGCATTAAAGGAAACTGGGAAGCAAACACCACATGGGGTCAAAAAGGAGATTCAGTTCTGTGATTTAGATTCCAGAAGATCTAGCTGTAGCCCTTTATACACAGCAATATTGTCCATTCATGAAAGGAGATCATGACAGCTTTCTTCTTTGCTCCTCAGATCATTTGAGTCTTGTGAATGCTAACAAGGTTTTCATCCCTCCAAGACGTACCTCTCATTGGTACCTTGCAAAGAAGATGCACTAGCCTGACTCCATTCTCCGTGCCATTGGTTGATTGCATGTGGAATAGTATGTGTGAAAAAGGTAGTCTCTGTCTTAATAGTATGTGTGAAAAAAAGTGATTCTGCTTAATGCATTTTCATGAGTCTGTTCTAGGTGGTGGGTTCTGGCCCTTGTAGTTCAAAAAGTAACTTTTACAAGATATAAGACCATCCTTTTAGAGATGTAAGTGTCCTTCAGTCTGGTACTATTCAAAATGGTGATCCATGAAGTGATGCTGGTCTAAAAAATATTGGCTGTCAGTTTGTAGAGAATATCCAGGGAAAAAAGAAATAGTTGTAGCTGTTAGGTGCAAATATGGTGCCAGTTTCTGCCTGGCACATTGGGAAAGAAACTTTGCTGTTCCCTCTGATCAGGTGGCTTAAGAAGACTTGCTTTAGGAGCCTATGCTCCTTTTTGAATGGGGTGCTAGAGGTTATACTTTAGTCTCGTTTGTTTCACTTCAACAATTATGTTGTCATTCCTTCCAAGCTCTCTGTCTCTCTGTTTCTCTCTCTAATTCTCTCTCTCTTTTAAAAGAAACAGAGGGATAAGGGCCCGTCACTTCCCTTTTTCTTCTCTCCTGCTTCCTGGTCATTACTCTGGCACCACAAGGTTTGGCTACTGTCTGGGGGAGGTTGAAGACATGGAGCTATGTATGCTTGGTCCTGCATCTTGGGCTTATTTTTGTAGCGTAAAAGTCACAGGAGGGGGTGTCATCATTTGGGTTGTATTCCCAAGTAGGATAAAGGCTTCATTCAACTGAAAGCCATGATGTTTTCCTTGTTTCAGCAACCAACTGAATTAATATGCCCACTGGTTCAGGAAATGCATGAATTATAGAATGGTCAACTTGATTTAAACCATTGATTTAAATCTGTCTTTTCCTCTTCCTGGTGATCTAAATCATCTTGATATAGATCAATCCATCCCTTTCTCACTATACACAAGATTCTGCTGTGAGACAGCTCAACAGCATGAACTTTTGAATGAATCCATTCATTGTGGACAAAAGCTATGTGGTACAGTAATGATGATCTTGTGGTCGTTGTTGTTTCCTTCTTCCTCTCATTGTCACTATCATTGTCAATATTATTTATTATGATACAGAACCAATATGAGTGTAGCATGCATAAATTTAGTGCTAATTAGCATGGATGGTACTATATTTCTTTGTAATAGAAAATGTATGGATGATAGTAATTTTATTTCTCTTTCTTTCTTTCTTTCTTTCTTTCTTTCTTTCTTTCTTTCTTTCTTTCTTTCTTTCTTTCTTTTCTTTCTTTCTTTCTTTCTTTCTCTCCTTTCAGTACTGAACTGTGTGACAAAGCAAGAAAGCTGTTATCTTCCCAGGCATATTATGAGCTTGATTCTCAAAGATTTTGAATGGAATGAATCTAAAGAATTCTTTGATCTTGGTTACTTGTTTGTCATCTGTTTTATGACCACTTGGCACCAAGCAGTGATCCAATTATGGTGTGGACAGCCAACTCTCCCCCCAGTTTTAATTTTTAGAAGAATACTGATTGGGTCAGTGATTTAGCTCAAACTAGACAAGTAAGTGGATTTCAGTAAGCCCATCTACTTCCCTCACATAACTGATATGCTAGCACCAATCAATATTCAGTTATCTTAAATAGTTACCTTCTGGAAGGCTTTAGGTCGAGGCAGTACAGAGGACTAGAGAACCAGGCAGTTTAGAAGAGATCCCAGGAATATGATGTTCTACAGATAAGTTGTACTCCCATTAGCCACAATCACCTTGACCATTGAGTAGAAACACAAGGAGCTGAGGTTGATTAAAAAAATTATGGATAATGCCAGGTTATGGAGGCCTGGCCTAGGGGACTGGAAATGAGTTCATGTGCCCCTTGCTTACAATCTCCTCCTTCTTTCATGTGGCTTCCCTTTCCATTCCCTGCAAATGCTAACCACAGTTAACTGTGACATCATATAGATAACAATAAACTATTGTTAACCTTCAAATCAGAATCAGTTTGTTTTGTTTCACATTTTTGAATACTGTTTCTGTATTAATTCCTTGCCCAAGAAAGTCCTATGAAATCCAGGTGACTTGAAGTCTCTCTCTCTCTCTCTCTCTCACACACACACACATGCATGCACATAAACATTAATACATTGAGCCACTGTGGTATAATGGTTAGAATGCTGGACTAGGATTCTGGGAGACCAGAGTTTGAATCCCTGCTCAGCTATAGAAGTTACTGGATGACTTTAGGCAAGTCACATCTTCTCAGCCTTTAAAGGAAGGTAATGGCAAAGCTCCTTAGAATAGATCTTATTAAGTAAATTCTGTAAGAGGGTCACTTTAGGGTTGCCATAAGCTGGAAATAACTTGAAGGCAAAGAACAACAACAACAACAGCAAGTTAATAAACTAGTGTTAGACCTTCAAACCAGAATAATATTTTTCTTTCATATTTCTGAATATTGTTTCCAGTGGAAACAGGAATTATAGCACCATTTTCAATCAATCAGTCAATCAATCAATCAACCAATCAATCACCCAATCACCCAATCAATCATAATATTTTTCATAGAGAAAGTTAATCCTGTAAACTCAAATAGATGAGCATAGGCTCTTTCATGGTTCATTATATATCCATATTAACCTGTTTAATGGGTTTAGGAGATCTGAAAGAAGTTTATAAAGACATGCATAGCAAGAAAAAAGGGCTAGGAACAGGCATCATGGTTTAGTACTGTTCCCCTTCTTTGCCAATTTAGCAAGGAACACTGATGCTGGATATGTAGATATGCTGACACTTGAAGTGGTGGCAAAGTTTAATTTCTGTGGTTAAAAAACAGAAACCTTCACCTGAGTTCGGAAGTTTTTCAGATTTTCCTACCACCCTAAAGCATTTAATCTACTCCTCAATTTCTGCTCCATCTGCCAAAACAAAGAAAATGATATGGTGACAGCCACTTAGATTAGTTTTAGAGGAGATTAGAAAAGTTTATGGCTATTAGCCACAACAGTGCATGTCTATCTATATCTATTAACCACAACAGCTAACTAGAAAAGCAGAGGACAAGACATTACAAGAGCAAGGGGGAGGATGAAAGACCATGCTCTTTCATGGGACCTAAGGACATTTTAGGGACTATGAAAACAAGATTTTACAGCCTACGGAAACATCCTTAGTATTACATCGAGGTGAGTCAGGAGTCAAATACAAGAGTACCTAGGGCCTACGGAAATGCCCATACTTGTCTGTTCTTCCTCATTAATAGTTTTTGCTACCTTGATCACACTCTGGTAATGCTTGGGCACATCTGTCCTAATTTTCACCTGTGAAATATTGGAAGGTGTGTGTATATATATATATATATATATGAACTATAGAATTGTTATACCAGGAAAAAGGCTAGTCCAGAAACTCAACTTTCATTACCTAGTAGTTTCTTTTGTGTATGAATGCTGTAGTGCCATGGAACATTTTATTTAAGGGAATTTTTCAACACCGTTCCTCCAGCATAGTCCAGCTATAGACACAGGGACTTTCTGCTGCTCTGTTCCACTTCTATGCAGGAGGATTGGAGTAAAACAGGTAGCTTTCTCTACATAAGAAAAACCAAAAACAGAAAGCAGTAAATATTGAGAACGACAAACATGAACCCAAATACTTTACTATGGATGAATTATTTAATTAAAATGAACTAATTACTACAGATGGAGTGGCTATCATTGAATCATTGAATACAGCAGAATTAATTGGTTTATTTGCAAGGGAGTCCTGTGCATGTATGTATTTAAACCGCTGGCAGTTTCAAGGAGAGAGAGAGAGAGAAACAGATCCTTGCATCCTTCCTGGAGAGATGAGATGACAAAACAACTCAGAAGATGCACTTGACTGAGCAATTCCCTCCTCCATTGTAGATTGTTTAATTCTGATCACTTTCTTTCAAGTGTGATGTTTATAAATTAGCCTTTCAAATGGGGTCTTCTGTTTTGTTTTTAACATTTAGGGAACATCAATATTTGAATGTTATCAGCTGTTGCAAAGCTCAGGACAATGAGGGATAGAAATTTGAAGAATATGAGATGTTGGACCAAAACGGTGATGGAAGACTTTGAAGAAAGATTTCCTCATTTACTTATGCAGAAATGTAAATCTTTACCAATTTTGTTCTCAAAAGAAGCAAGGAGTAGTTTTAGTCTTCTCTATTCAAGAAAATCTTTGAAAACTGGTGTTTTTGAAGACTAGTCACAGTTCAGGATTTGGTTCTGCAAAAACCAAATCAAAACTGGGGTACCTTTTTTGTGCATAAATCTGCATTTTATGCTCAGAAAACAAGATAGCATAGCAAAAAGTTTCCTGTGTAGAAAACCCACATGGGATTCCATGCACAAAAAAGTTCTGAACAATGAAAATTCTTGACAGGTACTAGAAGTACTTGTTTACTTCTTGTTTACTTGGACCCTCCCTCTTTCACTTTTGATAGAATATTTTCAAATATTGTTTTGCTCCCTGCACTTGAGCTCTTTGTTCCCGTAGGATTGCTTGATAAATTTGATAATTGCAAATTTGTGTACAAAACAACCTGATCCATAGCACTCAATTCATCCTCAATTCTCCTTCTTCTGAATGTTGAGATGCAGTTCTCAGCTGTTGAAATGTACCAAAAATGCATTTAAATGTATATTTTCAGAGAAAAGGAACATTTAAATATATATTAGGATTCTTGTTTCCATATGTTTTTTTCGCCAAATAAAAAATCACATATTAATGTGTAACCAGAATGGAGTGAAATTATGTCTTAAAGTTTAGGGTAGTAATCAGATTACAAATAGTACTGGGAAAGCAACTGTGTAGTTATGCCCAGTTCTAACTAAGAAGTGCATTAATGGCCAAAGCGGATGGTACTTAAGATGCAGGTATGTTTTTCTCTTTAAATCTAGCTGCTGTCAGCAGTGGTGTCGTGATCAGGATCAGGACCACAGCAGGCAGTGAAGAGAATTTAAACCAAGAGTAGGAAGTTCAGGCCAAGGAATAGATTAAATTTCAGAGAAATGCTTAGAAGCTACATTCTAATAGTGGATGGAGTCAAATGCAGAAGGACAGAAGCAAAAATGACATGGTATTTGATCTTAAAGCTCTTACTTTTAGCAATGAAGCCTTAAGACAGTTACTTCTACCTTTCAGAGTAGGAAAAACCTATAGAAAACCATTCAAAAAATGGTGGTATGTGGGAGGGGGGCATGACCATGTAGGGGGAACTCCAAGGGATTAGAGTTGCCAAGATCTCAGGGCTTGGACCATCCTCTTCAGTCTTCAGGGCAAGGGAGAGAAGGGGGGAGGGAAGAAATGTCAGGGTGACAGCACTGCCTTTAATAGTGTGTGAATCTATATTTTCATTGTGGATTAGACTTGGTGTTTTTTATTTGATTGGCACATTCTGTGCAACTGTGATTAATATTTAAAGTATCGTACTTACTGGCATCAGGAGGAGCCTCCCACTGAAACATCTCATAGATTCATTTCTGGTGACTTCACAAGTTGCTGTCCCTAGGTCTCAGGTTTGAGCCTTGAAATCTCAGAGCCTAGGACAGTCCTGACCTGACAACCCTATGACTTTGACTTCAGGTGCACCACATTCAGCCTCACTCCTCATTTAAACCTTACAACAGTCATGGACATTGAACAGCTCTTCCACATGTTGCACTGCAAGCCCTAACAGCTAGCATGGACAAGCATGAACAATGGGGATGGATGTTGGGAACTGCTATCCAACCACATCTGGAGGATTGCCTAATTCCTACCTCATCTTCAAACAGCCCTGCTCCCCACTATGCTTTGCTCACTCCCTAAAAAGGGATCTTACCAAACTGGAAGAGTCTCTTGGCTGTTTCTGGTTCTGTTTATAGGCCAGTACAGTCTTGTCTGGGTGCTGAAAATTGCCCCTTGAGCCTCCAGAACTTGTCAGTGATTTCTCCATCATTCTGCTGCAATATTTTAGCCTTTACTTCTCTTGCTGAGAAGGGATCATGGTGGACCTTTCTTTTGACAGAACAAGGAGCCTCTAATAGAAGACCTCTGAGGATGTTGCTGAGACATTAAAGAAATGTCTATACTGGAAAAGCCTGACGGAGCTTATAAAAACAATACAAATAGCTAATCAGTATAGTATTGCCAAAATAGCAGCCCCAGGCAGGAACTTAAACAGTATTAAAAGTTCAAGGAAACAGCACTGATTTATCTTGCTTTTTTAAAAAAAAGAGTAATGATGGCATCACAGTCTATGTTGCAGAACTTTATGAATTCTTAGGTATGTTGCAGAGGTGCAGATAAACCCTGTTACCAAACTGTGGAGATGTGTATTGGGGTACACTGAGCACTGGCTACTTCTAATACAAATTGGATACTTCTGGTGCATATTGGGCACTTCTGGCTTCCATTGGGTATTTTTGATAGACATTGGGCACTTCTGTTGTAGAGCAAATGCTCCTGTCGTGTCCCAATCCAGATGCAGTTTGGGAAGTTTGCTGATGCATGTTTGTGCCCATTGTGCAATGGATCATGGCACATCAGTCACTCCACCATTGTGCAATAGATGCCTGTACAATGTAATGTCACAGCAGGGCCTTGGTGAATACAGATGTTATGAAGCTGCTTAATGGTATTTCCCATACACATAAGTCCACTGGCAAGTTCAATACTGAATTCTAGCAAACATCAAGCAACTATGTATTGTTTAACTGTGTATTTTTTTTAAAAAAAATTGCATTCTGTGTATAGCGTGAGATTTTATTTGCTTTACGATTGTCTTAAATTGTAATCAGCCTGGAGTCCTCAGAAGAGGGTGGGCTCCCTTTCCATTAAATACGCCTTCAGATAAAGATGTTTTGTACCAGCCAAGACCACATTGAGTTAAAGGGTGGGGCAGATTTAAAAAATGAGAAAACCTTGACAGTCTGTTAAGGGAATGATTAATACAGACACTCTGCTTCTAAAAGCCGTGAGATCTTTAATATCAACAAAATATATGAGGCTTCACTTGAAGCTCTTATCTGAAGGATGACATCTAGGGTGCTATTTCATCATCTTTCCATGGAAGACAACAAGGAGGGGGATCATTTGTGAGATCTCTTTTGCATTAGCGGTGCCTTGGTTCACACATTTGAACTGGATCCTTATTCCCTCCACCTGTATTTGGAATTGTGTGGAAGAGAAGCTTCCATTTCTGCACAGATATAGTCACAATTGCTCCAGTGATACTTGGGCATCCTTAATTTATTCATTTTACATCTATTATGATCTTCATCCATCATCAATTTCCTGTCCTGTCCTAGATTTTGGGGTATATAAATACCCTGAAAGCAGCAGATCCTGTGTGATCTTGGAAGGTAAGTAGGGCCATCCCTGGTCGGTACTTGGATGGGAGACCACCAGCAACTACCATGTGCTGTCAGCTATATTTCAGAGGAAGGAACTGGCAAAACCACCCCTGAATATTTCTTACCTAAGAAAACCCCATAAAATTTATGTGGTCACCATAAGTTGACAAACAACTTGAAGGCCCACACAGATAGTATGGTCCACAGGGATTTATCCTTCTCATTCCATCTGAGGGGGACCCTACCCCCAAAAGTGTCATTTAATGCTTGCTGGAGAGTAGAGAGTTGTGGAAGATCATGCAGCCATATCCCTATAGCCTAGGGATGGGCAAAATGCAGCCCATAAATTGCATGCATTCCCTCAGACTGTTTTGTGCCCCAGAGCCCTTCTTGGCCAGTGAAAATGGCAAAAATGCCCTCATGCCCCCTAGAGAGCATTTGGGGACAACATTAATGTTATTGTGTAGGAGGTTTGGAGTTTGTGTTGGGGAGATGGCTGCATAGCCTTCTATAGTTGACTATTGTTGCTATTGCCAGATGCACAGTGACAAAGGCATCCTTTGTGACTCCTAAATGGCTGTGTTGTGAAGGCCCTCACAAGCAGCAGGTAAGTTTTAGGGGCTTGGGGTCATTGCACAAGGGAGGTGGTGAATTCTTCTCTTCACAATGACAGAAAAATGTGTATATCATAAATGCATGCTAGCCTATTTGTAGGCAAAGAAACTATTTCAATAAATTCTCTTTCTTGATCCCTAGCACTAAGGTTTCTGTGAATATTTTTTTGGTGTGACTCCATTTACCTCTGAAGTGGAATCCTCTGGCTGAATCTCTTTACCTTTTCTCTGTCCCACTGTTCCTTTGCTTTCTTCTTCACTTTTTGGGGATTTCCACTGTGGCATATCAAAAATACGCTGAAGTCTTGTACTCCAGTTTGAACAGTCTTCAGTGTCTACGATTGAAGGCACTGTTTTGGTGTCTTGGAAAATAACTTCCACAATTCCTTGGCCATGTAGGGTGAAGCTGGTGAGAACTGTAGCCAAAATATCTGAAGGACTGAAAGTTCTCCATCTCAGATGTAGCTAAGGCTTCACTTTGTAAATAATAAATAATAAAAAGTACTGTATAATGGAGTGGGGAGAAATAAACAATAAACTTTTCAGGGTGTGTTTTCTGCTTTAGTGCACTTAGTGATATAACAATGCCTTCCTACATACCCTCCAACATTTTACAGATGAAAACTGGGATGCATGTAGCTAAGGAGTATCAGAGCATGGCCAAGATGGCAAAAGTTATCAATGAGGGAGAAAGACACAAGCGAGGAGAGCTTGCAGGACCCAAAATATGTCCCTCTTTTCATCCATCCCCTGCTGAGTTAATGTAGTGCAAACTACTTTTGCACTTTGAATTCATTTTGCAGCAAGGTGAGGAGAAAGGGGAAAGCGAAAAAAGAGGAGAGACAACCTGGGACATTTTAAAAGTAGCTGAAAAGTGAAATGACAGAGGATTAATTTGGAGTGTCTCTGCTAAATTGGGCCAGTTGGAGGATATGCTACCTGCAGACTGAAGAGGTATAGTCCTCTAGTCCAGCCTGGCCATGGTAACATGTGCCTTAGTTACATCCTGTTTGTATAAGCGGCTGCCTTTCAAAAGTGCTCAGAAACTTCAATTGGTCCAGGGAGCTGCAGCCAGGTTATTGCCTGGGGCTGCCTACAAGGAGTATACAGGTCCCTTGTTGCAACAGCTCCACTGGCTGCCAGTCCATTCCCAAGCACAATTCAAAGTGCTGGTGATAACTTATAATGCCCTATATGGCTTGACTCCAGGGTATCTGCAGGACTGTATCTCCCTTTATGGAGATCCAACATGGTATAGTGGTTTGAGCATTGGACTATCATCCTGGAAACCAAAGTTTGATTCCCCACTTGGCCATGGAAATCCACTGCATAACCTTGGGTGTGTCACACACTCTCAGCCCCAGAAAACTCAGTGATAGGTTCAGCTCAGGGTTGCCCTAAGTTGGAAACACAACAACAACAGATCTCATTATGAGCCCCTGAGGCCCTTCTCTCTGTCCCATCACCTTCTCAGGCTCATTTGGTATGAACAAAGGGGAGGTCCTTCTCGGTGGCTGCCCCCAGTCCTTGGAACTTGTGTCCTAGGGAGGCTAGGGTGGCTTACTCCTTGCTCTCCTTCCACTGGCAACTAAAAATACTCTTGTGCTTTTGGAAATGGAATGGAATGGACTTTTAATGGTGTGCTATGCTGTTTTTATAGTTTGTGCAGTCTTTTTATTAATTTCAATATTTAACATTTAATGTTTTAACTCTATAAATTGTTTAATTGATTTTTAAATAACGTTTATATTGATACTTTTACCAAAATTTTGTATAGTTTTTAGTTTGTATTGCTTTTAAGTATGTTGTTAGTTGCCTTGAGTCTCATTATTGGGAGAAAGGTAGGATATAAATGAATATAACAACAACAACAGTCCATGAAGAGCTTTATTATTGGATTCTCCTAATTGTGTGGAATGACTCTTTCACCCCCCTCCCCTTGCTTGGACAATGTGTCTTACCCACATGAATGTCCCTGTGTGCCTTGGTAATCCTACTACTGGACCCCTATTGCGTCCTCTTTTCCCAGAACTTTAAAACACATCTGTTGGGAGCTCTCTTTCTCATGACACCTTAATATGGCAACACAATTATGTGGAAGGGATGGGGTTTAGGTGGTAAATTAACACCAACACTTCTTGCATCTTTTAGGTTTCCCTTGATAGTCTTCCAAGCCAAATTTTGGCCAGTTCCATCTCTGCTCAAGTTGAGATCTGAGAGGCAACTACATCTGGAACTGGAATGGCTTCAGGCTGTAGCATTAATGCTGTTAAGATTACTTTTTTATTAATGTGAATGTTTTTGATGTATGTTTATGACCTAATTTTCTACATGGAAGAGTTTTGCTTTACAAAATAAATGCAACTGAACCCTACATAGGGTTAATTTAGGACAAGATCTGTTTGATCAGGATGAACTAATTTAGAGATTATCCTGCTCCCAAAACACACTGGACTTTAGGATAAACAGTTGACTATTTTGAGAAGCCAAGAAAATCTATCAAGATTCCCCAAGCTATAAATCCACATTAATTCTGTAACATGTCAACTGTATTGTTATAGTCCTTACCCTCATCCATGGTACAGAAGAAATGTTAGATGGAATGGTATTTATGGGTTTTATCAGCTGCATATATTTCACTGATATATACTTTATTTTAATATCATTTCTATATTGCTATAAATATGTTGCATTTTCAAAATGAAATGTTTTCTAGGTGCGATCGTAATTTTGTGAGATGCATTTGCTTCTGACGATCTGCAAATTATAGGCTACAATATGTGATCAAATGGCAAAACGGAAAACTTAAACAGAATGCGCCCTAAGGACAAAGGCTGGTTAAAACTATAGGGGATAGAATAAATGGAAGTTTTAGCAAAGCTATCTCTGATTCCAGCAGATAAATTATGCTTCTCTCTATTTTGCATCTCTTTGGGACTGTACTACATAAATTATGACCAAATATAATTTAGGCTATCAGCGTATATTTCTGAACATCCATCTTGTACATTTTAAGTACAAAATTACCATTTTTGCAGAAGTATAAAATTGAGACAAATTTTTTTTCATGTGTGCGTTTAACTTCCAGATACTTTATAGCAGCTGAAGGGTTAGAGAAGACCTCATTACTATCCGAAGGGCAATGCTAACCAGATGACTGTATAACTGTATTAAGAGCTACATAAATGAGGTAGGACATGGGAATGCAGGATTATATATTTTTGCATAATGTTGAACTGCCATCACCTTTATTCAGAAACACCTAAATAAAAATTGATGTTGGTATATCCATAACCCTAACTAATGAAAAATGTATGCTTTTTTTAAAAGAAATATTTGGGAATCTCCTTGGAATACTATGAAAATGTGTTCATGAATTTTCTGGGAATGAAAGTTCTTCTCACTTGTTTAAACTCCTACAACATGGGTGGACAACGCCTCGCTCTCCAAATCTTGTTAAATTGCAGCTTCCATCATCCAACATTATTGGCTATGCTGGCTAGGCCTGATGAGATCTGCAATTGGGAAACATGACCTCCCCCATCCATGAATAACAATAAGCATTTTCTAGTTGACAGATCCATAATATTAACTGTCAGAGCCCAGCAGGTAGCTGCCAACAAGGGCATTCCTAAAAGCACAAAAAGAGCAGAAAAAGAAACTAGAAGCAGATTTAGAAGAACTTCACAAAGAACTTCCTGGTTTGGAGACAGTAGACTACTCAAGGATGGTTGTGGATGGGCAAAGAAAAGGAAAAGTCTGTTGGTGGTACTCCTGAATGTATCTACTTGGCTTCTGTGGGACTCCTGAATGTATCTACTTGGCTTCTGTGGGTAGAAATATCATGGAGAATCAAATATAGGTAATTGCAAAATGACCCTGTTTGATTCTTCAGTCCAGCAGACCTAGCTTTGATTGAGAATTGTTCCTAGAATCACAGAATCATGGAGCTGGAAGCAGCCCCACAAGCCACCCAGTCCAACCTTTGGCTCAGTGTAGGACCTCCAACTAGAACACCCTCAGCAGATAGCTGTCCAGTCACTTTTGGGAGATATCCAAAGAAGGAGACCCCACCACATCTCTAGGCAGTTTGTTCCATTGGCAAACTGCTCTTACTGTCAAGAAGTTCTTTCTAATGTTCAATTGAAATCTATCCATATGATACTGAAAACCATTAGATACGGTTCTAATCTCTGGGGCAGCAGAGAACAAACCTGCACCCTTCTCTCTGTGACAACCTTTTAGATATTTAAAGAGTGCAATCACATCACCTTTCTGTCTTCTCATGGTACTCAACTGCCTACACTGCCACTTCCATTATGTTCTTTCTTTCCTCTCACCAAATCCATAAAACTTAACACCTCTCAGGAGGAGGACGGGGGGCGGGATAGCTTGGGATATAGTGCTAGCATCCATTTCCAGTGTACAGAATGGAATATCCCAGCCAGCATGAGAAACCATTCCAAGTTTTATGTGAGGCTGCATATTCAACCATTTCCCATGGAAAGATGTTGGAAATGATGCCCTGCCAGAGCAAACAGGGAGAGACTTACGGGTCTGTAACTACACAAAATAGGATCCTGGATAGTTAGATTCTTTGCCCTCAGAAGGTTATAAAAGAGAGAAAGAAAGAGAGCAAGAGATTGAGAGAGAGAACATGGACATTAATTTACAGAAGAGATGCATTGCCATGCATTGTGCTTTGAACTCTTTTAAGAGAAATATGGTAATAATGGTTGAAATAGTCCTGCCCATTTTATTAAAGGAAGGTAAAAAAAGGGATTGGAAGAGTCATTTTGCCATTACCCAGATAATACACAGCCCAATCTGGTGTGCCACTTAAATGAGACTCCCTTTTTTCCTTTTTAACTGGAACTATTCCATCAGTAAAATTAAGATGCCCATTCAAAACTTTCCACTTTAGATGAGAGGTATGTTCCAATCTGCAGAGGAAATGGGCATCTGGAAGGGAATGAAACTTTACCCTTGAGAAAAGCGTGATGCTATGAAATACTCTCTTTTTTTAAAACAAAGTAATTATGATGCTATGAAATACTTCTTTTTTTTTAAACAAAGTAATTAATCACAGATACAGTTCCAAAGCTGAAAAAGTAGTTAAAATTATAATTACAGTTTTAAAATAGTAACCTTACTTTTTCATTTTCTAGAAGCAACTAACACAATTCCTTTTGATTCCTTTACAAAACTTTATAATATTACAAACCACTGACCTGCGATACCAAATGCAACTAAACTGGGAGGCCATATCTTCTCATTGCTGTAAAAATAACTAAAACACTTGCAGTTTTGCAGCAGGATTGGTTATCTTTCATTATGTGGTAGTCATACTGTAACTTAAGTACAACTTTGTTATGGAATAGAAATTACTTACAAATTTATCTGTACCATGTTATTTTCAAGGTCTGCTACTATTATTCTACTGTTGATGTTCCCAGTCCCTAATTATTAATATTATTATAATTGAACACAATCAAAGACCACCCAAGATAAGTAACAGGCTGACTACTGACAATAGATATTGCTACAGGAGCTTCTTGATTTATTCTAGCAAGGAATGTTCCCTCTAGGCTATAGCTCCCTTGCCCTATGCTGTAACAATAAACTGCATTTTTCTGAAAAAAAAAATACTGTTATAGACATGCAATGTGAATTCACCTGTAAAATGCACACAAGGGCAGGGGATTGGAATGCCTGTACTCTGTGATACCTTCTCCATTTCCAGGTGGAGGATAAAGGGAACTGAAATACACGTTGAGTTTTCAGGGACAGCATCCTGGTGTAAAAAAAGAAAAAAGGATAGTATAGCTTAAGGCTCTGTAGGACAAAGGAGTAGGGAAATAAAGAGAGTAATGTATCCAAATATGTCAGCTGGGGCAAAAAAAAAAAGAGGAGAGTTACCTGAAAAAGCAAACAGTGGAATCATGAAGAATTAAAATAAAAAAACAAAACAGAGAAGAAAAGAACTGATGCTTTAAAAAAAAAAGAGATTAAAGGAAACAATGTACAAAACCCACATGTAATTATAACAAATATTTTGATGGAGCACTGATTTTGAGTTTATGAATATAGTTTGCAACTGTGACACTATATCATAAGAGCTATCTTTAATCTTTGTTTTCTTGCAGTCCAACTACAGCAGAGCTGCATGGTTATACAGTATGACCATTATTACCACACTAGATTGTTACTATTATTCCACTTTCAACATCCTATGGAATCCTGGGGTTTACAGTTTAGGGAAGGACCAGCTGACCTACCCTAAACTGCAAACCCCAGGATTCCATAGGATGTTGAAAGTGGAATAATAGCACTGTAACAGTCTAGTGCAGAAATGGCCTATGACTGCATCTGTGTCTACTCAGAAGTAAATCCATTGCCTTCAGTGGGACTTGCTTCCAGATAAGTAGGTGATGTTTAAACCCTTCTAAGCATGGGACATCTAGTGATAATAATCATCACAGGGACATGTGGAAGCAGGCTCCCACTAGGAGCAATGCCTTTGGGTACAAGAAAATTTTGGCTGATACAACACACATACTGTGATATTGTCTGCACACAGGGATGCTGAGCCTACTTTTTAATTTATTGCTTACTTTTGTATGTGTACTTTTTGTTTGTTTATTAATTTTTTTTATTAAAAAATAATCACAGGGTACCCTTCACTCATGCACCTACATGTGTGAAAACTCCTCTGTGGTGGAATCCCCCATGACCACATTGCTAGTGAAAATTGCAACTGTGTGGATGAGATCAACATATGTTTCTTCCCTTTCCCTATCATTTCTCCACTAATGAAAATTAGGTGTGAGTAACCTGTGGGACTGGGCACTCTTCAGTCTCTTTAGTAATATCATCATGCAACACATCAAAATAGATGTTAATGTCTCCTTTTAAAAAAAAAACAGTGTTAAAAAAGTAACTTTTTTCTTTGCTATTGAAGATATTTTATGATCCCACTGTACCACTTGGAACAGAACTGATCTAATCTGACTTCAGAAGCTAAGTAGTTTTGGACCACTTCTGCACTAGACTGTTATAGTGCTATTATTCCACTTTCAGCATCCTATGAAATCTGTAGTTTGCAGTTTAGGGAACAATAGTGCTATAACAGTCTAGTGAGGAAATGGCCTTGGTCTTCATCTATAAAGAGTACCAGAAATCTTGAGGTAGGGCTAGGGGATGGTTTTGCCTGAAACTCTGGAGAGTCAGTGCTGGCAATACTCTGGCTCAAAATAGGACAGTTTCCATGTTCCTAATTAAATCAGCATAAAGCAACACTGTTGGAAGCATTTCTTTCATTTTTTGTTTCCATTTCCATTTTCTTTTGGGGTAGCCTGGCACACTTTGAAATATAGAGCCCTAAACCCTAGGCGTTTGGGCCCAGTGCCCACCAATTGGCCACCCCCTTGTTTGCCTCTCTTGTTTATTCTCCACATGGAACAATGACCTCCTGTAAGATGCTGCTTTCTTCCTTTTCTAAGGGTTCCTCTCTCTGCCTCGATTCCTCCCCTGATTATCTTGAAGCCTGTCAAACTGGAAAAGCTCTCCCCTCCTTTGCTCTTTCTTCCTAATAGACAAGAAGCAGTCCAGTCAATAATATTTTACTTGTCTTCCCACTGCGTGTCTCTTCCTCCGATCAGTTTACGCGGGCTTGACTGCAGAAAGTCAGGAGGGAGGTTAAGATCCGAAAGTTCAGCCAAATGTTATCAGCCGTGGAGATGTTGCTAAGGGAAAGGCCTCACAAGCCCCCCATGCCCGAAGCCAATAATAGCTGCATATAACTGATAACATCAACAGCTGTCAAAGATCCAGGCATTTGTGGTTCATCTGTAAATCCAAACACCTGTATTCAGTCAAGCTTTGATTGTTATCCCCTTTTTTCCTGTCATTCTGATTCGTTCCTTGAAAGTCCTGCCAAAGATATTCTAAGCTGCTAGTTGATTTATAAAGTGAAAGGGCCCTGAGAAGGCTCAGTGTGATTTGGAAAGGGAGTGGGGGCCAGGGGGAGGAATTGACAGTGGCTTTCATTCACAGGGTGACAAGTTCCATTGACGTCCATATTGACAGCATCCTTTTGCGTTATGTTTCAGAGCTGATGCATTAAAATAAAAAGGAAGTTCAGATCTTTTGGATGCAGGCAAGAGTTAAAAGTACTTCGAGAGTTTCCAACATGTGTCACTTTAAAGAACATTATGTACTTGCTTTTAGATTTTTTGGGGGGGTGGGTGGGTGGGTGGGTGATGAATTAGATCAAAGTAACTAATAAACATTCTGCTTGAAAGCTCTTCAGAACACAGTATATATATATGTTTGAGATATTTAAAGATAGAGTTTCAAGGATCAAACTGTAAAATAAACCAATGTGTCTTCAATGGACAGATGATGCTTCGTGTCCAACTAGAAGAAGTTAATATGGAGATCAAAAAGAAGAGCTTGCTCTGTCTTCTATTAGTTTGTCAGAAGGAAATCTGTGGTAAGGAATGGAGCTACGACTCTAATATTTTGTACAACTTCCCTAAACTCTGTGTTTCATACAATTGTGATTCATGTGCCAGCAGCCAGGGGAACACACAGGAATGCATTCAGAGTGGTGCCGCTTGAAGTGTTCCCCATGGAATGAAACACTAGAGTCCAAATTAGGAAAATTGCTAACAAATTAACTAAGAATATGTGCCCTTAAAAAAAAAAGCTCTAATTGGTAGGCAGTGCAATCCTATCGTACATTTATGGAAGAGAGAGGAAGCAACTACTTCCATTGCCTTACCTTTTCATTCTTAGTAGGGTAGAAGGTTGTGTAGGTATTTCCTTAATTTCTCCAATGACTTTTTCCTTCTAATTTTTGGCTGCTGCAGCACCTACAGTCATCATCACAAAAACAGGGCCATTTCTGCCCTCCAGATAAACTATGGACCTTTCCGCACTACACTGTTATAGTGCTGTGATTCCACTTTCAACATCCTATGGAATTCTGGGGTTTGCAGTTTAGGGAGGGGTATTTAGAATCCTCAGCCAGAGAGCTCTTTGGCCTCAGTAATTCCACAGGAGGTTGAAAGCGGAATAATAGTACTATGACAGTGTAATGTAGAAACGACTTGTGATTCCCATTTCTCCACCTCACCATTGGGCAGACTGGCTGGGACTGACAAGAACTGGAGTTCAGCAAATCTGCAAAGACCAATATTCTGCAGCCCTCAATTAGCATTTTACATACCTTGCTAAGTATGATATGTTCAGTTGTACATAATAGGGCTGTAGGGTCAGCTGGCCATAAAAACTTACTTTAAGATTCTGGATGATTTGATAATCTTACCAAATGTGTCTAAAGTCTGCAGCATCTTGTATGATGCATTCAACAATAACCATTTTTCAAATGATACATCCAATTTCAATCAGTTTGATTGATTAAAAGAGTGCTTTCAGTTAATTGGGCAGGATGTGCTTACATTTTAAAGATTATTTTTTAAAAAGGAGCTTCAAGAATCACAGATGGCAAGCACAGTCTTAAAATAGGCATCCCCTCCTACATTATAGAATTATATGTGATGGTATAACTGTATTTTCTCCTTTTCTCCCTTGTGTTCTCTTTCTTGGATAGATTTTAGCTATGGAATAATTTCTTCTGCCATGATTTCTAAGGCCATTTCCTCACAACGGGGCTCTGTGAAGTCTTTCTGTTGCAGCGTGGGCAGGGAGGGGAGCGCACCAAGAATGCTCCCCTCTGTACCTTGCCAGGTCGCTGTGGAGGAGAGCATGCTGGTCTCACACCTTCCCTTCCACAGTGCAGGTGGGCATGTGCCATTGCTGTGCTGGGGAGGGAGACATCACCAGTGCACTTTCACCCTTCTGCACAGCCAGGAGGGGTGGCAGCACCGCACAGATTTTTTCCGTTTTGCAAATACTGCATGAGTGTGCTGCGTGGGAGCAAGATGGTGATGGTCTGGTAATGCCATCATGCAGAAGCCCAACCAGCCAACCACTGCCATCCTGACCCCACAGTGGTGCAGCCCCCTCATGCAGAAAGGCCTTAAATGTGTTGCTAAAGGATTACGTTTTCTCTTCTGCTTTCCTTCTTGGTTCCTGAAGTGGATCTGACATGAATTTACAGACAAACCCACCTTGTTGGCATTCTTTAGTTCTGAAATTTATCAGAACTTTGGGTATAATGGTTGGGTTGTGTGTCTGTGTTTCATTTCTGATTCCTGAATGAGTCTGATACATTGCTAACTGAGCTTGTCGAGCAGTACATGTATACTTTCAAAATTGAGTGCCTCTCCAGTTTGATTCACTTTCCTTGGATCTCTGTGAAAGCAAATGCACATGGTGTATATTTTGAGAAAAGGTTTTCTGTGCGTGGTTTTAAAGAGAACAATACTTCTATTTTCATTTAAGTGCTCGTGTGTCATCAGATGCTGGAAGGTTTTCTTTTCTAACTTTGCATCAAACCTCATGTAAGAATTTTACATTTCAGTTTGCATTTACATTTCTGTTTACACTTCCTAAGTTACAGATTTTCCCTGAAAATCTGCCACTTTTGATTTTAGTAGTTCATTTTGGATTCCTGACAGTTAATTCAATGTTGTAGTGTAAGTTGAGCCTCCCTTATCTGGAAATCTGAAATCTGAAAACTTCCAAAAACCTGAAACTTTTTGCTGCCAGCCACCTGCTTCCATCTTTGAAGTGGCCACCGTGATGCTCTTGCTTGTTTATCTGTCAGATCTCAGCAGTGTCACAGTAGCATAGGAGGACGGCTGGTAGCAAAAGAGAGAGGCTGAGGTTCTGTGACACAGTGGGAGGCATGGAGCACTATGCTTGCATTCTTACCACTTCACAGATCCGGTGGCGTAGTGAGACCTTTTTGCCACCTGGGGGTGGTTCCTGAGTTTGCTGCCTGTCTCAGGAAAGAGAGGACCTATCCAAAATACCAAATAAAAACTGCTCGATTGGTATTGGGTGATTGGGCTCAAAGGCTCAGAGGGGGCACTTTGCACATGCTTAAAGGCACACTGGCATTCCCATGGTGGTGAGGGTCCTCTCTCTTTCTCTCTCTCCTCCCTCTTCCTCCCTCTCGCCTCGGAGGCTCAGCTGGGCTCATCCCCTTTCTTAGAAGTGGGGTGGGGAGGAAGCGCCTCCACGGGGCTCCTCCTCTCCTCCTTTTGTCCCTCCCTCCTCCTCTGCCCAACCTGGATGTCCGCCTGTGCCAGCGCTGCTGCTTTGGCTGGAAACAGGTTTGACTCTGGATTGGGAGGGAGAGAGTGTGCTCAGTGTGGCATTTATGTTCATCACTCTCACCTCTACAGCAATAAGCTTATGAGGTTGATCAGGCTGAGAGGCAGTGACTGCCCTAGGTTATTCTGTTGGTTTCTTAGCACATCTAAACCGAAGTCATTGAACACAAGCTTTATACATAAAACTGGCCCTCCACATTCGCTAGGGTTAGGGGGACAGGACCCTCGCAAAAGGGTGAAAGTCAAAGTTGCAAATGCGGAGTGCTGACTGTATATTAAATCCTGACTGAAGGAAGTCTGAGAGCTGCCATGGTGTAGGAGATGAGCATTGGACTACGGCCCTGGAGACCACAGCTGGAATTCCTCCTCAGCCTTGAAAACCTGTCCTTGATTAAGTCTAACAGGTGACATGGTAGCGATGTTTAAATATTGGAAGGGATGTCATATGGAGGAGGGAGCAAGCCTGTTTTCTGCTTCTCCAGATATTAGGACAAGAAAAAATGGCTTCAAGCTACAGGAAAAGAGATTCTACGTAAATATTAGGAAAAACTTACTGATGGTAGGAGCAATTCAACAGTGGAATACTCTGTGTGGGAGTGTGGTGGAGTCTCCTTCTTTGGAGGTTTTAAAACAGAGGCTGGATATCCATCTCTCAGGAGTGCTTTGATGGTGTATTCCTGCATGGCAGAAGATGTTTTGACTGGATGGCCCTTGTGGTCTCTTCCAGCTCTACGATTCTATGAAGTGTAGCCCAGTGCAGTTTACTGTTGAAATCCAGTGGGTTACTCCTGAGCAAGAATGTCTAGGAGGGCAGACTTGATTTAATTACCATCAAATCAGTTTGGATGTATGGTGATTCTATGAATTAGAGGCCTCCAGGGCACCTCTGGTCTTGCAGTCTCAGGACTGTGGCTTCCACAGTTACATCAATCCGTCACTAGTGTAGCCTTCCTCTTTTCCTACTGCCTTCCACTTCCATTATCTCTCTCTCTCCTGTCCACTTTAGCACACTCACCCCAAGTATTACAATGTTCATGTATTCAAATTCTTGTTTCTTAATGTACAGATTTTCATGATTCATGCTTTTTATATGCCACATTCCTATAATCTGGTTTGTGGAGCTTCTGACTTTCCTTTTGCTTCTGAGCTTGTAAGCAGCTGAACATCCTTCAAGTGAAACAAAGCTTGCAACATTACGTGGCAACAGAAATTATGCACTGATGCCTCACGTAGTGCAACATGAGCAGCTGCTTCCTCCTTCCACCAAGTCTCTGGGAAACTTAGAAGCTTCTTGGTGGAATGGGGCAACAAAATAATACCAAGCCAGAATAAAGCAGTTGCTTGGGGAAATCAAAGCCTAGAGCTAATTAGGGACTGTAAGTTGATAGAGCCAGCCACAGCAGCAAACTATTTGTGCCTGTGTTTATGGTGCTTCTGGCTCAACTCAAGGAGCCCATGGACCCTCCTGACAGGCCACTTCTACATACCTGGGAATTTTTATGAGGTGGGGGCGGAGAGGGAGAAAGAGAATGAAAGCTGGTAGAAGGGTGTGTGTGTGTGTGTGTGTGTGGGGTAGAATTGGAGAATAGGAATGTATTGCTTTCTTTACCAGTGGGGTACACCATTCCACAGCCCAGTTTTCACCCTTAAAAAATAGGCACTTCGATTACCTTCCATTCTGTTCAGACCTGGCAAACTCTTCACCCCGCTGGTCTGCCAGCCCGTTCTTGAAATCTGCAAAGGCAGATTTCAGAGCCCAAAGGCATGGCAGGGGAGGGGGGTAGCAGAGAAAAAGCTCCCACACAACCAGGAGCGGGGAGTCCAACACTTGCCCCCTCCTTTATACATTAATCTTTATTTCTTACTCCTGGGTTAAAAACAATCTCCCTCCTATCGGAAAGAAATAAGACTTGTTTAGCTTTCAACGTCCTTCTGAAGACAGAGAAAAAAAGCCACATACATACCGACACAACAGGTCCAACAGGGCAGGAATGAGCAAAGTGACCATGTTTGCTTTTTCTTATATCTGCTCCTCTTTCCATCCTTTGTTTGTCTGCTACTCCTCTTGCCCCACTTCTCCCCCTTCCCCCTGCACCATGAGTGAGTGGGGGGGGAGTGTGTGTGTATGTGTGTGTGTATGTGATGACTTGATGTAGCGAGAAGCTCCACTAAGTCAACAGGAAAAGGAGGAATTGGTGGGGGGTGGCTGACCCAAGATGGCAACGGGTGGGGACAAGTGCCCTCCAGGCTCCAAGTTTTCTTTGAAACTTCTTCATGCCCTTCCCCTTTGCCCCAAACAAGGCAGAGCCTTAAGGGACTGTGAGCACTGAGCATTTCATTGCCTCCCACTCTGCCTCCACCTCCACTGCAGTGTTCCTGGCCTGCAGCAGCGGCTCGCCCTCCTCCATCTCCATGGGCTCTGGTTCCACCGCTGCTGCCTTCACTATGATGCGGAGGCCCTGCACTGCTGCCATCCCCATTGCCACCACCACAGGGGAGAGGGGAAGGAGAGAAAGGGAGAGAGAGAGAGAGACCAGAAGCAGGAAGGGGCGGCCAGAAGCCATAGAGATGAGCAGTCCAGAAATCCAGAGTGGCCCCAGGATCTTCCTCCCTGAGGATGACCCAGCACCACCCCCAAAAACCTGCCTCCTTGGCTGCACCGCCCCCTCTGCCCCCCATGGTCTCTCTCCAACCTTGCATGTCATACACAACACAAGCAGTGAACAAATGGTATTGGATTGTATTTAAAAATCAAAAATATAATATAAAAAAATAAAATCCAAAATACAGAATACAGAATATTTCTGGTCTGAAGCATTTCAGATAAGAGAGGTTCAACCTGTAATAATCCCATTTCCTGTTATTTCTTTCCCATCTTCTCCTTTGATCTGCATTATATATGCATGTTTTTTAACCAAACCACCTTAAGATGGGGCAGGCATCTTTGATGGGCTTGGGGGCTGCCTTTTGGTCCTTGGGACCTCCAGAGGTGCAACGATTGCCACGGAATCCAAAAAGAGCTCAGAAGTCCACTTCGGGTATTGAACACTTTTTAAAAAGTGAAACTCTGTGGTGGGAACCTACAACTTAACTGGAAAGATGAATTGATGCTCCTGTTGGCTTCTGGGAGGGCAGAGACAGCTTGTTCAAGGGGTCAATGACTGCAGAAACAACCAGGGCTTCAATTTGCTCACATCTGATGTACGGGTTTGATATTTTTAAGACTACTGCATACTTGCAGACATGTATGTGCATGTGTTTATGTGTATACACACACACATATATATACAGGCTGAAATCTGGTTGGTGTATAGCATAGGCAGTTGGACTTTTTGCAGAGTTGCACAGAAGTGGTAAAGAAAGGCAGACTAAGTGCTTTTCCAGGCAGAGCAGATGTGGTGACAATTGTGGTATCTGTTGCTGTAGCTTTCATGTTCTTTTTTTTTTTAAATCCAGACAACAATTCTGTTGTTTTAGGCTATTTTCTTCCTATTTCTGTCATCAGCTGCAGCATTTTATTCTCACACTCATGGGAATATCAGAACAACAACAACAGTAACAAAAAGTCTCCACATGTTTTCCTTTAAAAAAAAAATAGTTATAGTGTTCAGTGAAGTAATGAGATGGCACTTTTGCACTATACCACTATAACTTTAAGAAAAGCCATAGGATTACATCATCAATCCATACCCCAATTTTTTTCTTTTTTAAAAAAACTTTGGAAGACCCTAGTTAAGTTCCAAGAATTGCTACAGTCCTCCAAAAGAATGAAATGAGCGGATGCAGAAATTATGAAGACTGGCAAAATGCAGCAAAACCCAAGGCACTGCGTCATGAGAACTCATACTTCTTCATACCAGTCTGGAAGACTCTTAAATCTAATGGGTCTAAGAAACCTGTTTCCCCGGTGCCTGGCTTCCTTCATGACTGCTGAGCCTGTAGTCTTTTTCTCTCTATTACCACTGCTTGTGCTGGCCCAGTGACACTGGCTTAGTGCTCCTTTAGGATTCTAGACAGAAGCTAAGCATGAGAGTGTCTCAGACTGTGACAGGCACATTTTTTTTTAAAAAAACACTGATCCCTCATCAGATATATAACCATGATGTTGTGATTATGCTCCATCTCCCAATCTGACCCATGAAAACCCACCTTAAAACCCAGCAGGCAATACTGATGGATAAAGATCTGTGGTGCTGGAGAGCAGGGTGCCAAAGGATGGTGTGTTCAGTCCCTTCCTACTGATGGTGTGCTCAGCCCCTTCCTACACCAAGCAGAACCTATGGGATCCTGTCACAACGCCTCAGTGTACTGTCACTGGCGGGTGGGAGGGGGTTGGATGTGTCACCTCCTACCATTGCACTTGCCAGTGCTGCAGACCTCCACCCCTTGCTATGGTTGGCTGGATTTTAAGGTGGGTTTCTGGGGTATTTGCAATTGTTGCAATGGTGTTATGATTGCAAATATGAATACCAGTTATGATGTCAAAATCGTGTGACGTCCTAACTGCTGAACAGGATGCCAGTCACAGTTTCAAGTTTGACTTAACTGCCTAATAGTGCACTTTTCTGGGGTGATAGTGTATAACCTCAAATGCTGTTACATGAAATATATATTATATGTCTATCTTTCCTTAGACAGTGAGTTTCTGCTTTGCTCTAGTAGCCTCGGAAGTATATACATGATGTACTCTAAGAATTATAATTACTGAGTTAAAAAAAAAGTTCTTATCATATTGTTGTGGGTGTTATTCTTTTTTATTGCCTCTGTTTTAACTTTATTCCAATAAAAAGTATAAAATTCAAAGGGGGAAGATATTTTCTACTTTAGACTAATAAAACTCAGAACAATAAAATAAGGATTGGTTACATTTCCTTCTTAATATGAAATGGGTGGAGGCTTCAGGGAGACTGAGTAACAAAAATCTAATATAGCAATATTCTCTGGTTGCAGTGATTTATGGATCCAGAACTTTAATGGCCGAATGTCTTCCTGCTCTCCTTTAATTTCCAAACATCTGGATTTTTCCTTTGTTGGGACCACAGTGATAGATGACAAAGCCATGTGCTCGTGAAATAAGAGTGAGGAACATGGTCACCCACAGTTTGTGCATTGTGGAGAAACTCTTAAACAGTTAGCCCTGGTGAGACTGTGAACTGTCTCCATGCTTTCTCTTTTCCATATAGATCATCTGTGCTAATGAGTGATGATGGTGCTGATGATAAAAATAAAACTTCTTTTCTGACTACCAGTGCCCCTGAAGTGAAGGATACTAATAACAAAATACAAAACAAAAAGAAGACAACATTTTCTTTAAAAACAAAGCAAAAATTATTTTTAAAAACCAAAGTCTTGACACAAAAGGACAGTTTTAACTGCCTGTCAGAAGCTCAGTGAGGATGAAGCCAGACGTACTTCCCTTGGGAAACAGTTCCACAGTTCAGGTTCTGCTAAAGAGAAAGGTATATTTTCCCCTTTAGCTTTCCTTGAGAGGCAACATGGTGTAGTGCTGGACTAGGACTCCAGGAAACCAGGGTTCAGATCCCCGCTAAGCCACAGAAACTGACTGGGCAACTTGTGGGCAAGTCACATGCTGTCAGCCTCGGAGGAAGGCAAGGGCAAACCCCCTCTGAACGTACCTTGCCAAGAAAACTGCTTGATAAATTGACTCTAGGGTCACCATTAGTTTTAAATCACATGTAGGCACACAGCAACAAGAACAGCAGCAGCAACAGTGACATAATGTGTGCGATCCTTCCTCAGTCTCCATATCTCCAGTTGTGTTGGGCTACGATCCTTTCAATCTCCAGCCAACAAAATCAGTCTCTTTCTGACTGGGCTAGTGGAACACATCGGGTGGGTTAAGGTTGATGTAGAATATCACTTATATTCTTAGGAAACAAAAATTTGTAACCACACAAACTTATACTTAAGAGCCATGTTAAATATGGGATTGTTGTGATTGTTGTTGTTGTTGTTTTTGTTGTTACAGCCTTATGCCTGAAAAAGATATCATTGCCCTAGCAGATATCCTTATCGTAAGGGAATGCCCTCACAAGGATATGTGGTGTTTTAGGGGAGATGTGCAAGTACAAAACCCTGAAAATAATTATACAACCTTGGTTTCCAGTGTCCCTTTGCCATTGGCACAAACTGGTGGCCGAAGAGTTTTTGAGCCTCTGGTTCTCCATGTGACTGCCCCTTGGGGCAAAACATTGAAATTTCAGCTTGGAGTAAGTGATGAGATTTTCCTGTCTCTGGTGTATTTCTGTGTCTTGGTTCTGATTCTTTATTTAGTCCTAGTTCTGAAAAATGTCTTCCACACTAGTCTTTTTTCACTGAAATGATTGAAGCTGGAAAGAGTTATTGATATTCCCAGAATCCCCTAGCCAGGACAGCCACCATTCCAAGATCTGGAAAATGCTAACTCGTTTCTTTGATTTTTTTTTTAAATGTAGAATAATGGCCACATATCACATTTCTCCAGAGTGATGCAAAGGTTGCTGTTAGGGAGGGAGAGGGAAGTGTGATATCATGGTGTGATATCATGCCTCACGTAGCCCTGTGTGCCCCATCCATGGTGAGGATGTAGTGATAGGAGAGTACAGGGCTTTTTGTACTTTTCTGCCACCTTTACACCCCTTCTGTATTATTTAGCTGCTTGCTTCTGGGTAAGAGTGTTTGTCCTTCTCCAGTTTCTGGTGAGGTCATTTTTCTCTGATTTGTATTGAAACCTGTACTGGATTAGTGCTGGCAATTAGAGTTTTCCAGAGTGTTGGAACTGTTTGGGAAAAATATGAAAGCTAAAACTGTTAAGAATCAGCCGTCTTTTTAGCTGAGTAGCAGATAAAGCTATTACCCTGATCCCTGGGGGTCCCGGGAGGGACACCTAAATAACCAAACAACAACAACAACGACTTGGGGAAAATTAGCTGGAGCACTCACTAAGGCTAGTGAGAGGCAGGGTAACTTAGCAGGATCTTGCAACCCAGCGTCTACGGGGTCAGGTCAGTCAAGCAGTCAGACGGTTTAAAGTAGCAAAAATGATGTTTTATTAAATACAGACAAATATTAAAGACACCACAGTCACACAGCTAGCTAAAGAATCAGAAATAGGGATTTTTGGAGGGAAATGGATGATACGACACCTGTCTCGTAGTCCTGGAGAGATTTGAAGGTTGAGTTCGTTGATATGGAGTCTCAGTACATGGGACTGAGGGGAAGGCTTACCAGGCACAGCAGCAGCAAGGCAGTCTGGAACTCGAGAGTGATCCCGGGTTGAGCAGGCTCAGTTACCAGAACTGAGGGGAAGGCTCGTCAGGCAAAGCAGCAGCAAGGCGGGATGGAACTCAGGAGCAATCCGAGGAGGATCTCGGAATCGGGGTTTTTTATAGGGCGAATTGTGACTGCAGGCCATACCTTACTCAGTGAGAACAATGCGGTTTGGGAGTGGGACAAAGCCTTGGAAAGATCAGAATTTAGCATGATTGACTTAGGGTCCGATTAACAATAGTGCAACCAGTATACAAATACGGAGCGCTTAGTATAGCTTTGTGAGGCTACCTGCGTGGGGCAGGGAGCCTTTGTTAGCATCACGCATAAGCAATACGGTGTTTACAGGAGAGGTCCCTGAAGCAACAAACTGGTTCTGTCTGGCCTGCCTGGGTGGAGAATGGAATGTCCAGCAATTATTGGCTGCACCAGTTTACGTGCTTGTCCGGAGGCCTCGCAAACATGTGGAGGGGGATGGCAGAGGAAAGCCGAATGGTTTGATATCAAAACGATATCAAGTGCTATCTCTGGGTAGGCCTGAACAGCAATAACAAAGCATGCTTCAATCTTGTGTCGCTTCCCTGATCTTAAACTGACTTAAAAATTAACAAGGCAGGCAGTTTCAGAGTGCAAACTTGGAAAAAAAGTTTGCTTTTATATTTCCATATGCATGGACAGCCTGCATTCTATCTAGCTAATAAAGAGATTAGGTAAACGTAGTAGGTCCATTTTTAACTCACTATCTTACTGGTGGAGAAATTAAATTTGGCTGAAAGAGATAAAATAAAGTAGGATGGTGATGAAAGTGAAGATGGAGGTGAGCACAGAGACTGAGAAAAGAGGTTTCTTTATATGACTGATGATCCTAGAAATTTCCTGGGTCGCATAGTTTAGTTACCTGAATACACAAAAGGTATTTATAACCATGGATTACAGTGAATGAAAACCAGTGTGAGGTAGTGGTTTGGAGCACAAGCCTGGAGACTAGGGTTAGATCCCCTGCTTGGCCATGGAAACCTACTTGGTGGCCTTGGATGTATCACACACTCTCAGCTCCAGAAAACCCTGTGACAGGTTCACTTTGGGATCCTTATAAGTCAGAAATGATTTGAAGGGATACAACAACAATAACAATTACAATGAATAGGAAGAGCAGATGAAGATGCTTTAAATAAGAAAGACAGAAGGGATTCAAATGCAAATTCTGTCTTAACTAAAGCTCTGTTTTCTCTAACAGTGAAAGAGGTGAGGGAGAGAGAATACTGGAATTTCCCAACAATTAGATGGAATGAGGAAGTTTTGTTGCTTTCATTTGATAGCTGAGTATTGACAATTAAGGGCCATTTCTGCACTACAGTGTTAAAGTGCTGCTATTTCATTATCAATCTCCTATAGAATTCTGAGGTTTGTAGTTTAGGGAGGGGCACTTTGAATTTTCAGCCAAAGAGCTCTTTGGTCTCCTTAAACTACAAACCCCAGAATTCCACAGGGTGTTGAAAGTGGAATAGGAGCAGTTTAACACTGTAGTGAGGAAATGACCGAAGTTAAGTTGACAATCAGTCATGGCATACACAGGTGTAATTCAGCCTCATACCTACACGTGTCTATTTTGAGAGAATTCAAGGCTAGTATTTCCTTCAGTAATGTAGACTTGGGTTGATTGACTTGGACTCAAGTCAGACTTAAGTCACTTCACTGAAGTGACTTAAGTCACTCGACTTGGACTTGACTCAGCAATAAAGGGTGCACTGACTCAACTTGACTTGAGAGTTGTATATTTTTATTGACTGACTTGCTGCCGTTGGTTCAGTAACAATATATTCATCCAGAAACCTTACAACTTTGAACAATGCTTCCATCTCTTTTGGCTATTGGTCACATGGCGATCTGTCTCAAGCCAAAAGTGTGGGCAAATTTTTCAGAGGGGAAAAGCAAATGGGTTAGGCAATGGGTTTGAGGCAAGACTGAGGTCTGCTCAGCAGCCTAGCCCCACTACATATTGGAGGAGACTTCCAAAACTTTTCCTAAAAGCAGAAGGAAAGACTCACCCCCAGAATACAGGGCATGTTTTTCTGAGGGGAACAGCAAAGGTGTTAGACAATGGGCTTGAAGAGGAAGGATCCTTCCTTCTTAAGCTTTTGAAGTTTCAGTAACGAGGAGTAAAAGAAGATTTATTCCACACTTCTGAGGTTGCAGATTCTTTTATGCCCCCTGGCAAAAAAACCTTCAGCTTTGGGAAAGTAAGAAGGATCCTATTCCCTATTTCCAAAGCTGAGGATGCCAAAATCACAAATGTGGAGGGCCAACTCTGCTTAAATTGTTAAAACAGACTTTATTTAACAGTTCTAGAAATTCTGGAATATAGGTTGGGGTATAAAGTTGGCTCTCAGACTTGAGACTTGACTTGAAGGTTTCTTCAAGGACTTGAGGCTTGACTTGAGATTTAGAGTAAAAGACTTAAATACATCACCCATTCCCTTCAGTGACCCAAGCTTCTCCCTCCCACCCCGATTTACAGCACAGCCATGCAGGTCTTCCTGTTCTGTGCCTGGTGGAGAGCAGGAGGTGGATTCGGAGAAGCATTTAGCTATGTTCTGTGGTCAGATGTGAAATGATTACATCATCCACTGAGATCTCTGGAGAACACTGTAAACTTCAGTGGATGGTGTAATAATTTTGTGTCTGGCTGTAGGAACAAAGTCGTGCTTCTCTGATCACCCCCCCCCCTCTCCACTAGGTATACAAATGATGTCTGGGGAGACGGATACAGCACCTCTTGTTAAGTCCAGGAGGAGGGGAATGGCCAGTGGAAGTGTATCATAGAAGCATCAAATCATCAAATCATAGAGTTGGAAGAGACTGCAGGGGCCGTCAAGTCCAACCCCCTGCCGTGCAGAAATATACAATCAAAGCACTCCTGACAAATGGCAATCCAGCCTCTGCTTAAAAACCTCCAAAGGAGACTCCACATCACTCTGAGGCAGTGTATTCAACTATCAAACTGCTCTCACTGTCAGGAAGTTCTTCCTAATGTTTAGGTGGAATCTCTTTTCCTGTAGCTTGAAGCCATTGCTCCATATCCTAGTTTCATAGCAGCAGAAAACAAGCTTCCTTCATTCTCCATATGATATCACTTCAAATATTTAAACACGGCTACCATATCATATCTTAAACTTCTCTTCTCCAGGCTAAACATACCCAGCTTCTTAAGACACTTCTCGTAGGGGATGGTTTCCAGGTCTTTTACCATTTTGATAGTTCTCCTTTGGACTTGTTCCAGCTTTTCAATATGCTTCTTGAATTGTGGTGCCCAGAACTGGACATCGTATTCCAAGTGAGGTCTGACCGATGCAGAATAAAGTGGTACTATTGATTCTATGATATGTCTGTCTCTGACTTCCCTGGATATAGATCGTGAGTTTGTGGTACCTATTGTCATTGTGGATTGGAGGTATATTTCCAATATCTGGCAACACTGCACAATCAAAACTATTGTGTCCTTTTTCTCCTTCCTTTTGTGGAAAGGAATGTCTTGATCCTCCCTGAACATTTGCAGGACTCTATGGTTCAGGGGGGCATTATGACATGCTCCTGCACCACAGAGAGCTGATGCAATTGATGCTGAATAGTCCTGTTATTGACAAGTGTACATGTAGATGCAGCTTATGTGTGCACATGTCCCTTTTTGGATGGTGTACAGGGGGTATTCTCTTACCATTGCACTCTGTCTGAACCTGCCCAGCAGCTGCCACACCCCAGGAAAGAATGCTGCTGCTTTTTACCAGTGAGAAGGGGAGGAAGAGGAGGCAATCCAGACCATGAAGCTACAGCTGCTCTGGGCTTGGAGGGGAAGGAAAAGAAGGGTGAACTCCTCCATGAGACATTTTCATTACCCCTCCAATCTCAGTCTGAATCATCTCCTCACTCTTGCCCCTTGTCATTGGTAAATAGCAGCAGCAGCAGCAGCAGCAGCCACCCTTTGGCAGCTGCCATGGATGGGGAAAAATACAGAACTGAGTGGGAGGAGCTGATGTTGGACCTTGCTCAATGTTGCCGGAAACTGTAGCAGTGGTAGCAAACAATCTGAGCAGTGATGGAGCCCCTGGTGGATTGTAGTGGGGTCTCCTGAATTCCCAATAGGGAATTGACCACCTTGGCTCTATCTGTCCAGGCTTTCAATTGAATTTATAAGATTAGAGAATAGCTGGTGAGTATGAACTACTTCCCTTAGTCAACACATATATGTTACCCTGATTTCTGAGGGTCTCGTGAGGGACACCTAAGTGCGCTCCAAATTACAATGTAGGGAATTAGTCAAAAAAGCACAAGCTTAGCAATATGAGAGGCAGGGTAATGGAGCAAGATCTTTTACCCAATGTCTACGGGGTCAGGCCAGGTCAAAGAGCAAACAGAAGTAAAATAATAATTGTTTTTATTAATATACAGCCAAACAAGTGTATGCAACACACTCACACAGAGAAGTATAGAAATAAAGGTTGGAGTTGGATAGAGGGGTTTTGAGAGGAGGTTTTGTATGGGAAATACTATACCTGTCCTGAAGTCTGGGTAGTCTGAAGAAGAAGTTCGTGGAAATGGAGTTTCTCAGCATGTGGAGCTGAGGGGAAGGCTCGCTGAACGAAGTGACAGCAAGACGGGATGGAAGCCAAGAGCGATCCAAGGAAGCGCTCAAAGTCAGAGGTTCTTATAGGGGAAAATGTGGCCGTAGGCTAGTCCGTTCTTGGGGATAACAATGAGTTTCGGGTGGGAGACAAAGCTTCCGAAAGGTCAGTATTTTACATGATTGAGTTAAGACCGAATTGTCAATGGAGTAGCCAGTATGCAAACGCGGAGTGCTTGACAGTTGAGTATTAGGCTCAACAAGCTGCCTGCTCGGGGCAGGGAGTCCTTTGTAAGTAGCATGCATACATAATGTGGTACTTGCCTTGAAGTCTCTTGAAGTGGCGGGTGGGCTATTTCTGGCCTGCCTGTATTTGTTTGGACTATTTCAGCGATTAGCGGCCGTGCCTGTATGTGTGCTTGTCTGTGGGCCTCGCTAGCACATGGAGGAAAAAGGGGTATAAAAGGCCAAATTATTGATATCAAAATGATATCTAGTATCCCACAAGTCCGGGCTAGAAACTGCTGTAACATATAGATGCCTAGATATGAGGTGGTAACACAACCAGAATGCTATAGTGGATGGACACATTCTCTGAACCAGTGAGGCATTTCTCCAGTTCTTATGTGCAGCAGTGTTATGGTAATGTATCTGCACATGCAGTTGAGTGATAATTCTGCCATTAAGTTTAAAAATCAAGGCTGGAAATTGAAGGGAACAGCAGTTTTTGTTGTAGTACTTCTCTCTTTTATTGCATACTGTATGTCTACGAGACACAAGTGCATGTATCCGCCTAATAAAAGCAGTTATCAGAAACATAACTTTTTATATTTATAATTGAAATTGTAAATTAGGGTGTAAAGAAAGAAGCAGGCATTGTTCTTTTGTCTGAAATGAAATCATTGTTTGGGTACATACGCTTTGTGTGCCATTAATCAGTGCAGTTGGCTACTGTTGTTTAACGCACAGTTTGTGATTTGTAAGCATGCGGCTCTGTTAAACAAATAGGTCTGATTTTTTGCTGCCATGCAAAATGCCTCCCCCTCCCTTCCCATAGATTCTTATGAGCTTTAATCAAAGAGAGACACTGTTTGGCTCACAAAGTGCTTAAAAATAGTCTGTACTGGGTGACAAATGTTGCCTGCCATGAATTGGATGGAATCGGGCAGTAATTCACCAGCAGTCACTCAGAGAGACCGTCTCTATTGGTTTGACTAGGACCAATTGACATTTGGCTCATGCCCTATCAGGAGTATCTAGAACTGTGGCCATTTTGTTTGACTGCCTCTGAGGGACTGCTGGGGCAGGGAGCCCACCCCATACCAGCTCCGCAGGAATAAAATGCTATCTGTCTCTCCCACTCCCTGCCCTCCACCCCCCCACTCCCAAGAATGTGTGGATATGTTAAATTCAGTTTGCTCTGTTTATCATTATTCCACCCTCAGATTTGTTTCTTTTCATTTTCATTTCAGTTTTTGATTCTTTTTTTTAAAAAACAAGCTTGCATAAAAATGTGTATGTACATTTTTACGTTTGCACCCCCTCCCACATCTAAGATTCTATGATTCTATGATCCTGTATTTCCTTGAGGAAAACAAACTCACAATCTGATATAGACTTCAGCTGAAGTGAATTTCCAGATGGAAATCAAAGAACCTCAGTTGAGGATGTGTAAGGAATTTGAACTCTCAGGTTGTGTGTGTGTGTTTGCACATTTTCTGGAGGCTGCACTTCCTAGAATTGAGCATACCATCTGAGGCCAGAAATGTGTACATTTCTAGGCTTGTTATTTCATAGATTCACAGACTCACAGAATCATAGAGTTAGAAGAGGCCACAAGGAGTCCAACCCCTTGCCATGCAGGACAGATGGCCATTCAACCTCTGTTTAAAAACCTCCAAAGAAAGAGACTCCACTACACTGAGGCAGCACATTCCACTGTTAAACTGCTCTTACCATTAGGAATTTCTTTCTAATGCTTAGATGGAATCTCTTTTCCAAAGTTTGAAGCCATTGCTCTGTGTCCTAGTCTCTGAAGCAGCAGAAACAGGCTTGCTCCATCATCTAAATGATATCTCTTCAAATATCTAAACATAGTTTTCATGTTGCCTCTTAACCTTCTCTTCTCTGGGCTAAACATACTCAGTTCCCTACACTACTTCTCATAAGGCATGGTTTCCAGTCCTTCTGCCGTTTTGGTCACCGTCCTCTAGACACGTTCCACCTTGTCAATGTCCTTCCTGAACTGTGATGCCCAGAACCGGATACAATATTCCAGGTGGGGTCTGACCAAAGCACAGTAGAGTGACCTAGAAACTATGCTCCTATTGATGCATTCCAGAATTGCTTTGGCTTTTTTGGCTGCTGCATCACACTGCTGACTCATGTTCAGCTTGTGGTCTACTAAGACTCCTAGATCCCTTTCACATGTACTGTGATCAAGCTAGGTGTCACCCATTTGGTCTATGACCAGTACTCAACTCAGAGTAGTTGGGAGAGATCACCGCTCCTGCCCTGCCCTGCCCTGCCCTGCCCAAAGGTAACTAATAGAAAAGTACCTACATTTAGGGAAATTTCTGCTTTTTTTTTTTTTTTTTATTTTTGCCTCAGAAAGAAAAAGAAAATCCTCAGGTAAATGGGAATGGAATAAGCATGTTATTAAATTAAACAGAGGATATGGAAATTTTAGACTGAAGGAGCTGAAGGTTTATGGATCGACTTATCCCTAATTGTTGTGTATGCTGATCTCCATTGGCTCCCTTATTTGCTTTTCTGCATTGCATGCCTTTGTGGGGAAGGGAGGGAGGGACTTCAGAAGTAGCCATCTAGGGGGGTGAATGGCCTAGTGGTGGCAGAGAAATAGAAAATTTAACATGCATGCAGAACTCTGTGCAGGAAGAGTAGAGCAGGGTGATACTTGCCAGCCTCCAGTGGCCACTAGTAGCCCATGGGTCTGAGCAGGAGACGTGCCATACCTGGCAGTTTGCAGGATAAGATGCTCCATGTCTCAGGATGTGAATCACCAACACTTTTAAATAAGCACTCTCCTCCTAGTTAAAGATCCATGCAGCCTAACAACTGGAGTTAAAAACAGAATGCAGTTCAAAGAGAGTGGGTGAAATAATTACATTTGTGAAGTTCTTTAAGAGGAATATGAAGCCAGAACTTCCCATTTCCACAAAGCTGAGTTTGAGTATGTGGGTGTCTGTGGGTGTGTATGAAATCTTACATTGAATAGCAATGTTGCTGTCCTAGCCCGACATCACACTAACTGTGTGAATGCGATTTGTTTTGTAATTAATAGCATTTAAGTTCCAGCTTAGTCAGTTTTGATTAAGCAAACATTAAATTAATTCAATCTGCAAACACTTAGTCTGTGAGGACTATTGAGGGGGGAATGCGTTTGGATGGACAGAGGGACGCATCTTCATTGGATTGCTAGCCACCTCTGAGTAGTTAACGGTCAGATCAATACAGCTCCTAGAGCTATAATAAAATGCCTTCGACAAGCTCATCTGTGACTGGGAACACAGTATACACATTGATTTCCTGGCCTGATATAACCCATTTACCTATTCAGTTAGTCCGTTAAGGAAGGTGTAAGGCTACCAAGGCCCAGGGGACCAATGATGCCTGTAAGTGGGTTAGCAAATACTTGACAATGTCTTAATCTGCCTTAGAGTTACTACTTCCAAATGGATGCATTTCCTGGGTGGGAAAAAAGAAGAGGAACCATTGGATGGAGATGCTTCTGATTTCATAACTCTTGAGGGATTATAATCAGGTCCAAGCATGTTCTGTTTGGCTGGAAACATTCCATGCATTCTATCTTTGGTGGCCAGCCATGCTTCAGAGGGCTGGGCATGTCCATTTTGAAGGAACAGATAATTTTATTTGGAAGAAGATGGCATGGATTCCATTCTCCATGTGACTGGCTTCTGTGTCTTTGGCAGGGCCCTTTGCTGAGCTGCTGGATCGAAACTTTTGCACACTTGTGATTCCAGTAACAAGACTGACTTATGATGCTGCCAGCCTTGAAATGTCCATGTTAGAAAAAGGAGAGGGAGAAAGGACAAGCCCCAACTGTACAACTATCTGTCATCCACCCCCTATTCCCCCTCTACATTCACTCACTCAGATGACTTTCTTGAACCTGATAGAGCACGAAGTGATAGAGATGGATATTTAGTTGCAGGGACAGATGAATCAACACTGCATCGACCGAAGCAAGAATTGTTGTGGCAGTTTTATTTATTTCTGTATTGCAAAGGGCTCCCTCCCTTTGTAATCCCCACCCCCGTTACATCTCAAACCTCCCTGTGGCCATCAGGACTAGAACATGGAATTCAGAATGGGAATGGAAATGGCTTTGATGGGGAAGGGGAGAGAAATAAAAAGAAACACTGAGTTTGCACAAGAGCTCTGGACTCCATTACAACCAAAGGCAGACTTCTTCCAGACCATGCTTTACATTTTGAAAGGGGATCCCCTAGATTTGTGGGAGATGAGGCCAGAGTGTTAGAGTTGCCAGAGTGAAAACTGGAGAGGGCTCCTGTATCTTTAATGGTTGTGCAGAAGAGGGGATTTCAACAGGTGTTGCTTGTTACCTGGTTGCGTGATGAGCAAGACCTGCTCAAATTCCCTCTGCTGCATGACCATTAAAGGTATAGGAGCCACTTCTAGTTTTCATTCTGGCAATCCTAGCCATCATAGAGGGGGATGTAGTTAAAATGCACACAGACACACCTCCTAGAGGGTGAGGTGTTACCCTTTGATGTCCAACTCTGGAATAACAAGACCAAACACAAGATACTGGGTACTTAAGGACCATTTTATTTGACCTTAAACTATTTACAATATGGTGGCCTGGAAAGGTAGCAGAAGGGGGAGAGACCAACCTACATGCTGGCATAGGAGAATATAGTACTTCCCACTGGGGAATGCTAGACATCCTAACCCCAAAGCACAGTTTCATTGCCTGCCAGTATGTTTCCTGGCACAATTCAAAGCACTGGCCATTATGTATACAGCCCTATATGGCTTGGGTAAAGCCTGATGGACAGACTGTGTGAGCCTGTTGAAGCTCTAAGATCTTCAGGAGAGGCCCTTCTCTGGCCTTTTCCACATGGGTTTTTTTTAAATGGGGCAGAGCGTCCTCCAGGGAGGATGTCTGCACCTGGGACTGGACTAGGTAGGACCTATTTAACATAGATCCGCAGTCCAGCCCGCTCCCGAACGACCCCAAGCGGTCGTTCAACGTGTTTTTGAAAGACCGCTAAAAACAGGTCTTTCAAAAGCATGGAGCACGCCACTGCGAGCCTGCACCCATATGCAGATTTGCAGGCTTGCATTGGTGCAAGCCTGCTATCTGCCAGGGGTGGGCTTTAGGCTGGCGAGCTTCAGTGGTTGGTCGAGACCCTCGGCCAACCAGAAGCCGCCATTTTCGTCCCCAGAGCAGTGCGGAGCGGCGGCCATGGACTGCTACGGAGAAGCATGGACTGGACTGGGGAGCCCAAAAGTCTGGTGAATAGCATCATGGGGCGATTCCCTCGCTCTGTGCAGAAATGGCCTCTGTCCCACCACATTCTCAGGCTTGCTTGGGGAACATGGGAGAGGGCTTTCTCAGGGGCTGCTTGCAGACTTTGGAACTTCCTCCCTAGGGAGAAGAGGCCATCTTCCTCTCAGCAGCAAAGGAAAACTTTCCTATTCTGTTAGTCTTTATGAACTGACAATGATGAGCTTTTAATGGTATGCTGTTTTGTTTAGTTTTTTTTTTAAAAATCTGTCTTTAAATGAATTTTGAATGGTTTTAACTCTGTTGATTAATTGGTTTTGAAATAAAAATTAAATGTGTGTATATGCTGTTGCTTGTTGTGTGCCTTCAAGTTGTTTCTGACTTATGCTGACCTAAGGTGAACCTATCATGGGACTTTCTGGGGCTGAGAGTGTGTGACACACCCAGAGTCACCCAGTGTGTTTCCATGGCAAAGTGGAGAACTGAATTCAGGTGTCCAGAGTCATAGTCCAATGCTTAAACTACTATACCAAGCTGGTTCTCATGTATGTACTACTGATCTTTTTATATGTTTTCACTCTGTGCTGTTTTTAATAATTTGTAAGCAACCATGAGTCCCATTATTGGAGAAAAAGCAGGATGATAACGACGACGACGACGACGATGATGGTGATAGAACAACCTTGGTACAAATGCACACTGTGATGGAAAGATGCAACAATCATCACAAAACCACACCTCTTCTTTCCTTTGCCCTTCTTGTTTCCTGATATAGACAGACTGGAGGAAAATGTGCTAGTATTTGGAGACAAACTAGTCCTTTTCAGGTACAGAGAAACTGGATAATTCTCCACAGATGTGCTCTACAGCCCTGCCTATCAAATCCCCTCCTTCCTTTCTGTACAGAGGGGGCCTTCATGTGTCCAGCTATATCCTCAAAGACCTCCAGACGATTAGGGACCTTGATAGCACAACTATCCCATGAATGTGGAAGTCTTCATGCATACAGTTGTTCTGAGCTATTGTACAGAGTGCTCACTTGGACCAGCATCCTGATAGCAATGTACACAAACATAAGTTCAGCTTCACACTGGTCTATGTCTTTATTTGATTGCTGTGGAGATTGGTATTCTCTTCTATACTCTGCAAAGGCCAAAGCTCTCCTCCACCATTTTGTTGCAACAGCTGCCTTGAATAGCCATTTCATGGCTGGGGGAGTGCACAAGGGATCAGAAAAGTATCTGGTTTTGTCTGGTATTCAGAGGTAGACTGTTGACATCATCCACCGAGACCCTGGCAGATCTCAACAGAAGATGTCATTGCTCTGCTATGGCTATGGGACATAGCAAGACATTTCTCTGGTCCCCTCTGCTCTCCACCAGCCATGGGATGGCTGTTCAGAGTGGCTTTCTCAGGAACATTGTGAGTAGTGAGCAGGGAGTTGTAGTGGAGTTCTGCTATGGAACTTCTGCACTAAACTAGAGAATGTAGTCTCTCAGCCTTGTTGGGTGACATGGCTTCCTTTAGCATAGTGGTGCTCCATATGTTCTTGGGCTAGCACTGCTGTCCATCTGAGACAACATAGTCCATGAAATATTGGGAGTTTCAACCAGCAACATCTGGAGGGCTGCACTTTTTGCCTCTCTGTGTTCTAGCGTCTGAATGATGCTGTGATGTCTTGTTCTCTATATTCTCCCAATTTCATATTGGTGACAAATAGTCAGAAGTGTAAGGATTCAAATTTAGTCTGCTTTGGAGGAGCTGCACTTCAGTGGAGATCTCTTGAATCTGGCTTTCTTCTGGATCTGGGATTCAGAATCTAAAACCTGCCACATTAGACATGCACGCCTTGCCTTTATAAGCATCTCTTTATTTCTTCTATGATTGTTGTATTCCAGTGCAAACCCCCTCTGTGAGTGAGTAGATACTCAAACCATTCAAGGGGAAAGATATATTGAAAAAGACAGAGCGGTGAAGCTGCTGATAGGTGGTTATTAGATTCAGATAAACTGTAATCTTAAGTCATCTTACGAGCATGCTAATTACACAGTGACATTACCTACGTAGAATGCCTTTGCTTTGTTAACGCACTAGGAAAGGTCCTTTATTAACACGGCAAGAAAGGACTTCCTTTCATTAGATGGTTATGCAAAACTATAATTATATTTGCCTTGTAAAAAAAAAAGCCCTGCGACTTGTGGAAAAATAAAATAGTGAAGTTATGAAAAGATTGCTTCTTTAGGGCTTTGCTTCTTAGATTATAATCATGTTTTTTTTTTTTTTTTTATGGAACATGGATGGAGGCACAGTTTAAAGAAAGAGGTTTGCCTCCAACCTAAGGTTAGATTTCTGTAATCTCTTTATCCGTCTCTTAACGATAATGCTGTTATCTGCATTGATTAGGATTATTTTTTTAAAAGAGAAAAGCATCTTTAGGGTAAGAATTCCAGCTAAGACCCTCTGTTAATTTTTTTCACTTGTGAAATTTAAATGGTGTTCAGGATAGAGCACATTAACCACAAATGTTGCTGAGGTATAACTGCATTTAATTAGAATGGAAAATATTTCAGTGTGAGAATTGGAATGTGTCTGTGTCTCTCATTGTTTGGAATAACCTGTATAGTAGAGATATTTGAGATGGTCACCTTTCTTTGTAACCCCAAATGTTAGATTTGCTTGTTTTGAGTGACATCTTTTTATTTTTCATACTTTTGGACATTTTAGGGTAAGGTGTACAAGGCATACAATTGTGGCAAAGCTAAGGGTTTTTTGTGTGGGTGGCTTCTGGTTATTCTAGTGGTCTGACTGGTAATCTCCCATCCCACCTTCCCAGCTTTCATGAAAAGAGGATTTTCTCTTTTTGGCTGATCAGATACACCCTGACCTTCAAGCAAAAAGGTAATATGCTTCCAGACCTTAATGATCTTTCACAACTATTGATACAGGCTGCAATCCAACATCCTCACAGGGTAGTGTAAACATCCACACACAGATATACTCTACATGAACATGACACAACCCCAATGCAGAGTAGCAACATTGCATAACACAATGTCAATGACCAAGTGCTGTTGTGCAATGTGTAACATATTTTTCACAACTACAGTGCACATTTTATGATGCACAACTGCCATGCAGTATACACAGTGCACTACTGTAAGGCACAATGTACAGGATGCTGAACAGCAACTTGCAATGCACCATGCTCAGTTGCACCATGCTCAGTTGCAATGTGAAAAGACAAGGCATGGAGGGACATGTTGAATACAGCAGAATACAGTCGTCCCTCCACATTTGCACGCTTAACTTTTGCAGATATGATTATTCATGGATTATTTGCTGCTGTCTCTGCTGCTACCCTACAACATTTTAAATAGGAATTTATAAGTCTTATCTCACATGCATAATCTCTCTGCAATCCTCTGAAGACTGAGAGAGATTGTGAAAGACTGCAAGTACAAATCAAGGCTTGTAAGTCCCCATTAGAGATGGCATAGGGCAGCAACAGAGGTGGCTGCAAACCCCCACCAGACATCCACTTCTGCCTTGTGAAGGAATCCCACTGTCCTGAAGGCAGAACCAGGCAAGTGGCATGTTCTTCAGTGTGGATTCAGATGTATTGAGTACTGTACATTTGAATCCATGGGGAGTTGAATTCATACTTTTTCTGTATTAAATATGGTTTGTGTGGACCTAGAGATATTCATGGTATTTCCACTTTCACAGGGGTGGAAACTCTGTGCATGTGGAGGGACAACTGTTATGTTTGTTACACAATGGTAATTTTTTTTGACCCCTAATGTATAAGATGACATATGCACGCATATGTCCCTAACTGGATGCCAGCCTCGGGAACATATTGCTTTATATAAGGTGACACTCTTGCCTTCTAGTTCCATATTGTCTATACAGAATGCAAATGTATGCCTAGGACATAGGATGTTATTTTGTGAGACTGTAGCTCCCAGGATCCTCCAGCCAGCATAGTACTGACCATGTAGGCTTGGGAATTCGGGGATCTGTGGTCCAAAAAAGTAATGTTTCTAAACTCTGATGTAGCTGCGCAGACAAAGGTTTTCCCCATCATTTGTTCCTGATCCTTTTAAATCCAGAATCTTGCAGATGAATCATAGAATCATACAGTTGGAAGAGACCACAATGGCCATCAAGTCCAATCTCCTGCCATGCAGGAACACACTCAAAGCACCTCCAGCAAATGGCTATCCAGGCTCTGTTTAAAAATCTCCAAAGAAGGTGACTCCACCTCACTCCAAGGCAGCATCTTCCACTGTTAAATAGCATTTAGCAACAGGAAATTTGGGGTGTTTAGGTGAAATCTCTTTTCCTGTAGTTTGAATCCATTGCTTCATGTCTTAGTCTCTGGAGCAGTAGAAAACAAGCTTGCTCCATCTCAACATGACATCCCTTTGTATATTTAAATATGACTGTCATGTCATGTCTTCTCTGAATCTTCTTCTCATTAGTCTAAATGTACCTAGCTCCCTAAGCAGCTACTCAAAGGGCATGATTTCCAGACTCTTCACCATTTTGGTGACCCTCCTCTGGACACATAGCAAAGTATACAGGACTGTGGTGCTGACTGTCTTCATTAGATCTACATTCCATAAATTTGCCTAAATCTACATTCTATAAATTTGCCTAATTAGATCTACATTCCATAAATTTGCCCAGGAGCTATCACACATCTTGTTGGAAAGAATCCTATACATTAATTAGGGTTTTCAAATTATAGATGGGAGAAATAGAGGAGAAAGGGGACTTTTGACATGATATTGACTCAGTTTTCATTGTGCTGCCAAAAGCTAGTTTTCTTTTTGTTATTACTGAACCACTGACAGATTTGAAATCAGACAACCCTTTGACTCTTAAACTATACAGTTTTGGAAATTTTCCCTGGAAGGGCTCATTGTTGTTTTCTCTTACTGTTCTTTTGATTTTTGTGAACGTTGAGAATGTTGAAAAATGTTTGAACACGGGAACCAGGTTCCCATCTTAATGTCATTCTGGGAAATATTTGGTTACAAAGGTTATTTGCAAAGACTTTCTACTATGTGGTTTGTGTGTGTGTGTGTGCACACAAGTACACATGAGTGAATGTGTGTGTTTGCAAGTCAAGTCCCCTCCACCCCCTGCCCCTTCCTCTAAATGGAATGGATGACCAAACTAGGTGAAATAACCAAATGACACAAGAAGATGAATGCAATGAACACAAAATGTAATTAGATTCAAGCTGTGATTGGGAGATACTATCTAAGAGGGTTGCGTGGCTCAAGCATATTACTGCAGACCAAAGTTGTGAATGCCTTATCATCAAGTAGCTCTTGTCTTTTAGGAACAAGAGTTAAAGATTTTGCAGATTGCTCAGCTGGCCAATGTTGTTCACACTTGGACGGTGGGCTACAAGTTTCATATAATTTTGGTTTTCTGCTGAAGTAGGAAAAAGTGTGAAGGAACGAATTTGAAAAAGATGGACTCACCCAATCATTCCTCCTGGTATCCAAGGCAGACACAAGTTGCTGTTGGCCATCCATATTTTGCAATACCAAAAAAGCACCCATTGACACGTCTTAAAAATTCATAGAGAAAAATGCACGTTTCTAAAATGTGTATAATGTGGCTGTAGTTCATTGTGAAATGAATCTAAAAATATGTAGAATTGTGATAAATGCAGATGTTCAGAAAAACTGGTCTACAGAAATGTGTAAGGATATCTGTGGAGGGAAAACAATGTATGGGGGGGGTAAACAAGAACCTCAGATGAGATCAGGAATGACAGATGTGCCCATCTCTCATAGCAGCATGATTTGCTGCTACCTGACCTGCTTTCTTCCTTTCTCTCTACTGTATATCTTCATATATTTTTTTTTGTATAGAAGCCTAACAAATAATCTTGTACATGTTTTGCTTTACATCTCCTCTTCCATTGCCTTATTTTTAATCTGGCCTATTGTGTTCTTGACTTGGGAGGAGTTTATGTCTCCCCTTGCCTATGAATCCAGATCACAGCAAACCTTATTTATTTATTTATTTGGTTTTGTTGATGTGCTAGGAGTGGGTCTCTTTTCCCTCTCTCTGTAGTTGAAAAACTTGTAAATATGTTCTCTGTGCTGCTTTGCCCCCACCCTCTTTCCTTGCCTTCCTCTGGACAGTGTGGTCATGTGTACATCATGAAAAGGGAAGAAATACCACATGCACAAAGAGGAAGGAATGAAGACAGATTTTCATACACTAATTTGTATGTATATATTATTAGGGATTAAATAGAAATTCATCATAACACAAAAGGGAAGATGGTGACCAGGCAAAGATGTAACTGCTGGGATGTATGTATGTGAAGGAGGGTATGCACCCAAATAAGAATTCTGCTTCCAAAATGAAATTCCCCTTCACTCCTCACAGTTCTAGCATGGCAGTAATTTAAAACTTCAGTGGAACATTTAGAGATAACAGTTTAAGCTTCCAAAGAAAAGGGACAGGTAGAGTTATTAAGGAAATGGGAACATAGCAAATATTCTAGTTCTAGGTATGAATGATTTTCAGCGTCTCACTCTATACAGTGCTAGAAATTTGGAAACTGGAGGAAGATTCCATAGGGTGGGGCAATGGATTAATTTTGTCTCCCCCAGTAGCTACATTGCTATGACTAAGTAATCTGTGCACCGACTCAGTCTACTATCCAGAAGTTAATATGTAGAAGTTAATGGGTAGCTTCAAGCTCTTGGATTTCATTTCATGTTGTCGTTATTTAAACATCTTGAATACTGTGTCCAGTTCTGGGCACCCCAATTCAAGAAGGATATTGACAAGCTGGAGCAAGTCCAGAGGAGGGCGACCAAAATGGTGAGAGGCCTGGAAGCCATGCCCTATGAGGATAGACTTAGAGAGCTGGGTATGTTTAGTCTGCAGAAGAGAAGGTTAAGAGGGGACATGATAGCCATGTTTAAATATTTGAAGGGATGCCACGTAGAGGAAGGAGAGGGCTTGTTTTCTGCTGCTCCAGAGACCAGGGCAAGGAGCAATGGATTCAAGCTGCAGGAAAGGAGATTCCACCTGAACCTCAGGAAGAACTTCCTGATAGTCAGGGCTGTCCGGCAGTGGAATCTGCTGCCTCGGAGTGTAGTGGAGTCTCCTTCCTTGGAAGTTTTTAAGCAGAGGCTTGATGGCCATCTGTCGAGAGTGCTTTGAGGGTGTTCCTACATGGCAGGGGGTTGGACTGGATGGCCTGTATGGTCTCTTCCAACTCTAGATTTCTATGATTCTATGATTCTATGAAACAGGTTTGGACTGAACAGCCCTTCAAATAGAAGGCATCAGCAAATAGAAGATTATGGCCATTCCTGCCCTACACGGTTATAGTGTTATTATTCCACTTTCAACATCCTGTGGAATTCTGGAGTTTGTACTTTACTGAGGCCAGAGCTCTCTGGCTGAGAATTCTAAGTGCCCCTTCCTAAATGGCAAACCTCAGGATTCCATAGGATGTTGAATGTGGAATAACAGCACTATAAGAGTGTAATGCGGAAATGGCCTTTGTTTTGACTACCATTCAAACAGAGGACTCTCCCTTTAAAAGACAATGCATGGCCATCCTACCACTGGACATAATCCAGTAACTCCTTTTGTGGAGTCAGCACCAGGTTATATAACAGTATATAATTAACCCAATGTGAGATGTGAAGAATGAAATAAGATCTTCAGGAGGCCAATTTACTACTGCAAAAGGTGATGATGGGCATTCTCTTAGACAGCTTCAAAGAAAGACTTAGATAAATACATTGTGATAGCTCTGTCAATGGCTGTTAGGTCCCAGGACATAGCCTGGAGCCACATGATAAAGAAACCTGCTGAAGGTAAATAGTTCTGGTCAGTACCTAGAGTAAGAGATTTCTTTGTCTAAATGAATCTGGTCAGTGTCTGGACAAGTAGAAACCATGATGGAAGAAAGATGGAGGAAAAATATATGAAAAATCTGAATTAATAGATAAAATAACAAACTGTATAGAATATAACTTCGGTGCAGTAGCTGGGACAAAGGAAGGACAGAGGAAGTCTATTTGTACCCTACTTATGAAAAGTCAAAGGCTTCTGGTCGGCCATTGCTGTTGACAACAGAATGGTGAAACTAGATAGATTTTGTTTCAGTCCCTTAAGGCACTTCTCACATTCCAATTAATATCTTAACTTTAATATCTTAATTTGCTAACATATGTGGCCTTATTTTTAAGCTATTCTTGGAGGTCTCCAAACCTAGGGAAAACATATGGGCTGTGTTCACATCAATTTTTTGCACTGAATACAAGAATGGAAGACAGCAGGGCAATGATGTCCTTTCATGATTATCGTAAAACACAGAGGAAACAAAATTAACTGTAGGAAAATAATATGTGGCACATGATTTTGTTACAGGAAAAAGCAGTGAAGTATGAAATGACAAGAAGAGAAGTGAACAGAGAGTGTGGAAATGATGGAGAGTCAGTAGAAGTGACAAAATATGCCTGTGTGGGGGAACTTCAAGTGGACTAGAAAGCTGTCATGTTGTTGAGTCTAGGGCATGTTGAGTGCTCTGGGGAAAAAGATACAGTTTAAGGAAATGTATAACACTGTTCCTAGGGATGCTACTGAAGTTCGGAAATAATGGGTTTAAAGTATGCTTTTCCTCGGATCACAGGGCTTGAGCTTATTGTGGGTTGAGCTTTCTTGCTCAACAATCCATACTTGGTGTGTAATGAAAATCAGGGTACAGTCCAAGAACATCTACTGACTTTCCCCCACATTTTCATAATGCAGGTCCATAGATCAAGGATGTATAACCTTAACCCTCGGGCTGAATTTGGCTCACCAGGTTCCAAATTAGGCCTTCTGTTCTTCCACGTATGATCATGCAGTTTTCCATGGTTTAGTCTGAACTTTTTTTCCTACTGCAGAAGAAGCCAGAAGCTGGGTACAAAGGAAAAGTTCTCTTCAACCCACCTGGCATCCTTTGTTATTCTGCATGGCCACACAGTGCATAGTAGAATATGACAGAGAAAAACTCACCGAGACATTGATGGAAGAGACGTTGACACTGTCCTTGATGTGTGATGGCATTGTGGAACAAACCAAAACAGACAAAATTTATGTAATGGTGAAAGTCATTACTTTGTTTCAGATTAAAGCCCATGCTGCCAACTGTACCAAAGCCTATTTCCTACTGCATATTTTATTTTCCCTTTGCACTAAATGTGTTCAGCTGCACATGAGAATAATGCCTGCCACCTTCCCCTTGGCAGAGTTATTTAGTGGTTTCCCACCTTTTTGGGTGGATTTGCCATTCCTCATTCTAAAAGGTTAAAGTGCCTCTCCCAAAGTCATAGTTAGGGGCAGAGAGAGCTTTAAGTTAAAGCATAAATATGTTCTAGTCGCTGGGCAGATGTATACAAAAGCTGTGGACATTTGAAAAAAAAATGATGTCCATAATAATCAGCAGTGGTGCGCCCAGGGAGTCTAGAAAGATATTTAGAGAATGGAAAAACTGTTTCTTCTTCTTCTACAGCTCCCAGAATCCCCCAGCGGCATGAAAGTTGAACCCCTCTTTTTTTTTTCCAAATACTATGACATAAGATAGGATATATATTTATATTCATTGATGTTTGCCTGCCTACCTACCTACCTACTTATTTACCAAATCAGATTTATTGTTACATTGCAGTTCATTAGATATGGGATATGTTGATATCTTTCAAAGACTCTTTCTATCCTATCTATCTATCTATCTATCTATCTATCTATCTATCTATCTATCTATCTATCTCATCTCAAATCCAGAGCTTGGAAAAATTGCTGTTTTGGGCTACACCTGCTGTTATCACGGTTCTGACACGCCTGGTGATAGCACTAGATATCTCTTGATATCAAACTTATTTGGCCTTCACTTGACCTTTCTCTGCCACCCTGCTCCACGTGTTTGCAAGGGCCACTGGACAAGCACGTAAACAGGCGCGGCCGTTAATGGTTGGACATTCCAACCCCCATTTAGGCAGGCAGATTAATGCCTCTCCGTTGCTTCAGGGACCATTTTCTTGCAGACACACCTTGCTTAAGCGCGACTTTACACAAAGATGGTCAGCCGAGAGCCGGCACTTTCTTTATGCTGAGCCATTTGCATACTGGCTATACTATTGTCGTCCAGCGCTAAGCTCATCATGTACAACCTGACCTTTTCCAACGCTTTTGTTCTGCTCCAAATTTCCTTTGTTCTCACTGAGCATGGCATGGCCTATAGGCACAATCCACCCTATAAACCCCCCCCCCGATTCCGAGCACTCCTCGGATCTCTCTGGACTTCCATGCCGCCTTGCTGTCATTCGGTCTAACGAGCTCCCCTCAGTGAACCGCACTGAGCTTTCTTCCCTGCAATCCTCCACTTCTCTCCAGGACTGCAAGATAAGGTGTCGTATCACCCATTTCCCCCTGAGAACTCCCATTTCTATTCTAGTTAGTCGTGTGCATGTGGTGTCTTGTTTGTTGTTTGTCCTTTAATAAAGCTATTATCTTTGTTACTTTTAAACTTGTCTGGCTGCTCTTCTGATCTGATGCTGTAGACATAGGGTTGCAAGATCCCAGCTAAGTCACCCCGCCTCTCGTTTAGCTTAAGAGAGTGCTCGAGTTAATTTCTCCATCTTGTGTTTTGCTTGGTTATTTGGGCATCCCTCCCGGGACCCCCACAATACAGGGTAACACTCCCACAAAGCACATAGCACAGCATTACTGATCTCCATCAGTCATACATACATGCATGCATTCCTAGCGTGTGTTTGAATATCTGGATGGCTGAGGAAGGTGGTGGGGTACTGGGCCAACACCCTATTATTCTATATCTGGGTTGCATAGTAGGGGGTGGGGGTCATCATTCTCCCTTGCGCCACTACACCATGCAGAATCATAGAACCATAGAATCCTAGAGCTGGATGGGACCACATGGTTTGTGTTCAAGTCTCTAGAGCAACAGAAAACAAGCTCACTCCACCTTCTGCATAATAACCCCAATGATGCCCTATCCCTTATGATTCTGGATAGCTGCTGAAATATCACTGGATTCAAGCGCTGTTTCGAGGATGCCAGGCTGTGTGAAATAATGGAAGCCAAGGGGACAACTTTTGGTGGCCATCTGGGAGCTTTGATTTGGCGGGGGGAGGTTCTAAAGTATCAGCCCCTTAAAATGGGATATCTGGGGGTTTGGAAGGACCTTGGAGTCTCAAAGTAGAGACCCAGGGGCCATATGCTGCCTGCAGAGCACACTTCTTCCACCTCATTATTCATGGATTAATGCACAAACAGGGAGTCTTACTGGTGGCTGTTGGCTTTGGTTACAGTTGGGCAGTGAGTCCACTCTGGGTTTTAGTCTGAACTTTAAAGGAGCTGTCCAAGCTTCTGAACCCAATCTTCAAAATAGGCTCAGCACTTACAATAGTTCTTTGTGAGCTGGAATGAAAATGCATAAGAGATTCACCATTCGAAAGATATTGCTCTGCCAACTACCACTGGGAGTTCACCTTTGTAGGACTGGGTCCCTGACCTAAGGCTCCTCCTCTTATATTTGAACAGACAGGTCTCTTTCTATGCACCAAGAGCACTTCCACACTACACATTTACAGCACTATGATTCCACTTAAACTCCCATGGCTGTATCCTATGGAATTCTGGGATTGGTGAGGCAATAGAAGTCTCTGGCTGAGAATCCTAAATGCTCCTGTAGTGGTTTGAGCACTGGACTATGATTCTGGAGACTCTGAATCTCTGCTTGTCTAAGGAAATCCACTGGGTGACTTTGGGCAAGTCACACTCTCTCAGCCTCAGAGAAAGGTCAAGGCCTTCCTCCCCTAAAAAATTATTGCCAAGAAAACCCTATGATAGATTTGCCTTAGGGTTGCCATTAAGTCAGAAATTACTTGAAGGTACACAATAACAAACTGCCAATCCAGGGATTCCCTAAGATGTTGCCATGGCAGTTAAAATGGAATCACAGTGCTGCAGCTGTGCACTGTGAAAATGTCTCATATTTAGCTGTGTGAGAAATTCAACTCTGCCATAGTATATAGATGAAACTTCTCCATCACTGGTGGAAAATAAACTTGCAGTTTATGTCATGGGGGCTTGCATGAAAGTGACCGAGACAAAATGGGAGATGACATAAAACAGTGATACTGTTGTGGCCTCAAGCAAGTGGAAGAAGCTGCACGCCAACGCACAATACTTTCACTGAAGGCAGTGAGGATTGCAGGAGCAACAGATATTTATCTGCCAAACCCAGAGGTTTTAAATCCTGATTTGCCTACAAAGCTGGAGGGGAGAGGTGCTTCCTGTCTCATTTTTTGGTGGGGAGGGGGGATATGAGGAAGGATGGAGACATTTGAAGGATATAAACTTGCTTTAAATCAAAATATGAGTTTCATGTATTTATTTAAAGCATTTAAAGTCTTGCCTTAAAATTAAAGTTGCCAGGTGTCCCTTATATAAGGGATGTTCCTTATTTGAGGACTGGAAACTTTATCCCTTATAGGGCTGGGAAGTGTCTCTTATTATGAGGGCTGTTCCTTATTTGAGGGCTGGAGTGCTTGTTTTTTTGTACAGACTGAACTAGACTGGCATGGTATCAAAGTGCTATACTGGTGTAGTGTGGATGAGAACCATAGAGATAGAGATAGAGCACAAATTACAGCCATTTTGGTTTCCAAATGAAAGTCATTCGAGGTCTGAAATATTTGTCCCTTTATGTAGACTGAACAATACTGAAGTGCTGTAATAGTGTAGTATGGAAGAAAACTACACACACACACAGACACACACAGGGGGAGAGAGAGAGAGTGCGCACACACACACACAGTACAGTCCCTTTGGTTTCTAACACTTGGGCCATTTCCGCACTACACTGTTGTAGCGTTATCATTCCACTTTCAACATCCTGTGGAATCCTGGGGTTTGGAGAGAGGGGCCTTTAGGATTCTCCGACAGAGAGCAATTTGACCTCAGTAAGCTACAAACTCCAGAATTCCACAGGATGTTGAAAGTGGAATGATAGCACTATAACAGTGTATGGTGGCAATAGCCTTGGATTTCCTGAACTTCAAATTGTATTTGGGATTTGGGTCCAAGTCTCTCTGAATCAAATCAGGAATCTGTACAAATCACACTCTGAATTGAGGTATGGAAGGCTTCCTCAGCCGTACGCTATATCCTTCACCATGTGGTTCAGCTGCCCTGGCCTTCCTCTTAGTTCTGCCCAAGGATCTATTCTAATTGGAAGTGGAATCTGGCACCCGTGATATCAATAGCTGGCTCCATGCTATCTGCTTTCAGGCAAAAAATTCTTTGGCCAGTGGGAAGAAAACACTACCTTCTTCCTAAAGTACAAACTTATTCCAGTGCCAAAGAAACGTCCTGTTATTTTCTCGAAAACACTTCACTTTGCTCTCTTTGCCAGTTGCTGACTCACCTTGTTGATATAAGCTGTTTGACATTTGCTTGAAAAGTATCCATCATGTAAGCCAAAAATGTTCTTTTAATAAGGGAAGACTAATAAATGAGAGGGGAGAGGAAGGGGAGGAAGAAAAAGAAAGAGGAGTCTAGCTGGAGCAACCAAAACCTGGGTGTCTGATTGACTCGAACAATTATGTGAGTAAAGCAGTAAATAAAGCAAAACAAATCAAAAAGAGAAAATCAAAGGGATTCCTGGCTTTGGTAAAAACACTTCTTTGTTTCTACTAGCCTGGACTGCAGCTTGACTGTCACACACACACACACACACACACACACACACAACTCTTTAGCAATAAATGCACCTTGGGTTTCTTCTGAGTCAGTTGTATATTCCTGCTGTGAGGTAAAAATCTTCTTCTTGAATAAATACAAACAGGAAAGGCAGAGTGAAAGAGACAGAGGTGGGCTTAGGGAGCAAGGCAAAAAATTAATAACTAGGAAAATTTGTTACTGTACTTTATATTTTCTTTTGAAGAATACTCCCCCCCAAAAAAGACAAATGAACAACATACTTAAAATAAAAGCAAGGAGGATGTAGTAAATGCAACATCATAAAAGGAACCTTGGAAAAAAAATAATAAAATTATATGTATTTTTATATATAATCGTGTGTGTATATGTATCCAAAATGAGAACACCTGCATATAAGGGTGGGGTGTTTGTAGGGAGAACTGCCAACAATCTATGACAAACCAGCAGAAGGAGAGAAGAAGGAAGAGACAGAGAGACATAGAGGCCATTTCTGGACTAGACTGTTATAGTTATAGTCTAGTCTGAAAAGTCTCAAAGGCCCTTCCCTAAATTGCACACCCCAGTATTCCATAGGATGTTGAAAGTGGAATAATAGTACTATAACAGTCTAGTGTGCAAATGGCCAGAGGGACAAAGAAAAGTCCCCGCTCAGCTTTGATTGGACATAGGCTGTTGTAGGGTGCTGAATGATTACAATAAGATTACTTATGGATGAGCAATACTCTGCACCAGGGTCAAGCAATTTTTCAGGCCTTGAAGGACCAAATATTTGTCCCTAGCACCTGCTGTAAGTTGTACCAGACTAGGGGGGAAAAAAGGGCAAATGAACCCACAAATAAGTAAGTAAGTACATCCTGGAAGTGTACAGTTTCCACTTCTATTTCTGAGGCTGCTGGTGGTTTGGTGACTCCCTTAACCGGTTTGAAATGAAAGCATGTGCTCCTGGATACTTTCAGAAGCAGAACCTCCTCTTTTTTTTCCTGCTGAAAACAAACCCATCCAATTTAGTGTGGTTAGGTATGAGTGCCCCATGGGGAGTAGGGGGCCGGGGACAGGAGGAATGGGATGCACAATGAATTAGTGCAAGGAGGAGGTCCGGCACAGTAAAACTGGATGATTCCTATTGTAAATAGAACATTGAAAGGTCATCATCATCATCGTCATCATCGTCATCATCAAAGTTGGCTGAGATCTTGCATCAGAAGCATAGCTACGATATTATAGCTGCACTCCATCTTCTGATTGTCCCCCTGAAACCCACCTTAAAAGCCAGGCAGCCATTCTGAGCTACAGAGTTCTGTGGTGCTGGTGAGTGAGGCGCTGCAGGGTGGCATGACCAGCCAGCTCTGTCCAGAGAGTGATGGTGCAATGAAGAATTGAGGTAGAATTTGCTTCTTCTCCTCACCCTGTTTCTTGCTGGTGGAAGGGGCTGGCCATGTCAACCTGCAGTGTTCGACTCACTGCAAACCTATAATGGGATTTTCTTGGCAAGATTTGTTCAGAGGGGTCTTTGCCTTTACCTCTCTCTGAGGCTGGGAGGGTATGACTTGTCCAAAGTCACCCAGTGGGTTTCCACAGCCAAGCTAATTCAGGCCATTTCAGCACTAGTCTGTTACAGTGCTATGATTCCACTTTCAACATCCTATGGAATCCTGGGGTTTGCAGTTGCGGGAGGGACCTGCTGGCCCCTCCTGCAACTGCAAACCCCAGGATTCCATAGGATGTTGAAAGTGGAATCATAGCGCTATAATAGGACAGTGCAGAAATGGCTTCAGACCCTGATCTCCATAGTCATGGTCCAACACTCTAGCCAATATACTATGCTGGGTCAGGAAATAGCTCTAAACTGGGACATAGCAATTGACTACCAGGATGCCAGACATTATTTGTATACCACCTTTTCCTCCAGACTGAGAGTCAAGGTGACTTAGAAATTAAAATGGTTGCAGTATAGTTAAAACATTGAAATAGAACTATACTGTTAACAGTATTAAAATAATTTGCAGCATTCACTTCAGAAAGAAGAAACATAGTTAATAAGAGTGTGACTTAAAACAACGTAGCATCCTCTTAAAAGTTCTTTCCTTAGAAACCTTCAGTTCTAATAGTGTGTTGGAATAATAATAATTAAAAAAAAGTCTTGATCTGGTGATAGAAGGCCAGCAAGGTGGAGGCCATTATTAGCCTCCCTAAAAAAGCAGTTCCTTGGGGCAGACACCAAGAAGGCCCTATCTAATGCCTCCTACCAACCACAACTGCAAAGGTGGTGGGATTGAAATAAGGGCCTGTCTTGATGATCTTGGGAGCAGAGGAGAGGGTCATAGGAAGAGATATGGTCTGTCAGATGGCTGGACCTATGTCTAGAGGGCTTTGTAAGGCCACTTCTGCACTATACTGTTATAGTACTATTATTCCACTTTCAACATCCTATGTAATCCTGGGGTGCACAGTTTAGGGAGGGGCGTTTAGAATTCTCAGCCAGATAGCTCTTTGGCCTCCATAAACTACAAACCCCAGAATTCCACAGGTTGTTGAAAGTAGAATAATAGCACTTTAACAGTGTAATGTGGAAATGGCCTAAGTCACAAACAGCACTTTGAATGCTGCTCAATACTTAAGCTGATGTCCCTCCTCCCTCCATTTATTCAAGAGGTAGGGACAATTAGAGTTGCCCAAACACCATAATGTGTGTGGAGTGGTCCTACTGCCCAAAGCAGATTGATGTGTATGCTGTCTCATGTATTACAAGTTGCACTATGGCCAAATCCAGCACAAATATTAGGCTAGCATCACATGAGATCTGAGCTCAAGTTCTTTCTGTCCCAAATATGAAGAACTTTGCATTTACTTTCAGACATTTTTATTGCAAATGAAGTGAAACAATATTCATATCCAACTCAAGCTAGAGCCCATGTATTGCATGTTGAAATTCTTTGTGTCAATTTTGTGCATTTTCAGCTAAAAAACCCCCAAAACTATTTCTTCCTACCATGGACTGCAGGTCCATAGTCAAATAATCAGACAAAATGTAGCAAGTACATGTGTGTGTACATATATAATATGGATGTTTCTTGTTTTCTTATTAAACCACCTTTCAGGTAATACACAGGAAAATAGCTCCTTTTGCAGTCATAGAAATGTCAACCCATGCTTCATTGCAGCGTTATGGGGCTACCTAAGAACTCCAAGCTGCTATTAGACTAAAAAAAACTTGTAATACATTATTTGGCTTGAAACCATAAAAGTGATTTTTGTTTGTCATGCTTCGCTCTGTGTGGTCTCAAGGTACTTGCGCTATTTAAGTCAAATTTCACATCCATGCGTGGCACAGCAGAGAAAATGTTACAGCTGCAAAAATGTTACAGGTTTTGCGTGTTTGTTTTTGAAATCTACATAAACAGCATCACTTTGTCAGAAAAATGGAAAAGGTACATTTTCTTCCATCAGCCTCAAATGGGCTTGTCGGATCAGACTTTTTGTTTCTCTGTTGACTGATGCAAATATGTGTTGCAGGGAGGAGTTGTACTTTCAGAGCAATTTCTCTCTCTTCTTTTTCTGCAAAGTCTCCAGACTGAATGATCAGTTTGGTAACATTTTTAACCTTATCTATCATACTGAACTCTTTTTTCCTGCCTCCTATAAAACATGTCAGAGTTGATTAAGGACCTTTTTCAATGAGGTATAATTCAGACAGGGTTGTGTTTTTTTTGCAAATCTACAAGTATTAAAGAGGCCACGAATACTTAATTGCAGCTATGTTGCTATCCTCCCTTTTTACTGAATTCCCCAAACACTTTTTGTTGCTGTGTATATGAAAATGCTCTTTCCCTCCGATGCCAGAGTAAAAGGAAAAAGCAGGTATAGTGTCAGACGGTATGTCACATCGTATCTGGTGACAGTGCTGTGAAAGATACTGCTGTTCTAGTACATTCAGCCGTGCTTATCTGCTACATGAGCGCACATTACTTTCCATGGGCCTGGATCACTTTGGACAGTATCATTAAATGCCACGTCATTACCTGTTATGGAGTAGTGCTTTTCCTTGAAGCGCCTCCTGGGATGCATGCAACAGTGGTGGGGGAAGAATGATGGGCAAAGATGGAACCAGCATTAAATTTTCAATGGAAGCACTATTGACTTTGACTTTTCAGGAGCCTTATCTGTTAGATGGTGTTTGTCACAGAACCTGTAAAAGCAGCGGATGTTCGTCAGTTGAAAGTTGCAGTCAGTTGAACGATGTGGACAGGTGAAGGCTCCAGAGGGATCAGCTAGGCTAGCATTGAGCTGGAGGGGGTAAATTGAAGGTTTATTTATCCAATTCACTGTCAAGGTCAGGCTTGCTGGAGAGCTGTCCTGAGCCGTGCTTACAAAATGCCAAAAAATCCTGGCAAATTGTCTGAAAAGAGCCTCAAAATGACTGACCTTTGTGCAGTTCATATCAACATGCCAACGTCTTTTAACACGATCCTTAGAGCACATTAAGTGGGTTGTAAAATCCAGCTTTTAATGTCAAAAAATAAAGGGAAAAAAGAAGAAAGAGAAACAGTGCTAACTTTGTCCCCCCCCCATTCTATGGTACAAAAATAAAAGGCAACTAATGTAATGATAGCAGGAAAACCAGGTTCACTACTCAAAGCTCAAATGATGATGGTCACAAAATATAGCTTAAAGAATGGTAAGTTATACAGCTATCGTTCTTTTTTCCTTACTAATTAGGGAAACATTAAAACTTTATCAATGAGAAAGGGTGCATTCCTCTACTTTTCAAAACTCCCTTTTGAGATTTCTCTGTGATTCATGAAGAAACAGAAGCCTGTTCCATGCATATCTGATATGCAAAAAGGAGATTTTTCCGCCTTGACTGACTTGTAAATTTGCACAAGAAGTAGGATAAAGTGGAATAGTGAACTCTATCATTTTTGAGTACCCCATGGATTAAAGATTCATAGAGTCATAGAACTAGAAGAGACCACTGCAAGTATCAAAAGAAAAAAAAAAGACACTCAAATTCTAGTCCATTATCAAGTCCATCAACACAATCCCTAGTGTGCTAATTTTCATCTTGCAGGGAGATTACATTTGTTTCCATTATGTATGTGCTATAACATTTCCCAGTCCAAAATCTCAGTCATTGTCCATGCTGCTGTGATATTCCTGGGCTTGAGATTCAAAGACAATAACCCAGGACTATCTGCTGAGCCTGAGATATGAAGTTATTCTCCTGAAACTCCTAAATCTTTGGTAGATATATGTAGGCCAGTGGTAAAAGAGAACACTTTCTATGTAATAGGCCCTAGACTCAGCTGCTGGCATCTCCAGACAGGCCTGGGAAAGCCCTCGTGTGAAACCCTACAGCAAGGGTGGGGAAGGGCAGCACTGGGGATCCTTCTGAGATGTTCCCTAGACTGACTTTTTTCCTGCCCCTCCCTCCAAAGAATGAACTACTGTACCTGGAAACCTCCAGGGAAAACAATTTACCTTTTAAATAAGTTGCAAGGGCTCCCTGTACTTTTTAACATCAAAAAGACCCATTTTTTTTGGAACCAGAAATGGACACCTGACCACTTTTGTTTTTCTCTTCTATTTTTTTTGGTAGTCCATCTGGCTCACAGAAGGTCCTGGACCCTAAAAATGCCCACTGGTTCTATCACAGTGGCCCTACAGGAACTCTGCCAGCTCAGAGGAACTCTGCCAGTTCCTTTTGATAATATTCATAGAAATCATAGAAATGTAGAGTTGGAAGAGACCACACGGGCCATCCAGTCCAACTCCCTGTCATGCAGGAACACCCTCAAAGCACTCCCGACAGATGGTCATCAAGCCTCTGCTTAAAAACCTCCAGGTAGGAGACTCCACTACTCTCCGAGGCAGCAGATTCCACTGCCGGACAGCCCTGACTGTCAGGAAGTTCTTCCTGAGGTTCAGGTGGAATCTCCTTTCATGCAGCTTGAATCCATTGCTCCTTGTCCTGGTTTCTGGAGCAGCAGAAAACAAGCCCCCTCCTTCCTCTACGTGGCATCCCTTCAAATATTTAAACATGGCTATCATGTCCCCTCTTAACCTCCTTTTCTGCAGACTAAACATACCCAGTTCTCTCAGTCTATCCTCATAGGGCATGTTTTCCAGGCCTCTCACCATTTTGGTCACCCTCCTCTGGACTTGCTCCAGCTTGTCAATATCCTTCTTGAATTGGGGTGCCCAGAACTGGACACAGTATTCAAGATGGGGTCTAACCAAAGCAGAGTAGAGTGGTACCAGTACCTCCCTCGATCTAGACACCATACTCCTGTTGATGCAGCCGAGAATTGCATTGGCTTTCTCTGGCTGCCGCATCACACTGCTGACTCATGTTCAGCTTGTGGTCTATGAAGACTCCTAGATCCCTTTCACACGTACTGCTATCCAGCCACGTGTCCCCCATCCTATATTTGTGGATCCCATTATTTCTGCCTAAGTGTAGGACCTTACATTTCTCTCTGTTGAATTTCATTTTGTTCGCCCTGGCCCAGCTCTCCAATCTATCCAGGTCATTTTGAATTTTGATCCTGTCCTCTGGCGTATTAGCAACCCCTCCCAATTTGGTGTCATCTGCAAATTTGATGAGCATGCCCTCTATTCCTTCATCTAAGTCATTGATAAAAATGTTGAACAGCACTGGGCCCAGGACAGAACCTTGTGGCACCCCACTAGTCACTTCTCTCCAGGATGAAAGCAGCCATCCGTGATCACCCTTTGGGTTCGGTCGGTCAACCAATTACATATCCAATTAACAGTAGCCCTGTCTAGCCCACATTTTACTAGCTTCGATGCAAGAATGTCATGGGGAACTTTGTCAAAGGCCTTACTGAAATCGAGATATGCTACATCCACAGCATTCCCTTCATCTATCAAGCTAGTAACTCTATCATAAAAAGAGATCAGATTAGTCTGGCATGACTTATTTTTGAGAAATCCATGTTGACTTCTCGTGATTATTGCGTTGTTTTCTAAATGATTAGAAACTGAACGCTTAATGATCTGCTCCAGGATCTTTCCGGGTACCGATGTCAGGCTGACTGGGCGATAATTATTTGGGTCCTCTTTTTTCCCTTCTTGAAGATGGGGATAACATTTGCTCTCTTCCAATCTGCTGGAACTTCTCCTGTCCTCCAAGATTTCTCAAAAATTATAGCAAGCGGTTCCGAAATACCTCTGCCAGCTCTTTTAATATCCTAGGATGCAATTCATCTGGCCCTGGAGACTTGAATTCATCCAATGCGGCCAGGTATTCCTGTACCACCTCTCTACTTATTAAGTGCCTCATTTCCTCTGCTTCCTCCCCTGCTCCCCTACCGCCAGGTTGAGTGCTTGTATCCTTCTGGGAAAATACGGAGGCAAAGAAGGTGTTAAGTAGCTCTGCCTTTTCTCTCCCCCCTGTGAGTAATTCGCCATCTTCTCTGCGTAGCGACCTACTGTCTCCTTCTTTTTCCTTTTGCTGCGGACATATTTAAAAAAACCCTTTTTATTGTTTTTAATGTCTCTGGCCAGCCTAAGTTCGTTCTGTGCTTTAGCCTTTCTGACCTCCTCCCTACATCTCCTGGCTACTTGCTTAAATTCTTCTTTGGTGTTTCCCCTTCTTCCATTTCCTATACGTGTTTCTCTTAACTCTTAGCTCAGCTGAGAGTTCTTTAGTCAACCATTCTGGTTTCTTCAGATGCCTTCCATTTTTCCTCCTTATTGGCACAGTTTTAGACTGTGCCGTCAGTATCTCCTTTTTAAGGAACTCCCCATGCCTCCTGAACTCCTTTCCCTTTCACTATTCCTGACCACGGAATTCCAGCCAGCAGCTCCCTAAGTTTACAGAAGTCCGCTTTTTTAAAATCTAAGACGAGTGTCTGGCTACCCTTATCTTCTCCTTCCCACTGAATGCTAAATTCCAACAGGGCATGGTCACTCCCCCCTAAAGATCCAACCACTTCTACCTCATTCACAAGGTCATCCCTGTTGGTCAAGACCAGATCTAGAATATTTGATCCCCTTGTGGCCTCTTCCACCTTCTGGACCATGAAGTTGTCTGCAAGACAAGCAAGAAACTTGCTGGACCTTGCTGTCTTGGCAGAGTTTGACTGCCAGCATATATCCGGGTAATTGAAATCTCCTATTATTACTGTATCTCTCCTCTTTGAATGTTCAGTCATTTGGTTGAGGAAGGCGTCATCCAAGTCCTCAGCCTGGGTTGGAGGTCTGTAGTAAACCCCCACCAGAATATCCCTGTTGTTTCTCGCTGCCTTAATTCTTACCCAAATGCTCTCTACCTGGCTTTCTGGGTTTAAGCCCAGGATCTCTTCACAGGTGAAAACATCCTTGACATACAAGGCTACTCCTCCTCCTTTCTTGTTTGGTCTATTTTTACAAAATAGGCTATACCCCTCTATTCCTATATTCCAATATTGAGCTGTGATAGTGAGTGGCTTCCACATCAGCATGTGTCAGTATGTGTGTGTGTGTGTGTGTGAGAGAGAGAGAAAGGACAATAAACCTGCTCCAGAATTAAGTCCTAATTTTAAAAGAAGGGACTGGACCTATTTGAGGGCTAGGTTTCAGCACTTTGGATAGCTACTTGAAAGTTCAGATTAAAGGTCAAAGTGGATTCAGCACTGACTGATGTAAATGCCACCACATATTGTGCTGGATCCAGAGCAGGGATGTCATTTCATAGCATCCTAGGATAAAAGCCAGCCAACATAATACTAGAGCCAGACATTCTGTGAACATTTTGATTGTAAAGCAAAAAGGCAGTAAGATCCAATTGGAAGGTGAAAAAAAATGTATGTTAAAGCCAAGCTGAGTAAGATGGTCAGGACTGTTTGATTGAAAACAGCATGATGGCTCCTTTTTTGATGGTCCCCATGAATGTTGTAAGTACGGCATCAGTAAGAGGCAAAACACAGCAAGTCTCTCTGCCACCCATTTTTTTTTTAAAAGAATCACTGCAGCCTTCTGTTTTCCTGCTACTCAGTATGGGATTGATGGGAGAAAGCAGGACGTTCTTTTTCTCCTCTGAGACTCCACTGAAGCCTTCTCTGTGCTCTGAAGCAGCCTGCAATGTTTCGTGACCTGCTGCCCCAGCCATTTCATCTTGGGGCCCTGAAAATGATTTTGAGCATCTTGGCGTGGAATGATGATTGAGTGTATCCCTTGCTCCCTTTGCCTTGAGAGGTTGCCAAGGCTTCTATTATATATGATGTAAGCACAAAAGCATTCGGGACATGGGAGGCATCGGTAAAAGAGGCCGTCAGGAACAGGCTGAAGTATCTTTCCTAATAAGGGAGCCATCCAATTAATCAGTGGCTCCTCAAGTTGCTGATGGAGCTTCTCTTTTCTTTATGGCTCAGCTCTACATATCAAGAAGAGTCAGCTTTAATGTCTGGGTCATTTGTATATTCAATCAGAAGAGAGAGAAGACTCTCTCCCAACTAGTGGCAGTTGGTGGCCATCCAAGACACTAAACCTGTCTTACTTAGGGTTGCTAATTCAGGATCATCTCAGGCCTGAGGTTTCCAGGTCAAAATTTGAGACCTAGGGATGGCCCACATTGATGTCATTAAGCATTATGCATTAAGTACCAACCATAGTTGCTCACAGCTTTTCATTCAAACATACGCTATATTTTCCTATTTGGAAATTAAAACAGAATCTTAACTTAAGATGCTGTTCTCAGATCAAGCTGGAGTGTTGGGGAAATGATCTCTTTCTCCCCTATTTGAGGAGACGTGATAAGGATAATTTAGCCTGGCCTAATTGCTAATTGAGAACCAGAACAGGGTAGTGGTTTGAGTATTGGATTATGGACTTTGAGGAGCTGGGTTCATTTCCCCACTTGGCCATGGAAACCCATTGGGTCACCTTGGGTGCATCACACACTCTCAGTCCCAGAAAACCCTGTGATGGGTTTGCCTCAGGGTCACCATATGTCAGAAATGACTTGAAGGCATACAGCTACAACAATTGCTTCTAGCCACTAGATGGATGCAGAGCAAGGGTGCACCCTAGTGCTACAGTGACTTGGGAGGGAAGGAGGAAACTTCTTAAGTAAATACATAGGAAGTCTTTGCAAGTTGCAGCAGCATATCAGTTAGGCCTCCAAACAGTAGCAGGCTGCTTCTCTGCTAGCTGAGATAGAAATTTGCACATAGCCATTATCCAGAGCTCAAAGCTGACTTCCCCACAAACTGGAGAATTTGTACCCTTGTCTCTCACTTGGAAATGGCCCATGCAAACAGGAGACTTGAGGCCAGGCCCTGGGATCCAGCAACCCTAATTTTAGGGATAGGATCCAGTGCCTTGACTAGTTCCTTTGAAAGTTTGGACTAAAATTCAGAATACATTCAACACTCTAATGACATGGAAGCCAACAGCAAGGATGGCTTCATGCCAAAGATTGTGATACTGGTATGATTAACAAGGCTAAGAACATACCTATGGTACTAAATTCCCTGAATTTCTTCTACTCAAGGAGCTACACCTCTGCAAAAGTGAGCTGGAAGGGGAAGGGATTTCCTTGAAGATGATCCTTGTTGCTTTCACCAAACTGTAGTTTAGAGATTTCTCTGTATGGTCAAAACCATGGTGCAAAGTGCATCAAACTGGTATAAGTCAGCAAAATCAATGTTCTGTAAGGATTCTGTCCAGATGCAATGGTTACATCTTCCCTTATTCTAGCAGAGAAGGAGGTGACTTTTGTCACAAACTGATCCAATTGGCATTTGCTGACCTAATATCTAAACCAGAATCTTTCGGTTTTTGCACTTCTTCAAATTTTGTGATATAGTTTTCCAATTTTTTCAAAAAATCCTCCCATTTTTGAAAAAGAAGAATGCATAAAATTGCATACATTACAAGAAATTGCATATATGAGAAGAGATATAATTGTGGAAAGTACTTTCTAAATGCATATACTAGGTGAAATGGTCAACAAAAATGTGCATGTATTTTTGTGTGTACAACAATACACACACATTGTATGCAAGAATGCACACAATTTTTTTTTGTGCTGATGTTTGAGGACACTGAAAACTAGTATAGAAATGAAGTGAATGTTTTCCTTAAAAGATGCAAATGCTACAGTTAAGTAATTAATTAATCTCACTTTTGCCTCAATATGGCACCCAAGTGGCTTATCAGTGTTGTACGTACCTTCAAGTCACCTGCTGACTTACGGTGACCTCACAAATTTTCTAGGGCAAGGAACACTCTGAAGTGTTTTTTTCTCCCAGTTTTTTTCCTGTGAAATATAATCTACAGCAGTTGGGATTCATTGGTGGGCTCCCATCCAAGTATTAACCAGGGCTAAGCTTCTAAGAACAGATGGGCTCTGGTGACTTTAGGGATATTTCAGCCCCTTCAAATGGCTTATAGAACAGGTTAAAACAAAAATCAGAACAATTCATGTTACATTTTTTTAAAAAAACACAATTAAAAAAGCAATCCTATTAAAAAATAATTTGAAACATTAAAAAAAATAAATATAATGAAGACCAAAGGGCAGCCACTCCATTAAAAGACCCTTATGCAACAGCCAGTTAACAGCCAAAGGCTGGCCTAAATAAATAATTTTTTTAAAAATGCTGAAATCAGCAACAGAATAGAACCTGAAAGAGACTGACTCAACTGGCTCTAGATTCTAGTTCTGCCCCATCAGCTTGTCATGCTCGCTCTCCATTAAGATGTGGCTTATCCACCTATCCTGATCTTTTTGGCTAGCTTTTTGACCAGAGTTGATCATTCTTTATGCCACTGACCAAATTCTTTTCCATCACTGCGTTCAAATCCAGTCCTGCAGGCATATATGTCACCACAACTCTCTAACCCTGCTGGGGCCTGACATTCATAGCTAATGAGATCTAAGCCCTTGCAGCAGACAGTGGCTGCATCTGAGACACAGCAAGGAACAGCTGCCCACATTCAGAACCAATAGGATGGTAAGTTAAGATTTACATGCCCTCTGCTTTCCTAATATATGTGCTATCAAGTGTCAGAACAGACATGCTTTAAACAAGCATAATCCGTTTTTATAACCAAGTATCTCAAGAGGACATATTTAAGCATCATAACATTATGTTCAATTGTTTGCAGCCCAGAGAAAACATATTGCGTTGCTTTCTAAACTTGAATTGCATTACATACAAAATCTTTAAAGAAAATCTCTTAAGAATATGATCTTGCTATTATAAGAAAGCTAACACACAAAGGACTTTAAAAGTAGGTGGATAATAGCTGAAATTCCGGCCCTGATTTACACAGGCATAAGGGTAAGTTTGTCCCTGTGTGTCTTCTGTAGTTATTCAGCATGGTATAGTGGTCGAGCATTGGACTATGACTCATTAGACTAGGTTTCAGATCCCTACTCAGCCATGGAAACTGGTTGGGTGACCTTAGGCAACTCATACTCTCTCAGCCTCAGAGGCAAACCCCTTTGAATAAATCTTGCCAAGAAAGCCCCATGATAGATTTGACTTAGGGTCACCATAAATGCTTGAAGCAACAACAACAACAACAATAACAACAAAAATGTTCTTTAGTGGTTACAGTGGAAGGAGGTATCCACTATCTATTTTATGCAATGACCTCATATCTACAGATCCTAGTTTTCTCCTGCTCCCTCCCATGGACATTTAATAGCTAGAGGAGAGTACAAGGCAGCCATGTTGTATTCAGATATGTTCCTAAAGCTCCATACATGATGAAGAAGCCATCCTCAAGGAACTCCCAGCGGTCTACCAGAGGTCCATGTGGATGATATTGTTTTCATGCATCTAGCTGTAAGAAGACCACAAGACACAGTCTAGCCATCCCCACTCTCCTCCAGCTACAAAATGGCCACGTAGTGGGAAGAAATAAAGAAGAGAGATGGGCTATGCATTCAGGGAGATCTTATGTTGCACCAGCTTCATCTAGAATCTTAGCCAATGTGTAAAAGCAAGATGTCAAGATATATTTAGAGGGGGTTTGTCATTACTTTTCTATTAGGGTAAGACAGTGAGACTTGCCCAAAGTGTCCTCAGTATGATTCTGTGGCTGAGCAGAGATTTGAATCCTCTTTTCCCAGAGTCCTAGTCTAACACTCATTTTGTTTGTTTGTGTATTGCATTTCTATGTCACTTTTCTCCCAGGGTGGGGGGCCCCAAGGCAGCTTCCAGAACAGTCATTAAAAAAGAAAGAAAAGAATAGAAACCCCAAACATTTACAATAAAAGTTCCAGAGAGTGGGAGCAGCTACTGAGAGGGCTCTCTCTCATGTCCTCACTGAGCGAGCCTGCGATGGTAGCGTTGCTGAGAGAAAGCCTTGCCTTGTATATTATAAAATTTTGGCAGGTTCATATGGGGAGATATGGTCTCTCAAACCACTACACCACTCTGTCTTTCTATGTTTGTATTTCTGTCTCCATATTGTGCTTAATGGAAATAGTAATACTAACCTAGGAAGTCAGCATGCCATATTGCACATAAGAGAGCTAGCATGGCCTAGTGGTTTGAGCACTGGACTACATCCCTGGAGACTAGGGTCTGAGTCCTCGCTTGGACATGGAAATGCGTTGGGTAACCTTGAGAGAATTACACTCTCTCAGCCCCAGAAAACCTTGTGATAGGCTTGCCTTAGGGTCACCATAAGTCAGAAATGAAATAAAGGCACACAACAGCAACAAGAACAAATTGCGCCTAGGGGATTGAAGTTAAGTCTTCTGTTCTCTCACATGGTTCTTCTGAAGACAAACTGTTAGAGGTCTGAAGGAGGTATTTAAGGACATCTAATTGATCCCACTGTTTATTGCAGGAAATGGAGGGCTAGAGCCTCACCGACACATGGTTGCCCTACCTCTGCCTGAGGACCTTCATCAAAGAATAGCATACAACCTCTTCAGGTAATTGTTTCCATTGTGAAACTACTCTCACTATCCTAGACATTTCTCCTAGAGTTTAAACAAAATCTTTCCCCTTTAGCTTAAGCCCATTATGGCTGGAATTTGTTTGGTAAGGCATGTTTGTGTAACTTTTTTTTTTTGCATGTATCACAAGGAGCCATTCCCTTGCTCCACTGCTCTAAGGCAGCTTTCCAGCCCTGGAAGTGCTGTTGTAGCTGCTTGTTGGCCAGGAGGGAAGAAGAGGCAGGCAACTAGTCATCACTGGTCCTAGCTGCAATTCTGTAGCCAGAGAAAGAGGAATGAGGTCTGTCTCTCAGATCAGGGACTTACTGGGCATCCAGGAGTACCACCTCAAAGAAAACTTTGTTGTTTTGGGTCCTGCATTGGAAGAAAAACAAGATAAAAATCAAATGTATGCATGTATGAATGAATAAATAAATTCTTCAGGGCAGCTGGTTGCCTTTTCCTCCTTTCTCTCCAGTCAGTAAACATCCATGACAGCACTCCAGGGACCTGACAGTTGCTGGTCTGTATGTGTGTGGGGTGAGAGATGCAGAGCTGCACATACAGAGAATTAGAGCCCTGGCACACAACACAATTGTAGCACTATGCTTCAACTTTAACCACCATGACTGTGTCCTCTTGAATCCCAGGGTTTTTTAATTTGGGAAGCCACTAGAACTCTCTAGCTGAGTATTCTAAATACCCTTTTCAAACTGCAATTCTGGAGATTCCATAGGATGTTACCATAGCAGTTGAGTTGGAATCATAGTGTTATAACTGTGAAGTGTGAAAGAGTCCTTATTCTCTGCACACCTTGATGCAGGATCTCACCTAAGGTTTCTGAAGTAGCAGGCAATGAGTCTTTGCTCACTTTCGTGTACAAGTTATTCTTTGGATAACTAAGGATGACTATTTTCCACTTCACATATTGACTTGGAAAGTGTGAGTTTGGTAAGTTCTTCTCGAAAAGTTAACTGAATGAAATTCTCTCTCATACCTGCTCAGCCTGCTCAAATAATACTGAAATGGAGCCTTTGATTAGACAAGGCATAGTAATGTGTTACAACAAAACATGGAACAAACAAATTTGATTTGAAAACATTTGAGCTTCCAGACAAGATCTTTCAGAAAAAGATTACCATTTTCTAGTTCTCTCTCTCTCCCTGTTTGTATGGGGAGAGAGAGAACTCTTGTACAAATTGTGAATTGAATTCCAATACTTCCATGTCTCAGATGTGTAAGGATTTGTCTCCTATTAAATCTACCCATTTCTTTGGTTTTTTTTTTAAATTCTCATCTTTTAAAAAGATGGCCCAATTTTTTTTTGAGCTAAAGTACACTTTATATTGCATATGTCAGAAGCAGTGACACAAGGCAGAAACTCATATAATACAAGCTGTGAACCAAAAGGAATGTGTCTTGTTAACAATTTAGTATCAGTCTTATCCTCGCTGAGGCTACTTTCCTAGCAACACTGCAGAAAAGAAAGTGGGGGAAATGGCAAAACATAACCCTGATGAAACAACAGATCATAATGAAAGCTGTCGAGAAATTCTACAATTTCATGTTGGCTTGACAAGTTCCCAGCGGTGCCAGCGGGCAAATGCTTCATTCCATCATTTGGGTTTTGCAGCTCCTGATTTGTGTTTTGAAATCCAGCACTTCCCAATCATTATACACCAGAGGAGTCTTCATCCAAAGAGATAAATAGAAATTTGGCGGCTGCAGATTACCACAGGGAACCATCTGCTAAAAAGTTCTGCTTAAGTCTTGTCGAGTAGCTCCTAGGAATAAGTGAGAATTTTGCTTCAGCTCATTTTAAATAAGAATTTACCCAAATCCACAAATTCCTTCATATATGGGATGAAAAGAAATTCCTATCTGAATGTAGGAAACAAAACAAAACAAACAGGGTTATATATCAGTGCCCATGGTGTTACCGTAGTTTCTAGCCTGGACTTGTGGGATATTAGATATCATTTGATATCAATAAGCTGGCCTTCTTTACCCCTTCCTCTCCATGTGCTTGCAAGGCCCCCGGACAAGCACGCACACAGGCATGGCTGGCAATAGCTGAAACATTCCAAACAAATACAGGCAGGCCGGAAATAGGAGACTGCCGCTTTAGGAGACCTCAAGGCAAGTACCATATTATGTATGCACGCTACTTACAAAGGACTCCCTGCCCCGAGCAGGCAGCTTGACGAGCCGAATACTCAACTGTCAAGCACTCCGCTTTTGCATACTGTCTGAGCTATTGACAACTCTGTCATAACTCAATCATGTAAATTACTGACCTTTCAGAGGCTTTGTCTCCCGCCCGAAACCCATTGTTATCCACAGGAACAGACTAGCCTATGGCCACACTTTCCCCTATAAGACCCCCTGACTTTCAGCTCTTCCTTGGATCGCTCCTGGCTTCCATCCCGCCTTGCTGTCGCTTCGTTCGGCTAGTCTTCCCCTCAGCTCCTTGTGCTAAGAATCTCCTCTGCTACGGACCTTTTTCTTCAGACTACCTGGGCTTCAGGACAGATGTAGTATTTCCCATACAAAACCTCCTCTTAAAATCGCTCTATCCCACTCCAACCTTTATTTCTATAGATCTCTGTGTGAGTGTGTTACATACACGTGTTTGACTGTATATCAATAAAAACAACAATTATTATTTACTTCTGCGTGCCCCATGACTCAGCCTGATCCCGTAGACATTGGGTAAAAGATCTTGCTACATTGCCCTGCCTCTTGTAGTGCTAGCTTGTGCTCTTTTCTAATTCCCAACCTTGTAATATTTGGAGCTCACTTAGGTGTCCCTCACGGGATCCCCAGAAATCAGGGTAACAATGGCGCTGAGTGCCGAACTCTAAAAAATCTGGGTTTGAATCCCTGTGTATTCAGTAAGGATAAAAAAAAAATACTCTCAATTATTCATTTCCAAACAGGTTTCCCAATCACTGAGGAACCCATTAGGATGACTGATGGAGCAGCAAGATTTGAACAGCTCTGGCTAGCTGGTTCTGTTCATTTTTGTCATATAGTTTTAGATAACATAGGAAAGACTCAGGGTGCATCTAAACTGATTAAAAAGGCTTGAAACATCCCAGATTTTGTTCCTATTCTTTCCAATTTTATTTTAGAGATCCACTCACATTTTATTTATCCTAGAATACTTTTTGCCATCTCTTGGTGCGATCAGAGACTTTTTATACCAGCTCCTCAGGTTGGTAAGAACAGGAACAATGTCTAGCATGCTTTTTAAGAATAAAGAAAGAGCGAATATAGGAAGAACCACAGTATTTGGGGGCAAAAAAGGTGTTTTTTTTAATAAATGCATTTAAGGATTTAAGTGGAACCTCTTTTCTCATAATTTGAATTCATTGATTTGTCTTCTAGTCTGAAAACAGCAGCAGAAAACAAGCTCATTCAAAGAAAAGAGACTCTACCTAAATACTAGGAAGAACTTACTTGCTATTCCAACCATGGAACAGATTGATTTGCAGAGTGGTGGGCACTTTTTCTTCAGAAGTTTTTAAAAAGTAGTTGCACGGGCATCTTCCAGAAGTGCTTTTGTTGTCGTACTCCTGCATGGCAGAGGGTTGGATTAGATGCTCCCCAAAGCTCTTTCCAACACTAAGGTTCTATGTTTCTATGATTTAGCGACATTTGATATGAGACCTGTGGTATCTGAAGAAGAAGAAATATTTCCCCTTGCTTTAAAATTGTCAGTTCTTTTAGGAAAGGGGTCTGCTTAGGATCTGCAGTCAAAGAATGTCAGCTAATCTTATTATGTTTATCTTACTGTGACACAAAAGTTTTCCAACAGCATAAACAATATCTACCAGCTAGCTCTCTGAACTCATGTTAATGGCATAACACCTTTTATTTCCTTGCATACTTTATTTCCCCACCCAGCATGTAAACACATACTTGAATAGACCTATGGTTTTGTCTATTTTGGAGCCTATTTATGTGACCAAAAATTAGGCAGTGAAGGTGGGGAAAGTTCAAGGGTGTTACACACAATACTTGTTGAAGCAGCTGTTGAAATGGCCTCTCAGTTGGCACAGGTACAGTTTAGTAGCTGATAGGATACAGAGCCTGAGATTGTTAGTGGCATACATTAGTGTGAGTCCAACATTCACCTTGTATGTGTCTTTTGTTTTTGTTTTTGTCCTTGTTGGGGGTGGTATTCTCTTCCTCTCTCTGCAGCAGCCAAAACCTCCCACATTTCACTGTGGCCATTTCCATGGCCATTTGGTGGCTGATGGAGAATGGGATTGGAGAAGTGTCCTTATAGCCAGACGTTAATAACATCATCCACTGAGACCTCTGGAAGACCCAAGTGAATCTCAGTTTGGCTGTGGGGACATAGGCTGTGGGGACATAGTGGGGAGTGGGAGGGATCAGAGAAGTGTCTGGCTATGGGGACGCAGCAAGATGCTTCTCTAATCACTTCTGCTTTCCACTAGCTACTGAATGGATTTGGGGAGGGGGCTATTGCAATGAAATAGTGAACCCTGGTGGTGGTGAGATAAGAGTCATGGCATACTTTGGCCTGCATAACCCTGGGTAATGTAGGATCTCAGCCACAGAGTGGTTTCTCTATTGCACTCTGAATGAAAATATGACCAAGTCACTGGGAAGAAGTGCGCTCCACTGCATTATGTAGTGTGATATTTTTGACTGTGTCCCATGCAGATGGGTTGTTATATCATATGATTATCTGTGCATTCTTCTTCTTTCTTTGTCTACTATTTTATAGAGATCTTCCTTACTGGAACAGGAATGTGCTTATAGAGGGGGAAAAGAGACACATTATAATGCATTTTAGTGCAGATAGAACATGGTAGATTTGAGGGTTCAGTGCTTTCTGAAGCAACAAAACTTGAGCTGAATTGAATGCTCAGTACTTTTATTGTCTAGTCGCTTTTTTTCTTTTAAAATACCAAGTTTGGGAAGGGATACTAATCTATTTGAAGAATCAGTGTCAGTGGCCTATCTTTTAATTTTTGTCTCTTTTAGTCTTTTCTCCATTTAGGATGGAGCACCTTGTGCTAGCTGGTAGCTGCCAGTTGCCATTGATTTCTTGCAAATCACCGTGGATTGATGCCAAGGGACATCCACTTGGCTTCTACCCTGTTTGCTTGGGCAACAAAGATTTATTTCTTACTTTGACATTTTTATAGATTCATTATCCTTAAATTGTTTTGCATGGCAAAAGTGTTGTCTATTTGAAACTGGATGTTTCCAGATTGAGCAAAAAGATGCACAAACTCTTTCAAAATTGCAATATTTTGAATATTTTCAAAATTGCAAAATTTTGCCAGTTGCTGTCTCCTCTGTGCCTCTTCTTTCTAAGCTTCTCTGGGACCATTTACAGTGATTTCTTGGCTTTGCACTGGGGCTCTTCCAAAAGGTTTTTTTTTTTGGGGGGGCAGCGTGGGGGAATAAAGTTGCCTGAGGTGATTCTTTGTTTGGAAGGGCAAATTTTCTATCTCCCTCCCTCCCTCCCTCCCTCCCTCCCTCCTCACTTTCCCTTTCCCTCTTTCTTTCTTTCTTTCTTTCTTTCTTTCTTTCTTTCTTTCTTTCTTTCTTTCTTTCTTCCTTCCTTCCTTCCTTAAACTTATAGTATTGTAGTGCACAGTTGTAATTTCATTGATGCACAATAATATAAGAAGTTAAAAAAAAAAGGAAAAGAGATGCAACTGGACGATAAAAGTACTGACCATTCAGTTCAGCTCAAGTTTTGTTGCTTCAGAAAGCATTGATACATCTGCCCATTTGAAGGAACTCAGTGTTTCTGGGTTTCACAGTATTTGATTGAGTCAGTGGAGGTCTGGGAGGATGATCAGCTTTCTTTTTCTAGCTGCAGAACAGCACCTGCGTGTTGTCTGGGTGCCTTGTATCCTCTTCCCACTCCAGTAAATGGAAAGTGCAGTGTGCTTTGTCACTTGGAAACTGCCTGGGAGGGAAGTGGGTGTTACATAAAGGGGTACTGAATACCTTCTTCTGCAATGTCCAAAAAGGGGGGCATATATGCAGGTAATCCTAAGTTATGTGTAGGCATGTCACCAAAAGATTTCTAACCTATGGGGTCTTGTATTACTTTGGTTGCAAGCCACACTACGTCTTTCATAGAAAGGTGGGATATCTAAACATTAGGGAAATATTGACGAACAGTTCTGGTACTCTGTCCTTGCCTGGTCATGGTGAATGTGACTGGAACATTTCAAATCTGAACTGCCCCCCCCTTTCTCTGTCAAGGTCAAGCCTCCTCAAGCAACTTTCAGAGATTAGCCAAGGGGTGGGAGACATGATAGGGTGTCACAGATGAAAGCGCTAAGGACTGCACAGAACCACACCAGACCTTAGAAGACCTTCTTACTGCTTGTGCCTAGCTGCTTTCTTGTTGAATGAGGAGCTTAACTGAGCAGGGCCAGCTCAGAGCCTGAGAATACTTCACTGCCATGAAGACCTCCTTGGCTCCCTTTCTGATATGGACAGGAAATTATGACAGTTTTGCTTTCTTCCACATTCCATTTTTATGCCCTTCTTATCCTCAAGATGGATGAATAGGTGACTGTTAATAAAGTCAAACATGAATGGAAATGAAATTTGAACTGGCCAAATTTAATTGGGACAGGTTTTCCTATCACAGAGAAAATAATTTTGTACCAAAAGGGTGGAAACATTGTATTTTTAATTGCAGCTCTGAGAACCTCCAAACGATCATGATCAGCCTTTTTCTCTTTTTCCCAGTTATGCATTGTTTAAAATTTCAAGTACTTTCCACTCCCAATATGAAGAAATATTCTTATTTTGGTAAATCTGTATAACAAACAAACTGACTGATTTCATCAGAGGGGACAGACACAAGAAAGAACAGAGCCCAAGAATTCCTGACTGGCATAAACTTGCATTCATGCTTCTGTCCTCAGATGCAGCAGTTCAGCAGCTAAAACTGTACTGGTCTGGAGAATATTTCTGGCAGCCACCAAGCCAGCCAGAATCTGACACAGCACTGGCAACTTAGAATCTGGTCACATGTGTCACAGTGAGTTTCCAAAGTACAAGCTAATAGATTCTGTTGCCTGCTGAGCATCAGTGAACTTTGGTTCTGTAGATGCAATGCTACAAAGGTATTTAATAATTATGGCAAAGTGTGAGAAGTGGAGATGGGAAGTGTATAGGAGGAGAAGAATGTTGAGGAAAAGAATATGAAGGCAATTATATTTATACGGACCCTTCATTTTTCCTCGTTTCTCCTTGCTATCTGGTACTTGCTTATTATTATCAACCTGACATCTCCTTCCTTTGAAAGGTTGTCCGTCACACTTTGACTCGCTGCTCTCCATGGTTACATTTTCTAATCAGTTCACATGATTGAGTTTACATCAAGTGATGCTTTACTTAATTCCTTTCCATTTGTGTGGTGTGATTCTTAGAGGGACTCTCGTCAAAATTTTGGAGGTCCTGTCAGTTTGAAAAGAACATGACCTTTAAATTGTATCAGTATGTTTGCTGGTGCATAAGGCAAAGGAAAAGGTTTGTACTGATGGAAAACTACTCTCGAAAAAGGAAAGAAAAGTAATTCACTTGGAGGCAACATGCATGGAAACTTAAATTTGTTTGTGTTTAACTGGTTAAATAAGTTGAGAAGGCAACCACCATGGTCTTGGAACCTGTTAAATACAGTTGCTTGTATCTATTTTTTAAAAATTTGGGATAGATGTTTTCTGTATTTTACTTTTTCCATTTTTTTCCCCAACCTAATAAGATCTAGAAGTATGACCAGCTTTAAGTTAACATACATGTACTAGTTAAATCATTATTGTGAACATCATGGTAGCAGTGACCTGGTCTCAAGGACTTCTACATGAAACAAAACAGAAAATCCTGTATCTGAAATAATATGCAACTGAAGGTTACCTTCACACTCTTCATAAGCTTTTGTTCTGTCTGGATTGTGTTGATCAGCTTTGCCAGGTAGCATTTTCTGTTATCAAAAACCTATTTTTTTAAAGTATCCAAAGATGAGTGATTCATTTTAAGAACTCAGACAAGCTCAGTTACACATTCTCAGACTAATAAAGTTGTTTTACTGAGAAAAACATACAGATATATACATGCCAACTGTAGCCCACAGAGTTTTTCAGGGGCTTCTTCCTATTGACCAAGCAAAGAAGGAGCGATAAGCTGGAATCAGTATGCATGATTACTGAAACACCAAATAGACAAACAGGGACCCAAGGCTCATGAGCCTAATTTGTAAGTTGTTTCTGACTTATGGCAACTCAAAGGTGAATCTATCATGGGGTTTTCTGTGGCCGTGTGTGTGTGATGCATCCAAGGTCACCCAGTGGTTTTCCATGGCCAAGTGGAGAACTGAACGCTGATCTCCAGAGTTGTGATCCAATGCTCAAACAACTACTCAAGCTGGCTCTCAAGGTAGCTGTATTTAAAATCTAGGTAGTTGGAAGGTCTTTTCCTGTGCAGTTGGAAACTTTATTCAGCTTCAGTAATCAACCAATCACATCTGAAAGAGACATTTTACAATCTGGTTCTTAAGTTTGGATTTTTCTTCTTAACATGCTGATAAAATGAGGCAAGTTTTTTTTTTAAAAAAAAGTTCTATTTTCTTGGGTTTTCAACTGCCAGTTTATTTTTATTTCCCTTTGCTGCTGGTTGCTTTAAAGGGATCTTACATTCTTATCCTTGTTTTGACCAATTTGTTTGTTGTCAGCCACCTTGAAGGCTTGTCAGCAGGAAGGTGAGGTGTCAATATTTTAAATTAAATACAATGAATAAAGTTGATGTGGAAATAGCTCCCTAGAGGTAGACTGTTTCAAAACTCTGTTAGACTCTTCACTGATGTCTCCTAGCTCTCTTTATTTGTTTGTTTTTCATGGAGTGTTCTTAGGCTTGATGCTCTCAGCGGGCTCCTAAGGCCAGCCCTACCTTTAGGCAGAGTGAAGTAGCTGCCTCAGGTGACATACTTTCATTACCCTTTACCTTTACTTCTTCATTGTTTTATATATTTTTCCTTCCAGACAGGGACATAAATCCTAACCATTTCATCTTCACATGTGAGAATGAATCGTTGCAATAGTTTTTCCTGTGTTGTGGGAGAAAATGAATGTTTCACTGCAGTAATTATCCCCCTATCTGAATGTCTTATAATGTTGCAAAGGAATTATTCTGTGGAGAAAAACATGTACGGTGTCATCTATTAGGGACTTAGGTTAACATAAGTAGACTTACATGTTTGGGAAGAGAAGTGAGGAGCTGTGCAATGTCTGTATTCACCAAGGGGTTTCCATGAGGATACTACATAATAGTGCCTTTTGCACTATTGTACCAACAGGAGTGACTGGTGTTCATTGTGCCTCAAGCTGTAGCCATGCCAATTGTGCACTGGGGTTCTCTGGAACAGAGTTTTGTTGGGCCCCTACTGGTTAGTTATGGATGTGTAAAGTTATGCATAATTGACTGCAGTGGAGAAGCTCAACTGTCTTCTGCCCTGAAAATGTGTTTTTGCAATAAAGAAGACCTCATATTTTTCTGGCAGAACCATTCCTCTGCAGTGTTTTGGGATGTACAATAGGGGGGAAATTGCACAAAATTCTTGCTGCTCTATTATTTTTTTCCATGAAATTCCCCACCTGTTAAAAAACTTATTTTTTCAACCTGGGAATAAATAATTCTGAATATTCCTTTTATTTTTTTCTTCCAAAGAAGGGAGGAGGTAGGGAGATGGGAAAGGCTAAAGGGAGGCATCAGCTTCCCAGAAGACCTTGGAGGGCTATATCACCACACCTACTCCCACAAAAAATATTGTTTGGCCACCAAATGCCCTGTAGTTTTGGGGACATGGGGACATTTTTGCTACGATTTGAGGCCTTTTTTAACAACAGGAAGTGAAACAGGAAGTTTTGAAACTCCCTGTTTCAAAAAAGCCCTATGATGGGCCTAAACTGGCCCAGGGAGTACAAAATATGGTTTCGGGGGCAATATTTTTTTCTTCAAAAATTTTGCAAAAATTGTTTTTGACAGCTGGAAGGTCGGGGGGGGCAGGCATGGTGGGAATGCCTTTCACATCCTCTAGAGGGCATTTGGAGGCATTTTGGAACATTTTTGGTGGGCCCACAAAAATAACCCTGAGGGAGCTCATGTGGCCTGCAGGCTGTATTTTGTCCACTTCTTCCACACGTGTCAAAATAATTTGTGTGGCTTTCATCTGTTGGTCTGGCAGAGGCAGGAAAAAAGTTTTGGTTCATTCCTTGCCTCCCCTCTTCAAATAAGCCCACCTGTAGGTTGTGTGAAAAATGCTAGATTTTATTGTATTTCCCCCCAATCCCATCAGTGTTACTTTTGGTTTGTTTCAAGCGCCCCCCCCATTTTTCATTGCACACATTAATTCATCATATACACTTCTTCTAATGGACATGCTTTTGTGCACATTTCCCTCCACTGACCACTTTCATGGTTTTAAAGTGCCTGCAAGATTTTACACATTTGCACCTTTCTGCAAACCTCACAAATGTATACACTTCTGTGGGAAGATGTGTTTTTTCTTGCAGTGAGTTTCCAGAGAAATAAAATGAGTGATTTGATCGAGAACCTCCAAACCACTGAAATTCTTCACCTTTGCTTGCTCTTTCACAGAGTGGCTAGTGTTCCCTTGCTGTGGGAGTTGTAAATCTACTTATGGTTTTGCAGTCACTCTTCACTCAATTAAAGCCCTATACCCATTGTGTCTAGGCTTTTTGGAGGACCATTTTTGCCTTTAGGAGCCTGTTGGAGCTCAAAGATCTTCAGGAGAGGCCCTTCTCTCTGTCCCACACCTTCTCAAGAGCTTTTGGTGGAAGCAAGGGAGGGGGCTCTTCCTGGTGGCTGCTTTAGAACGCCTCTCCTTGATTTCCTTCTGCCAGTGAGTCAAAACATTTTATGCCATCAGGCTTTTAGAAATTACAAATTGATGATATTGTTAAGAGGCTATTCTCTTATAGAATACAAAAAACAATGGGAGAAGATTATATTGTTTTTAAAGATAACTGAGGGAAGACACACAGCAAAAGAATTTGCATAAAGGGTAAAGTAAGATTAATTTTTGTAGAACTGTATGTTTTCCTTTTTTTTGTTTGCAGTGAATAATGGTATTTTATGGCTTCCTGATGTCATATACTTATTAGCATTTAGAATAGAGGAAGTATAGCAAAGCATAAGCTATAACCATTCTCTGAGGGGTGGGAAGTCAATAGTATATGTGTTGTCTATTCTTATAGGTGTCTTGCAGTTTATGTGGTAATTTAGATTGCAGGTTTTTGTAGTTTTGTTTTGTAATTTCATGATCTATTGTGCTGTTTTTCTTCTCATTTCTTGTTTCTTTTTCTCTTTGTATGTGTGTAGTTTTATAGTCTTAAAAATGTGTGTGTGTTAATAAAAATATTTACAATTTTTTTTCACTGAGATGGGATTTTAATGGTGTGTGGTGCTGTTTCTATGGTTTGCATGTAATCTTTTATGATTTTAAAAATATTTTTAACTTTATAAATTGTTTAATTGTTTTTAAAATCACTTTTAATCTTTATGCTTCTTTTAAATTGGTGTTTTTGTTTTAATCTGTACCATTTTTCATTAAGTTGTATGCTGTCTTGGGTCTCATTACTGGGAAAAACGGATATAAATTAATAAAAATAAATGAATAAAATATCTCAGGTGGTATGGTAGCCATCCAGGTATGGGACCTTATTCCTGACAGAGGTTTAGCAATGGAAGAGCTCCTCATACAACCAGGAACAAATGCATGTGGAGAAACAGCTGCAAAACCTAGAGCAGGTGAATGGTCCCCCATGTAAATGGATCTATCAGCTGATCCTGGACAAACCCTTTTCTTCTGAGCCTAGACTCCAAAATTGCCTTGAGAAAGAGGACAAAGTGAATGGACAACAAGGCTTCTTCCCTTTGCTTTCAACACTGCTTCAAAGAAGGTAGTCTAAGGCCATTTCTGCACGGGGCGAAGGAATTGCCCTGTGACACTACTCACTTGATTTTTGGGCTCCCCAGTCTGGTCCATGCTTCTCCAGAGCAGTGTGTGGCCGCCGCTCTGTACTGCTCCAGGGATGAAAATGGCGGCTTCCGGTTGGTTGAGGGTCTCGACCAACTGCTGAAGCCCGCCAGCATAAAGCCCGCCCCCAGCAGATTGCAGGCTCGCACCAAAGCGAGCCTGCGAATCTGCATATGGGAGCAGGCTCGCAGTGGCACGCTCCGTGCTTTTGAAAGACCTGTTTTTAGAGGTCTTTCAAAAGCACGCTTGACTACCACTTGGGGCCGTTCGGGAGCAGGCTGGACTGCGGATCTACATTAAGTAGGTCTGACCCAGTCCGATCCCAGGTGTAGACATCCTCCCTGGAGGACACTCTGTCCTGTTTAAAAAACCCCATGTGGAAATGGCCTAAGAGCCAGTTACAGTGAGAAGCTACAAGGTGATGCAGGGGTCAATAGAGAGGGACTTGGCATGTGCCATCAGGGCGACCACAACCTATGGCAACCTGAAAGATCTCCAAACCATTCTATCAGCAATAGTCTTGCTCATGTCTTGAAAATTCAGGGACGTGTCATCTTTGATTGAGTCTATCCATCTGTAATGAGGCCTTTCTCTTTTCCTGCTGTCTTCTATCTTACTAAGCATTATTGTCTTTTCTAGTGAGACATGTCTTCTCATGATACAGCCAAATACGACAGCTTCAGTTTAGTCATCATGACTTCTAAGGAGAGTTCAGGCTTGATTTGCTCTAGGAAGCATTTGTTTGTCTTTTTAGCAATCCAGGGTATCTGTAGAACTCCCCTCCAGCACCACATTTTGAATTATGATTTTGCTATCAACTTTCTTCACTGTCCAGCTTTCACAACTATACATAGAAATATGGGAAAATATCATGGGCAATCCTAACTTTAATATTCAGTAATATATCTTTACACTTTGGGATCTTGTCTAGTTCCTTCACAGCTGCCCTTCCAAGTACTAGTGTTTGGATTTCTTCACAGCAGTCTCCATTCTGATTAACAACTGAGCCAAAGTATGGAAAATCTTGAACTATTTCAGTGTCTTCATAATCTATTTTAAGGTTATATAAATCATTTGTGGTGATTATTTTTTGCTTTCTTAATGTTCAATTGTAACCCTGCCTTTGCTCTTCTTTCCTTGATGTCTTTCAGTAATTGTTCCAAGTCTTTGCTGTTTCTGCTAGTAGTATGGTGTCATCTGCATATTTTAAATTGTTGATTTTTCTTCCTACAATTTTCATGCCTTCTTCTTGCTTTCCATATGATATGTTCAACATGAAACCTAAACAGATTGGATGATAAAATGCAATCTTGTGTGACTCCATGGTCAATTGGAAACCTTTCTGTTTCTTCATATTCTTTCCCAATAGTATTCTCTTGTCCTGCATACAGGTTACACATCAGGACAATCACATCATACCCCATATTCTCTTGATTTGTCAGGGACGGTTCTGACAAACCTAGGATCATTCCACTTTTTCAGCTGCTTTTAAGATGTCCCAGTGTGTCTTTCCTCTTCCCACTTCCTCCTCAATTCCCACCTTACTTCAGTTGCTGTAAACTGAATTCAAAGTAACAAAAGTAGTTTGCACTTGGTTAAGTCATCAGGGAGAAAGGGAGAGCAGAAGGCAAAATCTTGCCCTCCCCAGAAGGCTCAGGCAAAAGTAAACTGCTGGAGCTTTTTCTGACTTGTGTGTTCTTCCTCATTCCAACTATTTGCCATCTTGACCACACTCTGACATTGCCCAGCCATATACATCACGGTTTCATCTGTGAAATGTTGGGCAAAAATACTTGATATCATCCCTAAAATTAATAATGGGGGCTGGAAGTAATTTACTAATGTGTCAGGGCTTTATTTTGGAACTCGTTGTCAATAAGCATTTTGGCCCTGCAAGAACGGGGACAATAGTGAGCTGAGTCTGTGCTGTGTGTTTGTACATTAGTTCTTGATTAAATATACTGATAGTCATAAATATCACATTATAATAAATCACAGAACAGACTTTTGGAAGATTAGTTTTACCTTTCAGAAAATGCTAATGTTGGTTTTTGTGTGTGTGTTTTTTGTTTCACCGTATTGTCTTTCTCTCTGAAAATTACAGCTTTACTATAGAAAGCTAATTTCATAATACAGTATTAACTCAATATTACATAAATTACATTTGTCAGATTGCATTGTTATGGATGTACAAAGCCCCAAATTTACAACCAAAAGCTCTCCAAAGACATGTATTCATAATTTCCTACAATGAACCATATGCCACAATACAGTCTTAAGGAATTACACATGTTAATGCCAGGCACAAATCCTGCCATTTCCTTCTAGGCGCAAATGGAAGCTGTATATTTCAAGTTGTTTCTCCTAACTTATTTTATTTGCAATTATAGGCACCAAAATTGCAATAACAGTGAAAGTATTTTAATACCTGCATCTTTTTTTAAAAACCCTATGTTGCAACAACGTATATATAACAAAGGTGGGAAATTTCTTTTTGTCCAACAGCCAAATTGATTTTCACAGGAGATCTTGGGGACTGCATTCCAGGAACGCATTTGTACTTCTAGAGTCAAAAAGATAAAATCATAACCATCAAAATATTTTAGCTTAAATATTCTCTTGCCAATAGCTAAGTCTTAGGAGAGGCATTTCAGCTTTATGGAATGAGGGAAATGCCATACAAAAGCTAGGACACCATTAAATGATGGAGAAGGGGGAATAGTTATTTGCATACCCTGTAACTGTTTCAGCTTGCAGGAACAATCTCAATTAATCCTGTCATCACACTTTTTCAGCTGCTTCTAAAATATCCCAGTTTCTCTTTCCTTCCACTTTCTACTTTTGACCTCAGTGTACTTCAGTTGCTTCAAGCTGGTTCCAAAGTACAAAAGTAGTTTGCACTCAGGTAACTAAGTGGAGTGATGGGAGAGGAGGGGCTGGTAGAGTGGAGGAGAGGAGAGGGTAGAATTTTGCCCTTCCCAGTAGGCTTAGGCTACTACAACCTCTCCTAACGTGCACGTTCTTCCTCATTGATAACTTTTGCCATCTTGGCCACTCTCTGATGTTGCTTGTCCACATACGTCTTGGTTTTCATTTGTGAATTGTTGGAGTTTGTGCATTTGGAGGAGACTGGGGCCTAAATACCCTAAAGGGAGCCTAGATACCCTAAAGGCACCAGATCCCATCTGGCAGTCGTGTAGGGATGTGGGGGTGGGGCTGGCAATTTGCCCTGGGTGGCAATGTTTTTGGGGTGTCCGGGTTCGTAGCCATGCCCTTGCATGCCCTGGTCACGCCCCTGCATGCCCTGGTCACACCCCCACATGCCCTGGCCACAGGCCCCCCACTGCGGTCACGTCCCCAAGCACAGTGGCCATGCCTCTCGTGCCATAGCCCCCCTCCTCTCGCCCTCCCTCCATGTACTCCAAGCTCTGCCACTGCCATCTAGTGAATATCACCAGATGGTGAATGAATATCAGGTGGTGTAATCTGATACCAATGAATATCAGGTGGTGTAAGCTATATAGCCTCTGAGTATTCCTTTGCTAAGAAACTCCTATGAAATGGGTTTTTGCTATAAGTTAACAGGTGACTTGCAGGCACGTCCCCACATACGGAGACCCAAATCTGAACACCAGGGCCATCGGATTCTCCACCAGCAGCTGAGGCTTTCCATCCTGGTTTATGCCAACATCCAGTAAATGGCATGTACATGTTGCATAGGAATAGTTATTTATTTTCCAATAATTCTATAGGTCAGCCAATATCAATGCTGTTAGGATCGCTTACGAATTAGAAAACACTAAAAGGCAATAACAAAATACAACAACCTGACCCAACAAAGTGTACTACAAAATTTCTTGCTCACCCCAGAGAAAATGGTGAAGCATCCAATACTATGGTAGTAGTAGTTGTGGTTACCATTAACTTCTCTTCTCCCTCCATATTGGTTTACTCAGGCATATAATCTTTATGCATTCCTGTATGAAATTACCTGATCCCAAAGGTTAGAAGCAGCATATTAAAAGCAATGTTGTTACCCATTTCTTTGCTCTTACTGCTTTTTAAACAAAATTTTATGGGGCCCAATGTTGTCAGTGTTAAATGTTTCATTGGAAACAAGGCAAACTTTAGTTTTTAATGTAATGAATAGTGTTTATTTGTTGTTACAAATAACAAATAACATTACTTTGAGTCCCATATTAGGAGAACAGCAGGATATAAAATATATACGCACATATATACTTTGAAGGGATTGGGGATATGGCGAATATTTTGGACCATTCTAGTGCTTTTTGGTAAAACCAAATCAAACAACTTGATATTAATGCTGTGTTATATTTCTCACTGCTCTTGAGAAATCTGGACCTCTTGGGACTAATTTATGGAAATCCTCAGATTTCACACCTCTGGAAAGGTAGTGGGATGGTCTGAACTTTTCAAAATATCCATTTAAGTAGCATGTTGAGAAGAAAGACTAGGGATGAAATTCATTTGGCTTTCATTTCAAACTAATGTGTAGTTCCTGAACACAATTACCCTGTGGTTTTTATAATACTCTGAATTCTGTAATGCAAGTCTCTATAAAAAGAGCTCATGTCAAAAGATGTTGCATACAAACATTTTGGGGACTTTTTGTGAGCTTGCAAATGCATGAAAATTTTCATGATGACTTCAGAAAAGACAGTCATGAAGTAGAGTGAAAACAGGATGAGACAAATGTCTGCTTTGGAAAAAGAATTAGAAACTTTCTAGACACTACAACAGAGAGATTTGGGCATCCCTAGAAAACACACGTTTAAATAGGTATTTTCAGTGAAAATACTCCTTTAAATACATTTTAAGTGCATTTTAAATAGATATCTTAAGGGGAAAAATCACTTAGATCTGTTTTTTTTTTTTTTAGAAAGCCTCCTTTTCAATGTACAATAAAAGGCATATTGAAATATCTTCAAATTTGTTTTTAAAATTGCAGGAGAATGTGGAAAAAGAGAAGAAGAGAATTATGTGCAAAACTGCACAGAAGTGACGCGAACCAGAAACAGACAGATTAACCCATCTCTTCCTCTGGAGCCTATTACAACTTCAGATGCAAAAGGGCAGGGAAAAAGATAATCAGATCTGGCATAATGTATACAGACAGGAGCAACAGCCGCAACACAACAAAAAGGTAGCCTCAGTTCCGAATAAGCCCTTCTCGTTTAACCAGTGCCGTGCTTTCCCCATCCCATGTCTTTTTAAGACGCAGCAGTTGCCATTCGCAAGGTGTAAGGCATGCTTTCATTTTTTTTTCTTTCTTTTTGGTGTCGAGTAACCCAGCTTATCCATGTCATTGAGACAAAGAGAGAGAGAGAAAAAAAAAAGGTTGTCTGCTTTGGGGTGGGGTGGAGGGGAGAGAGAAGGGGCAGCTTGCGGGATTGTGCAACATCTATAGGTTTTTAAACACACACTGTCTAATCAGCCTCTGACAGATCCATTGTAAATCAAAGGTCTGGTAAGTGGGAATGCCAGAAATGTTTGATCTCACTCCAAGCCTTGAAACAAGTTGCTTATTTTTTCTGCAGCTTGGCTCCTCACTAAAATAAAACATTGAGAGATGAATGTTCTGACAGGTCATTGTGTGTCAAGCTGTCACTCTGTAATGGTTACATATTTCAGCTGGATTGAGGTGCTTGGCGGTTGGGGGTGGATGGCGGGGAGGAGGTCTGAGAGAACATAAGAGGCAAGAGGAGAAGGGGGAAAGAGACAAAGAAGAAAAGATTTCAGCTCTTTCCTTGCAGCTGATCTTCATTTAAACCAAACACTCATCACATTCTGGGGAAGCGGGGGGGGTGCTTGATGGTGGTGCGGTGGGTGGTGAGCCAGAGGTGGGGGGGAAAGGGGGGTAGTTTTATAAATTTTTAATGATATTGGGTACAACTGGTGCTTTGAAATTTGCTGTACTTTAATTTTTTTCTTCGTTAGCAAAGGCTCGCTAATGTATCGAAGTGCTCAGAGCCTGTCCTAGGGATGCCACGATAATTGTGTTGTTAATAATATTGTGGCACTAGTAATGTTCGCCTGGTAATCAAGCCGTGTGATTTTTTTTAATATATTCAGTTATTACACCGCATCTCGTACAAATCATGTCAATTACAATTGCCAGCCTATGACAGTTAAAATAATTGTGTACGTTTTCCAGAATTTTCCATTGGCTTGGCTAATCAAGCTAAAAAAAGAAAAAAAAATCAACACATTGTTTGTACTTGGAGAAGGGGTCGACTCTATTCCTGCTTCTAAATCATCTCTCCACCTACTTCAAAAGTCAGAATGATCAGCATTTTAACAACACCTATAGAAAAAGCTTTCTTATTGGAATGTTAGGTCAAGTGAATGCAGAGGTGATTTGAAGAGACCAACAGGTTTTTTTTTTTAAAGGTGGTGGCTATTTTTAGTATGTGTGCGCATACATGTCCATCTGGACTCACACTCTCACATATAAGTCTAATACTTCAAAGCTGCAATCCAATATTCATTTACTTGGGAGTAAGCCCCATGAAACTTAATTCATTTTGCTTCTCAGCAGCTATGCGCAGACCTGCATTGTTAATATACTTTTCAAGAATGGTACCTTGTATGCCACTGGTATAAGCACAAATACATTTGAACAACTGTCCAATAAAACAGTTCTGATACCAGCCTTCATTTGCTAGTATGGAAATCCCATTCGTTTGTGTATGCGGTCCATCTTATAGCTATCTCTGTCTGGTTTTTCTGGTTTCTGAAGAGGTTGATATTCCCTTACAACCACTGTGACAGCCAAAGGGCTCCCGGACTTACCACTGAGCCACTATAGCCCCCTGTCCATTCTGAGGCTGATGGGCTGGGGGAGGTCAGGGAAGCATCTGGCTATGTCTCAATCAACTCCAGATGGAGAATGATTACATCATCTACTGTACTGTGACCATTGGAGGACCCTGGAGGATCTTTGCAAATGACGTAATATTTCTGCTTCTGTCTATGGTGACATAGCCAGATATTCTCCCTCCTTCGCTTTCCACCAGTCACAGAATGACCATGAGGAATGGATGCAGTGGACCAACTGCACATCCAGGGGAGTGTTGAATGGCCAGCTCTAGCACAGTTTTGCATGTGGAACTTTTATGCTATGCTGAACCATACCGGATCTTGACCCAAATCTCAAGCATCCTCACAGAATCATAGAGTTGGAAGCTCCTGCCATGCAGGAATACATCATCAAAACAGTCGCAACAGATGGCCATCCGGCCTCTGTTTAAAAACCTCCAAAGAAGGAGAGTCCACCACACTCTAAGGCAGTGCGTTCTACTGTCAAACTGCTCTAACTGTTAGGAAGTTCTTCCTAATGTGTAGATGGGATCTCTTTTCCTGAAGTTTAAAGCCATTGCTCTGTGTCCTAGGCTCTGGAGCAGCAGAAAACAGGCTTGCTCCATCCTCCATATGACATCCCTTCAAATGGATCCTAATGTTAGCATTCTGAAAAATAGGCCTCCTCTAAAATGCAGTAGGAAGGCAAAGTGTTTGGGTGTGTGCAGGTGGTTCATTTTACTAAAAGTAAGGTATGAAATTCCCTATATAAATATAGGAAGAATTATGTAGCATCAGAGCAAAAGCCTGAGCAGTCCAGTATTCTGTTCCTACAGTAGCTAACCAGATGCCTCAGGAGACCACACATGGCAACACTAACATTGCATTCATACTGTCTGTGATACTAGAGGTTCTATATTGCATGTATCACCCTCTTTTTAGGAGAGTGGCTGAAATCCTGTTGAGTAGTTATGAATGCACAAGGTAGACTTAGATAAATATACTCAATTATGTCTGTGCCGTAGTATCTCAACCCACGTATTGCTTTTCCTGTCCCATTAGTATCTTACTGAATTCTAACAGAACATAGTAAATATCTGCAAAGCATTTTCTCCAGGGGCATTCAGAACACCTTACAATGTTGGTGGCCAACTCATTTGAGTGCTGTAGCATGTTTTCCTTGATCTCTGAAAGCGAAGTCAATCAGACAATGAGGAAAAGTTTTCCATAGCACTTCTTTAAAATATCAATTTAATACAGAGGTTTTCTCTTCTCAAAGAGGAGTGAACATGTCAGAATAGCAGTAAAAAAAAGGACCAACAGGGAGGCATATCAGCAGTACATGAGCAATAACGAAGGAAAGCCCAGTGGTAGCGTATGAGGAGAAATAACAAGTGTGGAGATGTCATAATTACTCTAGGCAGAATAATGAGTAGGCATCGAATGGACACGTTTGAGAAATAACAAGTCATCTAGCAGTAATATTTGAGGAATGACAACTGAACATGACTGTTATTTGTGGAATAAGTAAGCCAATGAGTAACTCTTCTTTGGTGAGTAATAAGCAACCAGTGGGGCTTTTCTGAAAATATTTCCTCAAGCTGCAATCAGGCACGCAGGAATAAATAGATACAAGTTGGTCACAGGTCAAGAAAAAAAATATGGGGAATCAAGGCATTTTTTTTAAGCTGCCGCAAGCATAAATTAAAACAAACATGCCCAGAATGTTCAGTACTGACTTTGGACTTTTCCACACAACAATGCTCTCCCCCATCGTCCTGTTGCAATCTCAACAGTGGCTCTGCTGGGATGGGAGTGTGTCCCCAGCACTCGCCTCTGCACCTTCCTGGGTGCCTGCGGAAGGGAATGTGAGGGACACACCTCTTCCTTCTGCACTGCAGCTAGCCTTCCCATGGTGCAGAGGGGAAGGAAGCATGTGATCGAGCTTCCTGCCCTTCTGCATGGCAGGCTGAGACAGAAGGCATATGCAATTGAGGGCCACCAATGGGGTTCTTCCGTCAATGAAATACCCCACGACCACACCGGCTGGGGACGTGGGACTGTCACAACATCATGTGGAAGTTTCGTTGCGGTCTTCTCATGTTCTCAGGCCGGGAGGATGCTGCTGTGCAGAAAGGGCCTTTGAAATGGTCCAAATCCAGAGAAACAAAAAGGCAAGCCTAAGTTTCATTGAAATCAAGAGGCCAGGCTAATAGCAGCAGATTTATGTGCCACTGACATAACTTCCAACTGTCTCAAATTGGCAGTGGCGGTCTTGGTTAATCCTCTGTCATCCCACTTTTTCAGTAGCTTTTAAAATGTCCCAGTTTCTGTCTCCTCTTCTCATTTCCCTTGTTTATCCTGAGTTTATTTCAATTGGTGAAAACTGAGTTCAAAAAGCAAAAGTGGTTCATAACTAATTCGGCAGGGGGAGGGGAAACGAGGAGGCAGAATCTTGCCCTTCCCAGTAGACTCAGGCAAGAGCAAACTGCTGCAGCCTCTGCTACCTTATCTGTTCTTCCTCACAAATAAGCTTTTTTGTTGTGATCACACTCTGATGTTGATTGGGCATGTGTGTCCCAGTTTTTATCTGTGAAATATTGGAAGTTTAAGTGTTGGACTAGGACGATGGAGACAAGGGTTTGAATTTCTGCTCCACTACAAAAACCCACTGCGTGACTGTCCTCTACAAGATAACCCCTTGCTCCAAAGAACACACTGTGAAGTTAACAGTAGTTTATTCAGAGGATAGTCATGGGTAACAAGTACACACTTCCACAGAAACTGCCAGAACTGAATTGTACAGCAACTTAAAATTTTCTTATAAGCCATCCATTACGTATATATTCACACGTGCTGAGCTTTCATTGGTTAGTATAGCATTGACCTGTATTTCCCAGGCTGGTGCTTTTCCCAGACTTTCTTGACCTTGAGCAATTGTTGACTCTCTCCCTTAGTCTTCTCCGTTATGTCAACAACACTTCATTCTCACAACACACTTCACACATCTGCTTTTGCCCTCTAGCCCCCTCCCATTTGTCTGGTGATGTTATTGCAATTCAACACATACAGGTAATTTGCAGGTAGACTCTTTTACTTGTCAGCAAGCATAGCTTTCAGCAGAATATACAATATGTAATATGTAACATAAACTTATATATGAAACCAGGCCTCCTTCTACCTGTCCCCATTCAATACGATGGCCCTTTCCACACGTTACCTGCTCGCGGAGGTGGGGAGTGCTGTTCGTGCAAGCAGCCTCTTGCGCGAGGCACTCGCATCGCTCCTATGTTCTCCCGCAGCTGGGTTGCCGGTCGCGCGGCCGTCGCACGAGCGCCCCGCTCCTTCCTCCCACAGTGCAGCCTGGGAGCTGTAGGCTGTGCTGGGGGAGGAAGTGCGACTGGCCCGGCTCGCCTGACACACCGCAGGGCAGGTAAGTGTGCAAGGGCCCCAGGAGCATTGAGCGACTGCACAGTATTTTTGGCTTAGAGCCGAAAATAAAAAAAATCCATGCGCGGCCTGCTTTAGGCTCGTATGGACCGCCGCTCCCATTTATGCGACGCTCAAGGGGCCCTCCCACAAAAGAAACTGCATGTGAAAAGGGCCCGATGATAGGGAAGCATTGCAACCTGACAGAGACTTTGGGCAAGTCACACTCTTTCAGCCACAAGAAGGGCAAAGGCATTTCTGAATAAATCTTGCCAAGAAAACACTATTCAAGTCAGAAACAACTTGAAAGCACACAACCACACACTTATTCAATTTCCATAGAGTTTTAGTTTGATTGAAGCCTGTTTGAAATCTGTCTTATAGAAGTGACATGGAGATACGTCTACCAGAACTGCCCCTTCCGCTGTGTTGGACTAGAAGGTTTGAATGGAGATTTGAAACTGTTTTCAGCTGAAAGCAGTTCCAGTAGTTCATGAGATCAGGAATGCTGCGCAATCATTTCCCCAATTTGCACAACCATGTTTAGCCAGATGCATTCATGTCTCCATTCAGGCCTTCCACTTCTGGACAGATGGAGTTAAACTGTAGTGAACATGGCTGCTGTTGCACAGCAGAAAGGTTTAAGAGTCCTCACCAGCTTCATGGCCAAATCTTAACAGTTGCCTAGTGGCTCACAAAGGGCACAGAAAGGGTTATGTGTTTGGTAGGCCCTGCAAGATGGGTTGGCTTTAGCTTAGAAGTTCAAAGTTGGAAGGAGACCAAAGACTGGGAATGGATTAGATGAGTTTATTTGCCTTTTAGCATGCTGCATATACTGTTCTCATTCCTATAGTGACAAGAGAAGGCCCATGTGTTTACACTTCAGTTTCCTTCACTCCTGCATTATATAAAACTTTGGAATCCCTCTTCCATGGACCTTACCCAGGGGTGGCTGCATGGTTTAGGGGCCATTTTTATCACTTGTTGTGAGGGGATTTTGGACCCCATAAGTTAATGAACTATGATGCTTTTCTGTTACAGACCACGTGCTGCATCATTTACCATTGCTAAAGCTCATCTTACAACAGTGATGCAAGTCAGTTTGGGGGGATGTCTGGAATGGAATCCAATTTTGGCTTGGAACAGGGAGCTTGTGTATGCACCCCATTTCTCCTCCATGATTAGGATTTTGAATGTTCTAAAAGATGCCTGTGCCTAATCTCTTTCTCATTCTCTATTCACATCAATTTATTTTAATGTCTACCTTATCATTACAGTGACTGTCATTGAGTCATATTTTTGTCCTGGCTGATATTTTTAAAGCTTAAACGGAATGGACAAAGTGTGGCCCCTAAATACCCAGGGAGCCTCCAAAGCCCCCAGATTCTCACTACTTAAAAGTTTGTCTGTGCCCCAAAAAGGACCCAAATGTAATGGTTAATCTCCCACCTTCCAGAGACCCCTCACCTCCTCAAGCAAAAAAGGCACAAGTCAGCCCAAATGGGTGCAGCCGACCAGAGGAATGGAGCTGGGGGGTGGGAAATAGACCTCACTCCTTCCCCCCCCATCCCTGGCTTAGAATCTGAGCTCTTTTAAGTAGATAATTAAAATCATGCTGAAACTTATCAGATTTTAGTCTTTGCATGTTCAAGATTCCTTCTGTTTAGAGGTCAATGAACATACTATCGCATTATTTTTAAATATATTTTGCCTGTTTTTCCCCTCCACATTTTCTCTTCTGATTTCACGGTCTGATTCTCAATTAAATCCAGATCAGTTTAATTCTCTGACAAAGCGCTCTGTGTGTGTGTGTTATAATTGAAAAAGATTTCACTAACCATGGCTTGAACAAATCATATCTCAAAATGTAGAGTTTGCTCCTCAACTTTGCCTGGAGGTACAACAGGAAAAAACAGATCTCTCCCTCCCTCCCCTCCGCTTTTCCTCCCTGAGCCTTTGAGTCCTGACCATTCAGAATGAATGACTGTAGAACCATACCCAGACAGAAAAATCAATGCTTCATATCAGGAGGCTTCAGGGGTTAGGCTCCCATGTTCATGTCAACAAGGCTATTGGTTTTCTTAATACTCCAAAGTTAGCATTTCCATGCTGCAGGAACCCACAGCAGTGACTTGTGTGGTCAAAAGTGATCAGACGAATTTTCCTTTGACCAGGGTGGCCAAATGTTTTATGGCTCACCTGGAATGAAATACACATGTGTATGCATTCTCCAGAGGAAGCAATTTATAATGTTACAAAGGAACAATTTGATGGTGGGAAAAAAGAAGCAACCGTGCAACAATTGTGAAGATATGTTGTATGCTGTGCAGAAGGGCAAGGAGTGTGACCCCAGGTTGTATAATGATGGATTCAAACAACCATCCTTCTGGTGTGATAGGGAGTGGGACTAAGTCAAAACCATAAAAAATCTTCCGAGAGGCAAGATGAATAGTGCAATGTTCATTGGGGTTAGTCCTGAGATGGCGAAAGCAGGGGTCCATTCACACTACATAGTTATAGCACTGTGATTCTACTTTAACTTCCATGATAACAATCTATGGAATCCTGGGGTTTGTAGTTTGATAATGCAATAGGGTTCCGCGGCTAAGAATTTTGAATACCCCTTCCTAAACTACAAATCCCAGGATTCCTTAGTTTGGACTCATGGTAGTTAAAGTGGTATATAGCACTACCACTTTGTAGTGTGGAAAGCCCCGAGAGCTTACATTGTAAGCTACAACAACAAATCAAGGCAATGGGAGGCAGCCTAAGGTGAGCCAGGAGCCTGGAATCAAAGCTGAGGGTCTGGTTGGTATTCAGGACCAAGCAACAAACAAAGAGAAAAAAACACACAGAAAGTCAGGGGTCAGGACCAAAGAGCAAGTCAGAACTAGTGAACCAGAAAAAAGCAGTACCAAAGAGTACAGATGTAAAGAATAGAAACATTTTTTCCCCTCTTTAATGAGAAAAGCTGTTTTGGAATATAGTGATATTCCATCAAGAAAATGGCAAGTAACCACAAGATTCTTTAGGATGCTTTAAAAATAATGCATAAAACATGATGTATTTTTGTCCCCAAACCTTGGTTTTTGCATGGGGATCAGTGTCTTTTGTGCAAAGTTTTCCTGACTAAACCCTTCACTTTTTGTACAAAAATGCCTTTGTTTTTCACAAATAATTTTATCATGGAAAGGAGGAGTCCCAAAATGTGGGGAAAAAATTAAGCTGTAAATAAACTTGCATGGACACAGTAAGGAGAAACATTTGGCATTTTTCATTCTTAAATGCAAGAACAAAATACGTGAAGATTTACATTTCTCCAGAGAAGAATCCAAGAATCAAGTACAGCAATTAAGCCAGAAAAAAGAAGATGCATCTGGAGGCAGGGGTGAGGCAGAAGCTAAGACTGAGGAGCAACTATAGGAGAAGCCTGGAGACAGGGTTGAGGGACAAGCAAGTCAGGATCAAGCAGAAGAGCAACCCAGAATTCTGGAATACAGCAAAATGTCATGAAGAACTTGTTGCTCTTTTGTACTCCCTCCTGTCCAGAAGAATGGTTAGCCTAGGTAAACAGAGTCAGGCAGTTGGGTTTTTCACTCAGATGGTCAGCCTCTGTAATCCAGGGGTTCATCATATGGAACTACACTACATGCATCCAGAGTATTGGGAGAAGTGTGGAAGCCTGGGAAGGACACACTGGAAGCCCCTTAAGGAGGGCACATGAAGTCTGCAAGCCATACTTTACTTATCTTTAATCTAGGAGAAACCCTGGCGAGTTGTTGTCAGTTATCATAATTGTGAGGGGAAGGACTCATGGTCCCTCAGTTTTGTTATATCACCTGGAGACTCAGAACTATTGGGGAATATGAAACACACTAGTGTATTTCACAAGCAAAGTAATTAGTAGCCACAAGTCGATGAGCAGCAACTGGTCTCATACTACATATCATGAACACAGGTTTTTCCCACAGTTTAACTTTTTGCGGCAGCATCCAGTGGCTCTGCCAGGAAGATAGTATGACAGCAGTGCTGCCCTCCACATGGGACAGGCTCCCTGCAGAAGGGAGCATGATGGACACACTGCTTCCTTCCACAATGCAGCTGGGTACTTTCCCAAGCTGCACTGGGGCAGGAAGTGTCACCATCATGCTTCCTGTCCTTCTGCAAAACAGGTAAGTGTGGGATGGTGGTGGTGCAATCGTGTCTCACTGATGGGGAAAACCCATCAATGATTTAACCTGTGCTCACATCGCCTGGGGATAGGAGAGGAGCGGGACCACACTGACGTCATGCAGAAACGTTGTCATGGTCCCATCCTTTTCCCATTCCCATGGCAGGATGGGAAGGTGCTGCAGAAAGGGCCACAGTGTTTAAAACGCAGCGTTTTCTTTTTTCACCTTGTTTTACACTGTGTTTTCTTCATAAACATATGAAGTAGTTTTTTTTTAATAAATAACAGCAGTTTCTTAACATCTCATGATGATAGACCTTTAACATGTGCTCTTCAAATATGGAAGAAGGAAAAAGAGCTCCAAACACCAAAAAAAAAGGGGGGAAGGGGGGTCGAACAAATTTAAGCTAACTGTTGACTAACTGATGCAGGAAGAGAGAGGAGGTGGCTAATACTAACAAATGGGAAATGGCATGAGCAAACTAGCAACTAGTAAGTATAGGTATGCTAAGGTTGCAACTTCTAACAATAACTTGCTGACACCTTGTGTAAAGAGTGTTGAACTTGATGCATCAAACAGCTTGTCAGTTTCCTATATTCCTTCCAATGGGAAAGTGCCCAACTGTTTTAACACGCTTTAACATGTGGCTAGGCCAATTCTTATATTATGATAGAAAGGAAATGGGCTTAGAGCAATTGGTAGCTAAATTTTGAGGCCTGATGTCTTATTACAATGTCTGAATGACTGATCAACCTGTGGATTGAATGGGGTCAACCCAATTAGCTTTTACAAATGTTTTTATGATGTTATTGCTTACAGTCTTCTGATCTCACGCTTGGCAAATGTCATTGCTGTGTTTTGAGAGACTGTTCTTCCTCTTCAAATATTTGGTTTAATTTGTTACATAGGCCATTTCCACATTATACTGTTATAGTGCTATTATTCTACTTTCAATATCCTGTGGAATTCTGGCGTTTGTAGTTTCCTGAGGCCCAAGAACTCTCTGGCTGAGAATTCTAAAGGCACCTCCCTAAACTGCAAACTCCAGGATTCCATAGGAGATTGAAAGTGGAATAATAGCATTATAATAGCATAGTGTGGAAATGGCCATAGATTCTTTTACAGTGAAGGATGGATTTGGAAACACATACCATAATGCTGTACTTCAGAGTAGTCAAAACAATCCATGAACTTTATTTGAGTTGTGTATGCAAATTACTTTCTATGACACTAAAGATGGGCAGTGGGCCAATATTATTCTGTCCCCATTTTGAAAATGACAGGGTTGAGGCAGAGAGATGCTATCAGATGCCAAGTAATGAATTTATGTCTAATCTGAGGCCCTTTCCACAGGATGGCGGCATACTGGCATAGGGATGTTAGAGGAGCAGAAATGCAATGATGGTTCCGCATGATGTTCTGTTCCCACCCTTCTTGCCTTGCCAGACAGTGAGATTGTGGGGTATATCATTGATGGAGAAACTTGGTCAATGACCCCCCGATACGCAAGCCTTCCATCACAGCCAGCCATGAAGAAGAGCAGGAAGTGCGATGGAGGCACTTCCTTCCCCAGTGCAGCGTGGGAAAAAGCCCGGATGCACTGTAGAAGGCGGATGCGTGTCGCTCACACTCTCTTCTGCAGGGAGCCAATTGAGCAGGCAGGGGACCACTCCTGTCACACTTTCTTCCTGGTGGTTCATTATCTGGTTGTGTAACAAGCAACAGGTTTTGAAATCACCTCTATCCAACCATTAAAGGTACACAAGCCCACTTCAGTTTTTAGTCTGGTAGCCTTAGGTTCACTGAAGATATAAGATGTAGCTTCTGCTTCTGCTTGTCCTGTTACGGTGGATACTTTTCATCAGTGATGTAGACTCAAGTCAATTGACTCAGACTCAAGTCAGACTTAAGAACGCTTCCTGTGTTTTTGATAACACCTGGAATCATTTAAAATTTTAACAAATGATGTGTTCCCTTATTCATAGGCAAATGATGTGATAAATATCCCTTGGCAATTTTTGTGTTAGGCTGCTGTTATAAAGGCAGAAAGGAGAGCCAAAAAGGAAGATGGCAGCTGAATCTGATTGGCTATCCAGCTGTCAAGAGAGCTAGGATGTTGTGCTCCTTGCGCTCCCAGATCAGTCAACCTAAATTGAATTTTACTTCTGTATTTCTTGTATTTAAATAAGGAAGACAAAGTGGTGACATGGGGGGGGGGTTGGAATGAACAACCACATGCCTGTTTTGTACTTACTGTACAATGCTTGTCATATCATTGTGTTTTCAGCAAATAATGTAGATGTTGTGTTTGGTTATATGGAAGCTTTTCCTGATCTGTTTAATGTGATGCTTTCCTTCCCTTACATTTTAAGTGTATTCCTGGTGGTTTTTCTTTTCCCCTTGAAAGTGCCCCCCCACGTCCCCTGCTTCCTTGTGCTGTGCTGTCTTTAGTGACACAGTGCTAACACTGAAAGCGCTAGGGGCTACCGTGAGCATTGCTCACCCAGAGCAATCGGATGAAAAGGCAGTGCAGATGTAATTTGTTTTCAATGGCTGTTTCAAAAGAATAATTGTGGTGACATTGTGGAATCAATATTATAGATTTTTGTTTTCAAGTACACTGTATGTGTGGTGCTAAAGGGGAGGCCAGGAAATATAGCACTGCAGCTGGAATACAATAAAAATGGATTGAGGTCTGTGGGTATTGTCGGCTGGTAGCCATCATAGGTTTGGAACATCATTGGTGGGATTAGAGAGCTTGTCCTTTGGGTTGGCATTTCACTGCGTGAGTGTGTAAGCGTCTGCTACTTTCCTTTCCTTTGGGGACTTGTTTACTGAACATTGTATAAGCACTGTGTAGCTGTGTGGTGCTGTAAAATCTTTGGTGGTTTGTATCACTAACAACTGGCAAAAGGTAAGGAAGCAGAGATTAAGGTAGATTTGTGATGTCATGTAATTTGGCACGTTGCTAATGTAAAATGAAAAGCAAGCGGCGTCGGACGTGAGAGAGAGATCCATGCACGGCAATGAGGTTTTCCATTCAGCTCCTGTCCCTTGTCTCTGTAGGCCACCAAGCTAGATAAAAACCTCTTTAAGGAACTTGAGAGCTGAGCGAAGGCACACACCTCCAGAGAGCGGCTGGCTGATAGAGCCTACATAGAACAATATGGTGAGTGTCACTTAAAATACCAAGAGAAATATGATGCGGTGATCAAGGACTTCCTGCTTTAGGAGTTTCATGTATCAGAGTAACTGGATTAAAAAAAATGTAGTTCCCAGGGTGAAAATTCTATTAACAAAGAATTAGTAATAAACCTGAATAAATGTAATGAGATGTGAAAGATAGAGCATAGCCAGGTTTTTTTTTCTCCTCTTGTCTTTCGTAATTAGGACGTGAAAGGAATGGAAATTCAGACAAAACACCTCCCTAATTTTCAATTCAGATGCTACAAATGGAAACCTATTGTAATTGGCCTCCCAGTTGTTTCCCTGCAAGCTAAAGGCACAAAAGGTTTCCCTTTTTTTGTAAAAGAATGCAAAACACCTTCGTGTTCTCCAGTATGGGAATCCACATTCTTTAAGGTCCATCAACTTCAGTACTGTCTGCCCTCCTGTGTTTAAGGGTCTCTCTGGGTTAACTGTCCACACTGCCTACTGTTTGATCCTTTCAATCCAGGATGTGAGGGATTGAATCAGGTACTTCCATATATACAAAGTTGAGAGCCCTGTCACTGAGATATGGTCTCTCTCTCCTACATTTCTCTCCTAGTATAACTATTAGCTGATTTTGTCTGAGTTTCCAGATCAGAGCTGGGGAAGCAGGTGGCCTTCTGTATGTTGTGGAACAACATTTCTGGCCAGTCTCTGTTAGCCTAGCCATGGAGATGGGATGATAGGAGTAGAACTTCACAAACCTGTGGAGGGCCACAGACAGCCCATTTCTGCTTTAGAGAAAAAATAAGGGGCCAGTGGGGTTCAGTGGTTGTGCTGTGGTCTCTAGAATTGTAGAATTGACCAGTCAGTGTCACTGAATACCTTATCAGAAAGAAGAACCGTACATTGTACCAGACTAGGGTCCTCCCATTGCATGAAACTGTGGGATAAAGGGGGAACAGAGGCTGAATTGATTTCTTGACCCAGGAGACAGGAATTCAGGAGCAGACGCAGAAGGAAAACTTCAAGCTATAAAAACAGAGACTAGAAATGAAGGCATGGAAAATGGACAACAGAAAAAAAAATGTTCAAATGCAAACAGAACAGGAAGGAAGCATTGGAAAATGAAAGAGAATTAAAAAAAAATCTCCTTGTGAGGCAAGACAGAAGATAAGATAATGCAGTCTCATTTAAATGTTGAGGGGGGTGTGTACAAGAAGAAGGTCTTTTATGGTAAAAATCCCACAAGGATGAGTTTTTTTAATAAGTGTCTCTTGGGTTCCTCTTGCTCCAAGTAGAAGAATGTCAGGCGCAGGCAGATACAAGTCAAGAGACCTTCTTATACAGAAGGGAAGGTCCCGTCAAATATCTTTGCAAGGCAGACATGGTTCTGAGGAACCTTCAGATCACCCCAAAGGCTTGACCTTTAAAAATGTTTTTATTAATAATTTGGAAGGAAAGGTTTACTATTCCAGCAGATTTCAGTAACAGTGGCTTGTAGGACTCAGTTAGTTTAAAGTAATAGTTTAATAGTGATAGAAGTGAGATGTGGAATGTTACTAAAATAGGGGTGGTGAACAATGGCCATCCAGACATTTTTGGGCTGCAATTCCCGCAAGCTCTAGCAAGCATTAGAAAAGCTGAGCATATGGGAATTGTAGTCCAAACCAGCTAGAAAGCCAGAGTTGCTCACCTCTGAACTAAGTGGGCTAATATCCATATTTATACAAACTCTTTGTTCAGCATGGTACAGCTTGTATGTATGTGAACATAGTTGATAGATTTGCAACATGGTAGAATTATTCACATATAACAGTCACCATGTGTATACGCCGTACCTAGATTGCTGATCTGTACACTTGTACAGAAATGTTATGTTCTGCCAGGAAACTTGCTATGTTCTACATAAAATACTGCTTTTCTGTGCAAAAGTGTTGTTTTCTATGAGGAAAATTATGTTTCACTAGCAACTGAGAAGATTATACTTATTCCAAGAGGCGTCTTTCCCCCCACTTACTTTAAATTACTTGTAGCATGTTGCTGCTGAATTTCAGTGATCAACTGGAAAAACGGATTGCGTGGCAACTAGGAAATCCTGATTTGAAGCAGATCAAACTTATTTTCATGGAAAGAGATTCATGGAATTCTGCTTAAATTCAGTAATGTGTTTTGCTCTTGAATTGCAATGATGATTGTCCTATTTCTGTGTGTGGGTGGAACCTCTATTTTTTTTTTTTTGTAATCTGAATCCATTCTAGTCTCCGGAGCAGCAGAAAACAAGCTCGCTCCATCTTCTATGTGACATTCTTTCAGATATGTAAAAATGGCTATCTTGTCACCTCTCTGTTTTCCCTATTCCAAGATAAAAAGCCCCACCTCCCTAAATCATTCCTCAGTTTCCAACACATTGGTTCCATTTCAGAAATCCAGAAAGGTAAGTGAGACCTCCCAGCTTTGGGGGACATTCTGGAAAGGATTTCAGAAGCACCCCTAAGCAAAATCCCTTCTAAGGTTTCTAGACATATATAATGCTGGATCATAATGAAAGCCAACTTGAAACCCAGACATTTGCCTTGGTTACACACCCGGGATTTTAAACTTGTTTTCATTTTCTAATGAAGGAATTAATAATTTCAAAAAAAAAAAAAAATTCCTGCCAGCTGAGACTCTGAGAGTTTTCACACATTTTTTTATTCATTGTCATGCTTTGGGAAATTGGTTTTGTTTGGTTCTTTGCAAAAAGTCTCCAGATTAAAAACATTGCACAATTGACGACAATTTTCTTGATGGAGTATATTGATGTAATGTATGCCTTCTCATTAAGGGCTATCCCATAACACATTTTCCTCTTCTTTCTCCTTTCTCTGTGATGTAAGTTTCCTAATCCTTGCTTGCATCAGGCTTAACAATACTTTAGCATCTTACTGTCCTTAATACTAACCCTATTGACCAGGGGTTGTAAACCTCTTTTGTACCACAGTTTCAAGCTACAGTAGTGTAGCATTATCTAGTAGATGTGATGTTAAACCAGAATTGAAGACAAAGAAAAAGAAGAAACACACACTGAATTAAAAAAGGATGCTATTGAGGAAGGTTTCTGCTTTGGCATAAGAAGGAATATTACTTTCTGTACTCTGAAGGTGATGTAGGATTGTGCTGTTTATGTTTATGACTTTTGGGCAAATAAATTGATAAGTTAAAGAAAGTTGAAGAGCATTAGCATAAAGGCCAAAAATGCAAGTTTGCATTCTGTGTTTGTCAACCTTGCACCATAAAAGGTGACATTAGCGATATGTGACAAAAACTTTGTTGTATTAAAATCCCATAGTGGCAGTCAGTTCAACATGTCCTGTAGTACATTAAATGAAGAACTTGATGAATCAAATCTATGTGTTGTGTACTACAGCAGAAAATACTGTTTTATTGTGAGATTTTATACTCAAAACATTATTCTTGGAGACCTATCATTTTTTATGAAAACTTTTATGAACACTCCCCAAAATGACCTTCCCACCCTCTTCTTTGTTGTGTTCCTATTGGTCCCATGGGCAGTAACCTACTTAATTTTTTTTATCTTTACAAACCCAATAAAGTAAGCTGTCTGTGAACCAGATCTGTAGATCTTATTAGAGATTTTCTTTCATTCTTTCTTTCCCCTTTTTAAGGTACTCAACCTCAGGGGACAATAATGACAGGTTGTAATCTTGGCATGCAAAGCTTTTCTGACAAGAGTGGTTTGTTAAAACAGACCATTTAATCTCATCAGTGTACCTTTAGATGTGGTGGTACTCTAGAAAGCACCACTGTGTGCAACATTATGATCCAAAAGGCTGAAATGGAAACATTTGAAGGCCCAAAATTGATATCTTTGGGAATAACAGATTTATATTCATTCATTCATGATGGATAAAAGAAGCTTAGGTAGGTTTCTCCCTCCTCCTCTCTACCCCACTGCAATTTCTGTGTTCGCAAATACTCTTAAGGAAAAAAAAGAATGCTTTTTTTCTTCTTCACTTTTTAAAGTCAACATTTGTCTGTCCTATAAATGAAGAATTTCCCCCAAGGTAGTTAACAGCTTTGGTGGCACCAGATGGGAATAATTTTTCAGATGTGCTGCTTCTATTGGACCAACAGTCTCAGGACTTTCTCCTTTTAAATGGCGTTTTTATTCTGCAAGATAATGGGGGCAGTTTGTGCATTGCTAAATCAGCCTTGTTTTTTTTTTTTAAAGAAATGTGGCCATCAGGGGCAGTTACAATTTGTCAAAGGAAATGGAGAACATCTCTACAGGAGTCTGTTTAAGAGGACATCATTTCTCGATAAGCTCTTGCTAAGGTCAACACACAGCACTACTCCTTCTCTGTCCCCCTGTTGCTCTTGCCACTTGGGAACCTTCTGATTTATTAGGATTACACAAGTCATGTCCTCCGCCTGATTGAATCTGCAATGTGGAAATTTTCCTTCCTCCTAAAAAAAGGGGGAGGAATGCCCCCACTCCTCCCCACACAAAGTGTAAAAGGCTTCTGAAGGCAGGCAGAGGAGAGTAAGTGACATGGGTTGGAAGTGTGCAGATCTTTCGATATGGGTCAGTGAAAGTCTTTTCCACCATTAATTTATCTCAGGACTCCTCCAGACAAGGCAAATGTATTGGGAGGTCAGGGTATTTGTTGATGCAGTTCTCAGGATTTTTCTTTTTTAAAACACATATCTAAACAACGTTTCTGCTGTTTTGGATTTTTTTTTTCCTAGCATCAACAGCAACATGTTATTCCACCTTCAAATGGATTTCTTTTTAATTCTGAGATATAGCAGAACAATATGTTCCCTTCCCTTCTCCTCCTTTGTATTAAAACATTTTTTGAAGAGTTATAGTGCTATGCGTCTTATCAGTGAAAAAGCACTTTTGCACTATTGCTGTATGATGCCTGACAGAGAGAAAGGGGGGGAGAGATAATATGGCCTTTCAAACTTTGGTACCACCTCAGGCAACCATGCCCTGATATAAAAACATACACACAAGTGGACAAGAACTCACAGCAAACAGTCTTTCAAAAGAATGGAATGAGTGGACTCAAAGGTGATGTCAATTGGCGAAAACTGGCAAAACCCAAGGAGCTGTGTTGAGAGAAATCAGGCTTCTTTAGATCCCTCAGACCAACTTGCTCTGATCTCATACTCTGTCCTTCAGAAATCCAACATGTGTAACCAAATAACTTGTCAAGAATATCCTAATTCTATAAGGGAGACAAGAATTTTTTTTCCAGTATTACCCCAACATTGTTAAGAATGTTACAGCCAGAGGAAGAAAATCCCTGTTTGTGCCTTTAAAACTCACAGATCTTTGACAGTTTATATTTTTGCACTTACAGCCTGCTTCAGAAGTAGGCAACCATGGAGGGTCCAGGGACCCTTCCTGCCTCATTTTCAGCCCCCTTGGACATGGGTCAGCAGTACCTGCCAATTTTCTTTTTTCAAAACCATAATTGACCTTCTAGTTTGAGAAAAGTCTACTCTGAACCTCCAAAGCCCTGGTGGCGCAGTGGTTAAATGCCAGTACTACAAGCCACAAGGTTGTGAGTTCAATCCCGCCGGCCTCCAAGGTTAACTCAGCCTTCCATCCTTTTGCAGGTTGGTAAAATGAGTACCCAGCTTGTTGGAGGCATGTATAGAAATGTTTTGAAATACATGCTATTTGTAAGTTGTTCACCGCCTCGATCCATATGGAGAGGCAGGATACAAATAAATAATAATAATAATAATAATAATAATAATAATAATAATAATAATAATAATAATAATAATAATAAATATCTACATCTGACATTGTTGTAAAATAGTGAATTTTGCCCTGGGGACATCTCGGGGCATGAACCTCCATCTGGGGATGAATGTTTTATCAGGATTGGTGCATCCCACTGTGGGTCCTGGGAGAATTCCTGGGAGCTGCATTAGGAGCCTTGGATGGCCACATGCAACCTGTGGCCTGCACAATTCCCATTGCCCGGCTTAACTGATCAGAATCATGGGCTGACTTTGAAAGCTGGTGTACATAATTGGGAGACAACAACAAGAGCAAGCCAGCCAAGTCTCAGGACCAAGGATGATTCCCGTGCCGGGATCTGTGCATCAGCAACAACTGAGCAGAGCTGTCATTGATTCAACACTGCCGCAGTGTGCCTGTTGGCTTCTTCTATGAGTTCTCGTAAAAGCTGGCTGAAAAGTTCAGTCTCTGGAGGGGGAACTTGTAGGGCTGGCCCAGTATATTTTGCTGCTTGAGTCAAAAGACAAAAAGGTGTCCCTCTCTGATCTACATACAAAAGCCCACTGGACTGGCTCTTGAACCTTACTTCAGGAGTGGAGACTGAATATGTCCTTCACCACATCAAGGGTAGTAGGCTATTTTAAGAGGTGTAGGCATAGGCATATCTAAGGTGAGACAAGCAGGGTATATGCCCAGGGCACCAATGCCATGGTGCAGTGGTGTCGCTTGGACTGCATGGGGGAGGGGTGGAGTGGGGGTGGGCAGAGGGCTGGGGGCAGCACTACATCACATGAGAGTGGGGCTACATCATGTGGGGGCGCGGCTACATCATGTGAGGATGGGGCGATGCCATGTGAGGATGGGGCTATAATCATGTGGGGGTGGGACTATGGCAGAGAGCAGGCAAGGAGCAGCAGCACCCCCCAAAAAATTGCTGCTGAGGATGCACCACTCCCATCATGTGCAATGGCCAGGGGGGTGCAAAAAAAAACACAACATGCTGGAAGATTTAGTGGCAGCGGAAGAGGAGGAGGAGGAGAAAGCAGCTCTGGAGATAGTGGTGCAACTTCCACGCTTGCCCTAGGTGCTGTTTATGCTAGATATGCCTTTAGGAAGGAGAGTATTGAGTGGTACTTTGTCTTATGAGAGAATAAAATGGCCAGGGAGTGAAGTGGGGAATATCACTCCCACCCAGCATCTGCCACCTGACTCAGTTGCTTCCTTCTGCCTGATGGTTCCATCGGCCTTGGATGTTTTCTTGAGAACAAAAAAGACTCAGGTTGTAAGACCTCTGTGTTTCAGGACTTTCTAATCACTCTCTACCAAAATGTCAGAGGCCAGCATTTCAAGAACCACAGTGTATTGACACCATGGATCTCACTGTAGCTTCAACCCTTGATTATTCTAAATCATTCTTTGTGTATCTAAAGCAGGAGTATTCCGCTATCTCCCTCCAGATGTTTTTGGTTTGAATTCCCATAATCTTTCATGACTGAGCTATGCTGGTTGGGTGCTATAGATCCTTAAAAAAACCTTTAGAGCCATATATATCTATCCTGGATCTACACCAACTAAATCCCACTGTTGCTAAGTCATATAAGCAGAGGTCAGAAAAGTCTGATAATAAATGAATTTGTTTAAGAGCAGGCATTATTTTAGGGGTCAGATCTTAGTCTTGAGGTTCAAGATTAGGCTTAACTGCAAATATAGCTTGATGTAATCTTTGTTGTCCATAAATTCTATCATTGTATCTCTTATTTCAGTTGTTGCTTGGCCCAGAACTATTATTGCTGACTTATAACTTGCCACTTCTGTATAAATTCTTACAAATGAATGTGCTGTAGTGACAGAGGATCTCTTGTATTACCCTTTTTTCCTTACTCCAAGTAATGAAGACAGATGTTTGGTTTGGTAGAAAAAGGAAAACTGCTGACATTTTCCATTTTCCATTATCTTTCTAACATATATCCATAATTAACTCAGATGTGTCAAGCTCTCTGTTGAAAATGAATATAACTCCTTCAAGGATTTCTCCTTCCTTATGGCAAGGAGGGCCTTAAGTGTCCTTCCTTTCTGACTTTGAATTCAGCATAGTAGTGGTTCCCAACTGGTGGCCCTCTAGATGTTTGAGACTTCAAGTTCCAGAAGCCCCAGACAGCATGGTCAATGGACAGGGATTCTAGGAGTTCATATCTGACACATCCACAGGATGAAAAGTTGAGAAGCACTTCAATATACCCATTTCAAGCTTTCAGGGTTTACTCTCTGATATAAAGCCACCTTATAACTTTGGAGAAGAGGGTTCCTACAAGATCTCTGGGCTCTTGCAACATCTCAGATCTCAAGGGAACCCTAGAATCCACATGGATCTCATGGTAGCAGGCTGCCACACAATCAGAAGCATGGAGAGCATGCTGTCCAGTCTTGCCACAGATGCAGAAGGGTGGGTATAGAGGCATATCTAGGGTGGGGCAAGTAAGGTACATGCTATGGGTGACAATGCCAGGAGGCGTAAAAAAGCTGTGCCCCCCAGCCCCGTTGCTTGGGACAGCTGGCCCAGCAGCATTCCCTGAAAGCAGCAGCATTTTCTATCATCGTTCCCATGTGGTGGTGGTGGTGGGATATGCAGCCCCTCCACTTGGGCCTGGTACACCGTCACTTCCACTTTCCTTTCCCTCAAGTTAAGAGGCTGAAGTGTCATCATAGTAGTGGACTTTTGCAAAGACTACAGCTCCCAGCTCCTCTCGTTCCCAGGATCAGTGCCATGGTGGCCTCCTTGTGAGGCATCCTGGGAGATGTAGTCACAGAGGTGGGAGTGTGCCTTCCATTTCTTTCCTGCAAGATAGTGGTGGGGGGTTCCTGAGGCAGGGAGCTGGCATTGCTGCCACCACCACATTTTCTTCAGAGAAGAGGGAGTGAGTAGGTGGACTCTCTTAAGGGTTCTCCTGCTACCCCTCCAAGGCCCTCAGGTCAGGCCAGGCTGGGATGGGCCAAGCTCTGTAGTATCCCTTAAGATGTGCTGCTGGTGGTGGTGGGGATAGAGCTGCACCTCATGGGGCTTCCCAGAAGGCAGGAGGAACTGCCTCCTCACTGCTGCCCAGAGACTGGGAGGAGTAAGTTTGGTAGGAGTGACCCTCTCTCTCTCTGTCCACTCTGGGCAGGTTGACACAAGTCGAGCTCAACAGTGATTCTCATGAGTGAGGCCTGTACATTCACTTTTCCTGCTCCTGTCACTAGTGACTTCTCTGATTCTGTCAGAGGACCGTGTCAGGTGTTGGGAATGTGCAGGGGGCTGAGTCAGGCTTGGGATGGAGGCAGTGTATGTCCCCCAGCTGTTGCTGGGCCTGCATGTTGTTACCCTGGTTTCTGGGGGTCCCTTGTGGGACACCTTGATATGCTCCATGTGAGAAAGAGTGGGAAACTTAGAGGAGCACAAGTGGCAGTGATATGAGAGGCAGGGTAACCTTGCAGGGTCTTTTTACCCAGTTCTTACAGGGTCAAGCCAAGCCAAAAACCAGGCAAATGAATCAAATAAATGATTTTATTGAATCAAAATGTCTCACACACCAACGCAATCACTCACAGATTCACACAAGACCTATTAAGAAGCAAAAGAGTGAAAAAAATGGATAGGGGATAATAAAGGGATTGTAGAGGGGTGATCCTGCACCTATCCTGAAGTCCTTGGTCCAGGAAGCAGCAAGCAAAATGGAGCTCAGCAAAGAAACAGCTGAGAGGATTACTCAACCAGCGGAGTGACGCTCTCCTGGCGTGGCAGGGAGTTCGCCAGAGAAATTCTCAAAAATTAGGACTATTTGTAGGGGGAAACGTACCTCGAGGGCAAATCCTCTCCCGGGGAGAACAATAGGCACCTCGAAGGAAAGGAAGCTCCACAATGGCAACTCGTTTTGCATGATGGTTTAATGATGTGTTGCCAGTGTTTCAGGATCTTTGGTTGCAATGGGTTGTAGTGTAAATTTATATAGATGGTCCTTGCCTTGGATGATTTTTCCAGAATCATAAGTGCTCAACTTGGGGAAAACATGCTAATTCCCTCAAGTTGGCATCTCTGTGGCTGAGGACCCTTTGTTTACCATGGGTTTGCACAGCTTGAGATCTCCTTGGGCTACATGACAGGGAATTTTACTGGCCTGACCTAGTTCTCAGTCATTTGACTGTTGCTGCCTACATGCTCATCTGGGCAACCTCTCTGGCATGATGAACTATATTTGATATTAAAAATTATAGACCCCAGGATAGGGTGTACCAGTGGGGTAACAATGTGGGTTAGCATGGAAGCATTGCTTTCTATATCTATCTTTGCATTAGATAGGGATGCAACTTCCACGCTTGCCCTAGGCACTGTTTATGCTAGATATGCCACTCAGTGGGCATCACACTAGATAGGACCTCAACAGGTGGATTCCCAGCATCTGCTGCTCAATAGGCCAGTTTGCTGTATAACAAATGCTTCAAGGATGGTCTGTTGCAAGTGTGGCTAGTGCCTGCTTTTCTTCTTCTCTGTCCAGGCTGAACAGTGTGTTCACTGAGTAAACTGGATCAAGAATATTTCTCCATAGAAAATTCTCCTGGGAACACTTTGGGATGTTCAAATAGGAGAGAAATCTGAATTTTGAAGTGTTTGTGTGGTTCAGGATTCATTGGTCTAGCAATTTTTCTTGTTTTCACTCAAAAATGTACTTTGTGTATATTTCTAGCAATCTTTGTATGTGCACTGTATATTTTAATCACTTGTAGACTTACTGTTTATTTGCTATACCATATTCACTCTCTTCTTGTGTTACTCCAAGGCCCTTTCCACAGTACACTGTTATAGTGCTATCATTGCACTTCCAACATCCTGTGGAATCCTGGGGTTTGCAGGTTAGGGAGGGGCATTTAGAATTCTCAGCCAGAGAGCTCTTTGACCTCAGTAAACTACAAACCCCAGAATTCCACAGGATGTCGAAAGTGGAATAATAGCACAATAATAGTGTAGGGTGGAAATGGCCATAGTTACCAACACTTCACTGATTTAGAACCAGCCGCTGGTTTGCTTTTTCAAATTGGTGCTTACTAGATGTCTTATTAGGGATAGAAAAACATGATTTTTCTGATTCCTGGAAGATGCTAGGAACAATGAAACAGCTTTTTGTACCATAACTTTGGGATATTCAGGAACTTTTTTTCACACAGTGATGGGAAACTGAATAGTTTTTCTATGAAAGTTGTGCAGAAACTGGAAACAGTGCAGCTTTCCGTATCGAAAGGAATCGTGCAATATTTAAGCTGGCAGAGGCTGCAGCTTCAGTCAGCCTGAGCTTCTTTTCCTGCCATATAATATTTGGTTTGCATAACATTCAAACTGGCAAAGGTAGTGCAGGAAAAGACTGTACCTCCTTTGAGCGTAGGTTTCTAAAGCAAAGTTCTCAAAATTCTGTGAAGATTCTCATAAACTTGTCAGAAACTGCACAATGTATGATTTTCCAGGAACAACAATAATAACTACAAGTTTTGGGAACTTTTTAACAGGCTATTTTTCAAGTTTTTTAAGGGTTGGGAACTCCAGATTTGACCTTAGTTGTGGTGGATTTCCATTTTCATTCCATTTTTATTACTAGAGTATGTTTGTTACCTATTAGCCTGCTGATGCTTTTGAGGTGATGTACAGCAAATAAAAGACAAATTTTTAAAAAACCCTCCTTAGTATTTAAAAGTAAAATAAAGCTCCTTTTAAAAACAGTTTTAAAGACGCACATCCCTAAAGAATAAGAAAAGCTAAAGGTTGTGTGAAATAGTGTTATCCTGGCTGCCCACCAGAAATTCAAGGGTGATGGAACTAACCTGACTTCTCTTGTGAAGGAGTTCCATAACCAGGGCCCTGCTACAGAGAAAGCTCTGTCTACTCACCAATGATTTCTCCTATTTGATCTGCACCAGTCAGGACCTCTGTGTGGATACAAAACAGTATGTTGGCAGAAGAAACGGTAGATAAGAGAGATTCAAAAAGATAATGCTTCGTCTTGCATCATGGGGGCCCTATAGAAGGTTGTGAGGGAAATGGAATGTCAGTATTTAGCTGCATTTGCTGGTGAGAGCTGACAAAACCAAAGGAAACCATTCGGCATGTTGTGAACATGTTTCCATTGACAACACGCTGTGATGACTTTTCTGACTTTATCCATGCAGGAAGCCATTAATGAGAATACAGCATTTGACAACTGATTGATTTTAAGCAGATTCCCATTATAATGGACACAAAACTAACATCTCTGCTAAATATCTTCTCTGATGTGAACAACTAAGGGAAATTTACTTGAACTTTCCAGAACCCAGATGTGAACTTTTCAGTTTTTACCCAAGAAATTCTTTCCCCCTCCGATTTAAACAACAATGACCAGTTTGTACCTTAAATGGTATAATTGTCAGGTGATGCTTTATAAAAGTTCACTCATTTTTTTGCTGAATCCCCTAAAAATAATGCAATATAGAACCAAAGATCTCAGAGGAAGAGAGAGAGAGATGTTGGGGGGAGAGAAAGGGATTCCTGTTCATTTTGACAGTGTCATTTCTATTATATGTTGTTCCATTTTTTAAAATTACATAACAAGATTGGGCCATTTCTGAAAATTAAAGTACAGCTTCTTTACATGATTTGTACTGGATATATTTCTCTTAGTAATTTAGAAATGAATATACTCCTTGCTTTATTAATTTGATATCCAAAGTGTTGAACAAATATATATTTAAAAAAGAAAAGTTCAGGAAAACTCAATATTGAAACACAGCAACAAATTATGGCTCCCTCAAACACATTAAAGGGATTTATTGGAATAGTAAAGTCTTACAACCAATCTTTTGCAAATAGCCAAGAGTTAAATTTGCACTGACTTCTTTGGATTCTATGCTGTTGATTCCTACAAGGCTGTCAAGTAAGAAAAAAATGATTTGAAAATATTTTTGAAAAATGCCAGAAAAAGATGGGTTTCTTGCATATCAGGAAACCCTGAGGAAAATAACAGTAATGGGTGAGAATCTTCATAATATGGGACTTACTCTGAAAGAAAAAAAAAACCCATTAGTGTACAGAAAATAACAGGATTTCTGCACAGAAAATAACAGTTCTGCACAGAAAATGTTGTGTTCTGTACAATAATCTATGCACACTGTTTTGTAGAAAGCAAGTTCCAAACTGCAGGACTTTGAAAGCTGCAAATTTTAATGACTTTTTTGCAGTGAGAAGAAAAATGGTCAAATTATTCATTCTTGCCTGTGAGAATGAAATTTATGAGGATTTATGTCCCTCTTGTCAAGATCATGCAGAAAAGCATTACAAAGGCTTAAACCAGTGGTGGCCAAAATGCAGCCCTCCAGATGTTGTTGGACTGCAACTCCTGGCACCCGAGGTAGTGTAGACAATGGGGATGAATGCTGAGAATTACAGTCTGACAACAACTGAAGAACTGAACAGTTTCCTCTCCTGACTTACATCGTGTAATGTACATGTGGGTGGGTGCTCATTTTCTCTGTGGTTAGCGTAGTGTAATATACTTGGAGGTAATATACTCAGTGGTATAACAGAATGTCACCTAAATATTCTGCAAGCACCAGGTCCTGATTGATCTCTGGAGCTAAGCAGGGTTAGGTCTGGTTTGCAGTTGGAAGGGAGACTTCCAGGAAGTACCAGGTGCTGTGGGTTTTATTCAGAGGAAGGCAATGGCAAACCAGCTTGGAGTACCCCATGCCTAAGAAAACTCCTTGAAATTCATGGGGTTGCCATAAGTCAACAGACAACCTGACGGCACATACATTACCTTACCTTATTTGTAGCAGATTCCCATAGACTATCAAGTGGATCACCAAAAAGTCCCACAGTCAAAAGCTGAAAAATTCAGCTTCCCGGGACAGACAAGGAGTCTCTCTGTGGTGTCTGGTGTGGAACACAGAAGGAATATCTGGAAGCAAAAGGATCATCCCCTTCCAAGTTATTACATGTTGGTTTAAAACGTTTGTGAATTACAGTAAGTGGTTTGGATCTTGTGACCTGAAATTTGTAATTTCCCAGCTGTGATGGACTAACAAAAAGCACGAATAAGTTTTGAAAACTTCCATGATAATTAGGCTTTGTGGTGTTGTGTGTGTGTGTGTGTGGGAAACCTACCTGGGAAGTATAAGAAGTGTCAAATTTTTATCATTGCTGCATGTTTAATTAATTAATAACTTCATCCTAGAATTACATTAATACAATTCCAACCTAAGTCAATTATTTTTACAATTTTAGTTTAAGCCAATCACTTGGTTAAAAAAAAAGCTTGTTTCTTTACATTAGAAAATTTTCATTTCTAACTTATTCAACAACTTAATTGATTTTAACTAGTTAATTCCTCTCTCAATGGTATCGTAGACTCAGAGTTTGCCCTGTAGAAGTACTTTTTTTTAAAAATAGCAGGGATGATGAAATGCATCATCACTCCACCTTTCAGAATTCCATGCTCATGCTGAGCTTAGCAGCAGTCTTCACAGTAGTTGTAGTAGCGGTGGAATTTTCCCTCCAGAAACAATGTATTAGTTATCCCTCTTGTAATGCAAAGTATTTGGTTAGGTCTTGAAGAAGCAATTAAGAGCCAATAGCTTTGCAAAAGACCTTGCTCTCCTTGATCTTTTGACTTTCTCTGATGCTGGGAAAAGACTATCATGATGAGAGCCAGTAGTTCAAAATTTATCTCTTTACTAGGGAGAATGATGTATGTTTACCCTGAGACTGAGAAATGCTCTCAATGGCCTTTTTAAGGCCTCAATATAACACAAATATATACAGACACACCAAAACACATGCGCACACACATGTGAATGCACATGTGGCCATTACAACAGGTTTAGCTGTATCTGATTCTAAACATATTTACTTCTCTCCCTCTCTACGATTCCCCCTACTTTCTAAATCAGTAGGGAGATCAAAGAGTATGCTGGGGGCTTTTAGCTCTAAAACATTCCTTTCAAGTTCTAATACATGAGGTTTAGATGGAGAGCTTTTACTTGGAGGAAATATGCAGCGAGAGAGGAGAGGGAGAGAGAAATGAAGGGAGAACGGTTTGATAGCACTGCACCCACCAAAAGCTTAAATGTGCCTGACTGGTTTTTATAGGAGGCCATAAATTAGTCTTTCTTTTTAACCTTTTTGACGGGTAAGAAACAGATCTTGCTTGACTGGTAGCCATCACCATACTGTCTGCTACCAAACAGGTGAGGCTCTCAGCTTCAAAAGTGATGACTGGTAAGAAAAACAAGATGTCTTTGCCGGTTGTAAATTTAACTCTTCTCTGATTAGTCTGGGCCAATTAGGACACCCCTGGGGTTCAGACGAGGGCTGGAGTACAAGCCTGAAAGCCTGATTAGCTGAGGTCTCTTGATACTTGTTCTTGGTAGTAAATGCTGGCACATATAGTATTGATTTTCATTTAGATATCTTAATGTTTCCAGACAATTCGAGCAGATGTGAGCTGAACTCAGATCTACGAGAGTGCCGGGCTCACGATCGGCCAGCATTTTTCTTGCCATTTTGTTTCATTTTTTCCCTAAACTTAACTGATTTGGAATCGGGAGATATAAATGAAAAATGCAGAGTTAGCCTATCAATCATGGCATGTACAAACATTGCTACTGCCCTTTCCCCAACATCCTATTACCACCGGGTAGTTGGCTAGTCAAACAGGAATAAAAATTACACTGCAAACATCATAAGTTAGGCTTGATTTGTTGAGCAAGAGGCCTGACAATTCGGCAAGAGTTATATACCTCAGCCTCGCTGAAAATCAGCCTTGTTATGGCTCTGGTACGTCTATAAAGATTGTTCATTTCATATAAAACAGCTACCTGCACTGAAGGGCTTGAAAGGAAGAATGATGCTGGTTATAAATATAGAGGAAAATCTATTTGTCTGCCCTCTTCGTGCTGTTAGCGAGTCATACGCGGCAGCCCTTCTGTGGTTCCTAGGCAGCAGGGGGAGTTATTCCTGGGGTACCTTTCCCTTTTCATCTCCTGGCCCTGGACTGAAACACATCATCCCTCTTTGTCACATAAGATAAAGCAATGAAGTGTGACCGGTGCCACCGCACTGCACTCTGCCCACCAGGAGCACGTTAATGATCATGAAAAACTCTCCCGCACCACGCTGAAGCCCAACGCAAGTGTAAGGTTGTCCGGTGGCAGGGCAACTTGCATGCTTACTGTCATCACAAATAAATAGAAATTATTCAGATGGGTTCAGATGGTTGTTTTTGTTTTTGTTTTAATTTTAAAATAACAATTAAAAAAAGAAAGGCAGGGAGGGAATACGATCACATCCCCTTACAGATACCTTATCAGGCCATTAAATGTGACTTGGACTTCCAAGCAATTACAATGATTAACACTCTTTACTTCTGGTGCTTCCTTAGAGTCTGAAACAACTCTTGCGCACTGTTTGGGACTATGAAAGGAGAGTGGTGCAGAAAATGCAAAGACATACTGGGCCCATTCACACTACAGAATTATAGCACTATGATTCCACTTTAACTATCATAGGCCCTTTTCGCAGCGCCGGCGCTCGCGCGACAGAGGAGGGTGGCTCGCGCAGCAACCCTCTCCCGCAACCCCGCTGCTTCCCCCCACCTCCTTACCGCATGCGGAGTCTTCGTGTGCGACGGGCTCTCTTCATCCACGCCCCCAGCTTCCGCAGCACTCCCTGGGAGCTGTAGGCGGCGCTGGGGACAGAAGCGGGGAGGAAGCGTGACAGGCTCGCCTGTGACAGCACTCCGCATCCCGGTAAGTGTGCGGCTCCGCCGGGAGACTTGCACGAGTGCCGTTTATTTTCGGTTCAAGCCGAAAATAAAAAAATACGCGCTCGCGCAGCGTCAGCCCCGTGAGGGCCGCAGAAGTGGGAGTGTGTCGTGCAGAGCGATGCTCCCTCTCCTGCGAGGCTCAGGGGGCTCTCGCACGACAGAAAGCCCATGCGAAAAGGGCCATAGTTCCATCCTACGGATTGGTAGTTTAGGGAGGGGCATTTATAATTCTTGTCCAGGATTCTCCAGTGCCTCATCAAACTACCACTCTTGGAATACCACAGAATGGAACCATGGAACCAATATAAGATATTATTTAATTACCAATTAAATAATATCTTATATTATATTAAACAATTTCTTATCTGTGTAGTGTGAATGGGCCCACTAACTTTTGCTGTTGATGATTGAAGCCTTTTCTGCAAAAATCAAGTTCTGCTAAAGAACTCTGTATATCCTGACAAGACCTTTTTTTTATTTGCTAAAGAAAATCACTTAATTAGTTCTTTCAAAGCTTGCAAGGTAGCATATACATTTTAAAAACAAATAGGAACAATTGGAAAAATAATGCAAGATGAAAAAAAGACCTGTGTTTGATTTTGTTTAGTTTTGGTAGTAGAATGGCCTAAGTAATTAACTTTATTCACATCAAAGAGTGCTTTAACTAAAACAGTCTGTTATACAGAGTTTTTGTTGCTATTTTGTACCTTCAAATCATTTTCGACTTATGGTGGCCCTGACCCTAGCACCAAGTTTTCTTAGCAAAAGTTGTTCATAGAGAGTTTTCCTTTGCTTTCCATCAAGGGTTACCTGCATAAATTATTCAAATTAAATAAATGTGTTTAGATTTGCTTACACAGCGCCATTTTGCTTCTGCTAGTTGTACGGTGGAAAAATGGGTTATGCTCATAAGTCTACTTCCAGCCCCGTCTCCTGAAGAGACAAACCTGGCTGATTTTCCTTCTGGGCTGTCTATTGAAGGAGATAGTATGGGTTCATATGATTGGCTCTGATCCACAAGCCATGGTTTACAGAGAACCAAGGTTAAATCTTCAAATTTAAGATTTGTCGGCATGAGCAGTATGGCTTCAAAAGTATAAAACAAGACTCTGGTGAATACCAGGACATAAAAATAGATTTCTGGCCTAGCAGTCTTCATTCTGAAACATTTTTACCTTTGCATTTTTATGGTGATGGGAAGAAGCTAGAAAAAATTAGGAGCTTTTTGAGGGAGAAAAAACTGTACAGAGATATATTTAATGAATTTTAAATGTAACAACAACAACAACAACAACAACGCCTTGTGTCTTGGATCAAGGCTGAAGGAAAACACTGGAAGATTTTTTGAACTTTTGGCTCCAAATTTGTGTGCATCGTTTACACACAAAATAGGATCTGAAAGCAGGTGATGAAATTAGATCTGAAATGAAGTTTGAAACTAGGTGATAAAATTAAATTGGACAGTCACTGGATGGTGCCAGCAGTATTTTTTCCCCTTCTTTCTCAATGAGCTCACAGCAACCCATGTGGCTGTCTTCTTTCCCACTTTATCTTCACATGTGAGGTAGGTCACACTGAGAGAAGGACCAACCCAGTGAATTTCATGTCTCCCTGCAAGCTAGAACCTGGATCTGCTGTATTCTCTTAAATTGTACTATTTTAATTGCTCTTTATCCTTTTTCCTATTTTAAATTGTTTTAATGTGGTTAAGAGTTTAATCCCATTTTAACTTTGACCATTTGTATGTCTTTAATCGTATTGTCATCACTTTGATTTACACACTGCCTTATGTACCAGCTTTAAGGGGGAGGCGTGATAAAAATAAATTTAGTAACAGTAATAATAATCTCTCAAGTTCCTGGTCCAGTGTTACATAACACTGATGTTCCTTTGGCAACAGGGCAGCAGAGTTCCTCTTGCAAGCTGTGTATTCCCTGAACAGACACCTTGGATGATGAAAACAGATTTCATCTAAACATCAGGAAGAACTTCCTGACAGTCAGAGATGTTTGATAGTAGGATATGCTACCTCAGTGTGTGGTGGAATCACCTTCTTTGGAGGTTTTTAAGCAGAGGCTGGATGGCTATTTGCTGGGTGTTTGTTCCTGCATGGCAGGGGGTTGGACTTGATGGCCATTGTGGTCTCTTCAAATTCTATGTTTCTATGATTGTATGTAGCACCATTTAGTGGAATTCCTGGCAGGTGCCTTAAAAATAGTGGCTTCCAGGGGTGTAAGTGATGCGAGGAAGGGGGAATGATGGGGACATTGCTCCCTGCCATAAGAAGAACCATATCTCCCTTATAAGCCCATAAGAGCTCTAAGATCATCTTGAGAGGCCTTTCTCTTTGTCCTACCACCCTCTCAGGCTCATTTGGTGGGTACAAAGGAGAGGGCCTTCTCAGTGGCTGCTCCCACTCTTTGAAATTCCCTCCCTAGGGAGACTCTCCTTGTTCTTCTTCCATCAGCAAGTTAAGAAATTGTTATGTCTTCAAGGCCTTTGGAGACTGACTAAGAGGGGCTTTTAATGCTGTGTGGTGCTGTTTTAAGGTTTTCATGTTGTTAATTGTTTTTCATTTTTAATTTTTATATTTATATCAAAGCTTTTGTATGTTTTTAATCTGTTTATTTAAATATATTACTAGCTGACTTAAGCTCAATTTTGAGAGAAAGTTGGGATATAAATTAATCACCATCATCATCATGATGTGGCCCCCCCGTGACATTTTCCTTCAGTTGCCACATTTCTAACACTCAAGTGACTTAAAACTTCAGTTGAGCTTTTAGAAAGGCATGATGCCATTGTGTCCCTAAAATCAATCTTTTCAGCCTGGCAGCACCCCAGCCAAGGGGTTTCTGAGGCACTGCAAATCAGAGGGCTAGGTAATGATCTCTGCAGCACTTTCTCAGTCGCAGGGTACATTGAAAACAGGCAGCTGGAGAAACCCCTTGAAGTCCTGCAACAACCCCAATGTGCCCTGTGGGTGGAGGAGTGCTGCATGCACCATTTCCCAGTGCCCTGATCTGCTGCACCTCAGAGACCCTTCAGTTTTGTTGCTGCCAAACTGAAAAGGGGGGTTCGGGAGGTTACATTTGGTCATTAATGACTGTAATCCCCAGCAGTCATGAGATTGTTCCTCTAGAAGGTCCAGCTTATGCAGAGGTATATCTAGGGTGGGATAAGTAGGACATATGCCCTGGATGCCAATGCCAGGACACACAAAAAATCTGTGCTGGAAGATTTAGTGGTAGCAGCAGAGAAGGCGGAAGTGACCATGGAAGTACAACTTCCATGCTTGCCCTAGGCGCTATTTACACTAGATACACCTCTGAGCTTATGATCTCATAACTACTAAACAGATTGCTGACTAAGGTTTAGGCATTCAAAAAGGGAACAGTCAAAATGGCCAAGAGAATGTGAATACAAGAAATGTAAGAGTTCTAGGCATTCTCTCACCGCAAAGCTAGAAATTTGAGGACTGAAGGAAAATTTCACTGGGAGGTCAAAAGTCTTATTTGGGAGGGAAATGCCCTCATATCATCCTCCCCTTGCTCCATGGCTATCCAGCCACTGGGTAAGCCAATGAATATTAGCTGTTTTCCAAAGGCAAGCAAACACATAAACATGAACAGTAAGCTTGAATCAGTGCACTGGCTGTTCTTCCACACATTGCAGCTTCTGTAGTGGACTTTGAACCAATTTTGACCCCATTATAGAGCAATGATGCTTTTCTTTAACTCAAAGAAATTTGTTTTTTAAATAAGGGGTAGACAAATACCACATTCAGCAGGTGGATGTACTGAGTGGCCAGTAGTGTGCTTCACTCCGGGTCTGTGCATGTGTGTGAGACATTGGGGAATGACTCTTCTATGGAAATTGTGGTGTGACATTAATTCCCCTGTTTTATTGTGTGAAATACTGTGGACTCATGAAAGTAGCAGAACCGTTGAGCAAGATGCCCTCCTCAAGTCACTGAAACTGTATAGACCACTGATCCAAAATGTTTCTGATTAATTGGAGTGGTGGTTCTGACACTTATCAGTAGGCTAACCAACTAGTGTGGTTTGCTCGTATGCCTTCAGTACAGAAAAATGTGTGGGCTGAGGGGAAAATGCCATTTTTTTTAGATGTAAAGAAGGTGTTCAGGGCTTGTGCACCCGTGTTTTCGAGGAGAATTGTGCTCCTGGAAGCCTCCAAAAATGGGATTCACCAAGGCACATCAGTCTTGTTCACCTTGCTTATGCTTTAAAAAATGTGGCAGGTTTTGCTGTTGTCACTGAATATGTTGTTCAGTTGGATATGTGCCCTGTGGACTGTGGGTGGGTGGGTGGTGGTCCACGATCCCCTCAAAAGTCCTTACTCTTGTTTTAATGGGGAAAATAATAGGGAAGAAATAACAGGGAAGCTCTTCAAGGCACAGAGAGAGACTGCTCGTCTGCTAAATGCTGCTGGTCAAGTGACTGCAGAGGCACAGAGTCAGATCCCAGACACATCTGATGAAGCAGCCCAGTCCACGTATCCTGTGCGTCTGCAATAAAGATGGTTAGAATGAGGCAGGTAAGCATTAAGGGGTTTCTACATAGTGTAGTAGTTTGATTGCTGGACTAGGAGTCCAGGAGACCAGAGTATGAATTTCTGCTCAGCCATGGAACCCACTGGGTGACCCTGGGTATTTCACACTCTCTCAGCCTTAGAGGAAAACAGTAGCAAACCTCCTATAAAAACCCTATAATTGGATAGCAGTAAGTCAGAGACAATGTGAAGGCACACAGCAGCAACAACAATGCAGGCTTTAGCATACAGATGGTCTTGGCCAACTTGTAGTGAAAGATAGAAGGCAGTGCTGGAGTAGAGTTTGTGGATACCATTGACTACCAAAATGGCCAATAAATGGGTCTGAGAGCAAATCAAGCCCAAACTCTCCCTAGAAACCAAAATGAACAAACTGAGGCTGTTGTACTTTGGACAACATGAAATAATCTGGCTTATTAGAAACCCCTGGAACCCCATCTGGCCTACTGTCATTGACACTGCCGTCCTCCAGAGTTTTGGGGGTGTTTTTTCCTAGGCCAACTACAGCCCTTTTTGGGTGTTCTCTAAGAAGTAAAGAAAGAAAGAAAGAAAGAAAGAAAGAAAGAAAGAAAGAAAGAAAGAAAGAAAGGAGATGTACTACCTTTACTGTTGCCTATTTCCTCTAATGCTAAGATCAGTGGCTGGAAGTAGAAAACTTCCTCTATTCATGAAAGTATTTCAGCCAATCCAGATGATGATTTCCTAGAGTTCTAAATTTTGTGATGAGCTTGCATAGGCAGAAGAGACTGTCTTCAAACCATCACTCTTTATGTGAAAAGAGTAGTCAGAGAGTTGATTGAGGGGAGGTCTGGGCTACTGTGCTCCATCTTCTTCCTTCATTTTGAACTTATTTAGTGAATACTGCATAAGGTTCTGGAGATGCTGGAGGATGACTCTGGGGACGTTTGTTTACAAAGTATATGTTCTACCACATAGACCCTTTCTGCACGAGGTGAGTGAATCACTCCATGCCGTTACTTACTGGCTCTTCTTGGGTCTGAAGTAATGCAGATTTCCCTTGAGCCCTTCCACAGGGCTCCTCCATTGATGCAGGGCGAACTGGAGCAGTGCGAGGTCTGTAGATCTGCACTGCTCCAGCTCAAAATGGTGACTTCCTGTGGCTTCTGGCTCAAAATGGCGGCTTCTGGTGTCTTTGTGGGAGTGGACCAACCGCTGACGCTGGCCATGCCCACAGCCTGCCCTCCACTGATCGCAGGCTCGCATTGGTGCGAGCCTGCGCATCTGCTCAGGTAAGTAGGAATGCAATGGCATGTTCCAGAAAATGTAAAGACCTGTTTTTTCCGGTCTTTACTTAGCACGCTGGAGGACCACTTGGGGGTGGGTTCGATCGGACTAAGGTGTGGAACTAAGGCCTTTTCCGCACTGGGCGAGGGAATCGCCCTGTGCCGGTACTCACCGGACCTGTGTGCTCCATGCACAGGTCCAGGCTGGTCCGGAGCAGTCCATGGCTGCTTCTCTGCACTTCTCCGGGGACGAAAATCGCAGCTTCTGGTTGGTTGAGGCTCTCTACCAACTGGTGAAGCTCGCCAGCCTAAAGCCTGCCCCCGGCAGATCTGCAGGCTTGCACTGGTGCGAGCCTGAAAATCTGCACCGGAGTGCGGCCACGGAGTGGCGCGCTCCAGGCTTTTGAAAGACCTGTTTTAAGCATGCTGAATGACCACCTTGGGTTGTTCTGTTGCTGGCTGAGGTCCAGAACTACACAAAGTAGTCCGGACCCAGTCCGCTCCCATGTGTAGACGATGCTATGCACCGTTTTAAAAACTCAGTGCGGAAAAGGCCCAAGTTAAATAGTCTGCACCTAGTCTGATCCAAGGTGCGGATGACCTCCGTGCCAGGATGCCTTGGCCTATTTTAACTGCCTTGTGTGGAAAGGGCCTAAGATTGCCCAGTGTCAAGTGTCTTTTTTCCTCTTTGTTCTGGATATAGTTTCCAACCTAACACCCTATCATGCCTGTATTCGTCTGCCTGCCTGCCCACCCTCTCGCCTGCCTGCCTTTCTTTCTACCTATCCATCTTTTTCAGAATTCTACAAGATTCTTTGTTGTTTGTACTAAACAGACTTAGACAGTTACCTACCCTGATGGAAAACATGCACAGTAAATAAGCATAACATGAAACAAAGCCAGGAACACTCAAGAAATTAGATCTTTGAATTCTGACCTGAACTGAACAAAAGTGATTTCCGGTATCTGGATTCCTGCATGAACATTGGTTTACAGTGGCTTTCATACTTAATATGTTCTGTCACAGTTCTCAACCTTTTTTTTTAAAAAAAATGGGGTAACAAAATATATTTATTTTAAGAAAATATATATTCAGGAATGTGTATTTAAATGTAAATTTTCATGCAGATTTCTTTTAAAGTAATGAGAAATGGGATGGAAGAGACTTAGAAGTCAACACAGGGGAATGTGACATGGAGTAAAAAGACACTGGTTTGCCTATCTCTAAATAAAACAGCTAGAGCAGCAGAAATAAAGGACATCCAGGTCAAATGCTTGCTTAAATAATACATTTTTGACAGCAGCGCACCTGAGAGTCAGCCTGGATAAGATGATGTGTTCCTTTTTGAGATTGGTGACTTCCATGTGGATAGTGAAGCCATTCTGGGTTGTAATGTGAACTTTGAAAGCACCTTCCAAGGTGCTGATTCAGAACCTTGGATAGACCATTTAACTGTTTTTCAAAAATCCACAGTGGATCCAGCACTGAAGCAACATGGATGTCACCAGTTGACAGTGTCTGTTCCTAACTGCTGTTTTTGTATGGTGAGAAACTAGTGTATGCCTTGCCAACTACACATCATCATGTCGGCTTAACCTTTGGCGTCACTGCACCATTTTCATTTTCCAAGTACCCGTTTCTATAAAATGAATGGCCCTGTTTTGTCATTAGGAGAACTGTTGAGGATATTATTTCCCTCTCAAATTTTAACTGCTCCTCTACAGCAGGGCTGGATCAATTCCAGGTTTTTGAGAATCCTTTTTCTTTTTAAAATTAGAATCCTGAGATCAAGTGGCTGGAACCTGATCTAAAACAAACGTTTGTAAGTCGCTGATAAGGTGCCTAAGTATCCAATGCAATACTCATCATAGACCTGGCAAGGATAGTACTAATACCTGGATTTTATCTAAGAAGTCAAGAATGTGGCCTGCATGTGTTGCATGGCATATATGCAGTTTAGGATTCTGCATGGATGGATGTGAGATATTTGGTGCTGAGGCAGGTGCACCAGTGGGTTGGTAAGGAAGGTGTGAACTCATTCTCTTCTGATCAGACCTCTGTTGGTGGTGGAATTCAGAGGAGAGGAAGTCCACTGTAAAGTTTCCCAAGTAAAATGCATGGACAAATGCTTTGTAGTCTTGAGAACACGCACCTCAGCAGGTTTTTAACAAACCTCTACACAGTATAAGGTACTGTCTCCCTTTTATCAGCCAGGATATTTTAAATCTTCCTCCATCACTCATTTCAAGTACAACACGATGATCACAGCTTTCTCCTCCACCCCCTGAGACTGACAGTCATATAATCTCTGTGATACTCTATAAGCTTCTGCTGAATTAGAGAACAGGATTCCCAGAGGGATGCCGGAAAGTAGCGGCAGCACATCAGCCGTTGCAGCCAGTGCGGCATATTCTATCAATTTGAAAGTCAAACACTAATAAAGCCCAAGATGAAGGTAATCGCCAATCATTTCAATATGCAGATCATGATGTTGCATACCCAGAAAGCCCCAACAATCCTTTTCTTACCAGGGACAATATGAATTTTTTAGTACCTGCTTCTGTTAAGTTAATGCTCCAGTTTTCAAGCCCTGGTTTGGTCCCCATTCTCCACAAACTTTTATTCCTTTCGACAGTGGGGCTTGTAATTTCATTTCTGGTGAAATATTTATTTCATTTCTAGCAAAACATTTGCATTTCTTGTTGAAATATGAACTTTTGCCAATCCACTGCAAATCTCCCCAACATTTACCAGAAGGCTGACATCTGGCTGCGCACTTCCAGAACTTGGAGAAGTTACTTTTTTGAACTACAGTTTCCAGAATCCACCAGCCTATCTCACTACTAGCTATACTGGTTGAGAGTGATGGCTCTTGGATTCAAGCTTTGTGTTCTTTAGCGTTCCCTCCCTCCTCAGTTCAATTTCTGCAGAAGCTAAACCTATGTTCATGTGTGCAGGGGTGCGAGTGGAAGGTTTTGCTCTGGTCTGGCTCAATGTTTAAGAAGTTTGGACAAAGTGACCTTACTGTCTTCCAAATGCTAGTATGAGGCTTCACACAAAGGCCCTTGCAACCCCAGATAATGGGGTAAGGTACCCTCTAACATTTACAAATGAAAACCAAGATGCATGAGGCCAAGCAACTTCAGGTTGTGTTCAAGATGGCAAAAGTTACTAACAAAGAACACTTAAGGTATGGGACGAGCTGCAGCAATATGCCTTTGCCTGAGCCTACAGCAAAGGGCAAGACAAGGCTCCCTCCCATTCTTTCCCTCCTGCGGAGTTAATGGAATGCAAACTCCTTTGCACTTCAAACTTTGTAGCAACTCAAGTAAGCTGAGGATAAAGGTGAAAAGTGGGACCTGAGAGAAATTAGGACATTTTAACAGCAGCTGAAAAACTGGGACAAGAGATTAATTTGGGACAGTCCCTTCCAAATCAGGACTGTTGGAAGATATGCAGTAGTTCTCTTGGGCCTTGATCCTAGCAGCTGGTGAGAGGCCATTCCTCCATTTTGGTGGCCTCTGAGGGAGAGAAGAGCAGCCAGCATTTGCTGAACCTAATTCTCTCCCTCAGTAGTGCTCCCTTACCTTCAGGTGTCATATCTTATTTAGATGGTAAGTCAGAGGTCAGTAATGATTTGTAAGCCAGAATGGGTATGAATGCCACGGATGGATGGATGGATGGATGGATGGATAGATAGATGGCTGGCTGGCTGGCTGTGGTATGGGTAGGAGTGATGCCATGGCTGCAGGAAACAGCATGATGAGGTGCATAGAATGGCTGTAGCGAGGCAGTGTCTTTTGAATCATTTCCAGTGCTGCCAATGAAGCTGCATCAGAAATACTGAATATTAAGAACAGAGGCATGTCTTGTATGATATGTTAGCTTGCAAAAGACACAATGGCTTATACGACATAATAAAGTTGTTGTGTGCCAGGGACTACAGACAACTCATGAGGTCCCAAGTTCTCTTACATGGAGAATTGTGTCTTCAGAGACCCTGGGAGGTATGATTTGGCATTGAAAGGCAATTCTTTTCCTATACCTTGATGAGACATTTTTATGAATTGGGAAATGACCTTCTAGTTTCTCTGACTTCCATAAAAATGGGCACCCTGAGACGTGTGAAAAATGAAGGTGGACTCTCTACACATACCTAGTCCTGACATAGAAAGAAAAAACTTCAATGGGATTCTAAAGAGCCACAAATCTGCAACCTAGAGCCCTAAAATATGATGCATTTGCAGAAGCCTCAGTTGCAAGTGTCAATTAGCCGGTGGCAGAATGAATCTGCCCCACAGAAGATTTGCTGTGCAATCATTTGTTCTTGGGAGAGACCCAAACACACCCTTATTCAGAGAAGGGAGAAGTCTACATATGAACAATAATAGAAAAATATTCTGCCACTAGTAATCTTGACTCTCGTGGAGGGGAGCTCTGTGAATTTGCCCAGATCATCTCCTCTTTTTTTCCCTTTTCATTTTGCTGTTCTTAACGGAATCATAATTCTCTAGCCCAGGAATGGCTCTTTTGTTGCCAAATATACCTGGACATTGTTTTCATTTCTGTTCGAGTTCTTGAGCCTTCATAAGATGCCCATTGATTTTGATTATTTACAGTTTTACAAGGGGAATAGAGGCAGCACCTGCTGTGAGAGAGATCAGAGGGGCCTCCACCCCTCAAGGCTATTGCCTTGTTTAATTCCTCAGTTTAAAGCCAGGGAACTGATTGCATTTTCCTCCGTTTGACACTTTATATTTCACATTTCTTTATCACATTATATTGTACCTACTGTATCTTAAAGACAGCTGCCCTCTGAGATTCGGGCTTGTTGTGTCTTGGCCATTATTTTGAGCTTGGGTGTTTTCTGGTGACTTAAGCTTGCCTTATAATAACAAATTACAGTCTGTGCTCTTTTTAATCCCACTTTGATAAGCAGAGCCAGAGAACTGGGTGGCAAAGATCACCTTGTTTAATCTCTGTTTTATTTATACAGCCAAAAAAACGTAACCAGGCAATTGTTTTTATATTTCTTTTTTCCATTTTCTGTTTTAACAATAAGACAGTATAATTGTTGAATACCGCAAAATAGAGAAACAGCTAGAATGCAAACTGGAATGCAAAACAGCAATACTTTGTATTGGCTAACTGAAATTCACAAATATACCATGCAAGCTTTCAAAGCTTCACTGGCATCTTCAGCAGGCAAAGGTTTCAAACATCACACATTAGAAGAAAAATGACAGTGTTTCAATCATAGGCCTACATTATGTTACATTAACCGTGTCAGTTAAGAGTAGGGATGGGACGAATCCAGAATTTTCTGAATCCAAATCTGGATCTGGATCCCTAGAAGGTTCTGGGAATCCACAAATCTCAAACCTTTTGAATCCTTTTTTAAACAAGGGTTTAAAAAGCAAGGGAAAGAAGGATAATCTTGGGCAAGACACACTCTCTCAGCCTCAGCAAAAGTCTAGGCAAAGGCAAACCTCCCTCTGAAGAAATCTGGCCAGGACAATTGTCATAGTTTTGCCTCAGGATCTCCTCAGATTAAAAATGACATGAAGGCCCTTTCTACACAGGCAGGAAAATGTGGATTAATCTCACATTTTCCTGCCTGTGTAAACAGGGCCACATACTACATAGTACAGAGATAATCCAGGTCCAAACTGGATTTTCTTTGCATAGCTCCTTATGGCATCCTGGGGTCTGTAGTTTGATGATGCACCAGCACACTCTCGCAGAGAAGGCTGTGACACCTTGTAAAACTACAAACCCCAGAATTGTGTATGAAAGAGCTTTGCAAGGGAGCTACGCAAAGAAATCTTTCAGCTGTCCTTGAAATCTCCAGAAGACTGTATCTTCCAGCCCATCAGGCCTTTGGTGGGCCCCGGAGGTGCCAATTTTTAAAAACAATTTTTCCTTTCTGCTACATGTGGTTTGTCATGTGGCTCATGAGAAACCATGACAGACATTTCACTTCTCATCCTATTCTAGCTATAGGTTGGATGAGATTGTGCGACCTTGCCCTCTGCCCCACTACTTCTGATAGGCATCAGATGGCAGACCCCAGCATTTCTATGTGCCATTGATTTTCAGCACAAAAAATAGTGCTGAACTTAAATATTAAGTGTTCAATTTAAATATATTAGAATACAACCCTAGATGTAATTTCTGAAATTGTTAGAAAAGGCCATTATTACTTCAAGGGAAAAACTCACCTACTTGCCATCTCCCCTTGAGTGTCTGGTCTCCCAGGTTTTCAGGCATCCCGGTCTCCAACTAGCTATTTGGTTGGTGGATTCGAAAGATTCGGTTTGCCTATTTCGGATTTGCAAATCTCAAATCCTTGCCAAGGATTTGAGGATTTAGTTGGCCCATCCCTAGTTAAGAGGGTCTGGAGGATCTCAATGGAGGCAGAGGCTACTCCTTTTTTTTGGCCATGAGGACTAGAGACAAAGGGTGATAAAAGATAAGTAATAAAATTTCAACTCCAAAGGTAACATCTCTTGAAATCCAGGCTGCTTATTTCCTGCGCAGACCTAACTGCCCCTTTCCTGGAAAAAAAACATTGAATTTCTCGTGAAGTCACTGCACTGTTACATATGGGGAAAAAAAACTTTAAGAAGAGAGACCTAATGGACTGTGACTGAATTCTTTGAGGTTTTTACCTCTAACAAAGGTAAAATTCTTTCATTTGGACTACGATTGGCACGGTTTATCTGGATAGGACCTAAAAGATTTCCCACAGGAATGTCTTGAGAAATTCAATGTTCTCTGCCTTGTCCTTTGTCCCTAGTCTCCCCATGGCTAAGAAGTAAGATAGACTTCTGTCTGCATTGAGATCCCTCCAGACCATCTTAACTGACAACAGAAGTAACAGCTGAGACATAATGTAGGCCTGTGATTCTAACATCATCACCTTTCTTCTCCTGTATGATTTTTAAACACCTTTGTCAGATGAAGAAGCTAGTGAAGTTTCAAAAATTTGCGTGATGTATTTTGTACACTTTGGGTGGCCAATAAAAGTATTGCTGTTTTATGGATTTTAGATTTTGTTGTATTTGCTCCATAACCAAAACAACTAGCTCTGAATATGTTTCCAGTCTGACTGTTGCTATATGCTATCACATATTGATGAAATCTCTATTCTGCCTTCTGTTTGCTGTGTTTATTTACTCAACAATTGTCTGTACTGTACTAATGTAAATGCCGTGGGGAGAATTGTTCTTACAATAATGATACACTAGAAATATCAAATTGCCTTCCGATAGTCTGTCAACAGTTCAATAGCTATCTCAGCAGTTGAAGCCTGTGTACACTGCATTTTGTGGGTTGCATTTTGCTTTAGTACTCACATATATCCATTAACACACACACACACACACACACATTTGGGGCAAAATGTATCTGCTTTTCACACATTGCGGTCACTGAATTCTGAAGTAAGACAGTCCCAGCAGTTCATATTTAGCAAGATTTTAAGAAAGGTAATTTCATCTTGTCTATTACAACAGACAGTATCCTGTTTAAAGGCATTAACCCACCGCTAGGCTCTTTCACAATTGTTTATTGCAGGACTGTTTGGATAAAGACTATTTTAAAGATCCAGAGAAGAAGGGAGAATGATATGTGTGTTCAAATTAGTTCATCAATAGTTAGCACCTAGAGAGCAGAATGGACTTGCATACAGGTCACCTGGCCACAGAGTTGCCTACTATGGCAAGATGCATAGGTGCTACATGTGGATGGAGTGTGGTATAGTGGTTTGAGCATTGGACTATGACCCTGGAGACCAGGGTTCAATTCTCCACTCAGCCATGGAAACCCACTGGGTAGCCTGAGTGCTTCATACACTCTCAGCAGCAGAAAACCCTGTGATAGGTTCACCATAAGGTTGCCATAAGTTGGAAACAACTTGAAGGGACACAACAGCAGCGAAGATCAAATTATGTCTTTGTAGATCTTTTAAACCATGGTTTGATTCACCCCTTTGTCATGGAAACCCACCTCAGGCATATCACACACTCTCAGCCCCAGAAAACCCTGTGATAGGTCCACCTTACACTCTCTTTAAGTCATAAGTCAACTTGAAGGCACAAAACTATAACAGCATATTTTAATGGTCATTGTAGATGGAGGTGTTTAACACCCATGTCCACAACCACCATCACACACTATTTACCCATATGCATCCGGAATGCTTTTGTTGCTGCTGCTGCTGTGTGTCTTCATGTCATTTCTGAGTTATGGCAACCCTAGGGTGAACCTACCAAGGGTTTTCTTAGCAAGAATTTGCTGAGAGGAGGACTGCTATTGCCTTCCTTCAAGGCTGAGAGAGTGTGATTTGGCCAAAGTTAGCTGATGGGTTTCCATGGTATTCAAGTCCCAGTCTCTCACTGTCCAAGACCAACATTCAAACCATTATGCCACGCTAGCTTTTTATTCCTCATAGCCATTTAGTGGTTGGGGAGTAAGGGGGTCAGCCAGGCTGATTTTGAGCTATAAGTTGCAGAAAGAACCAGGCATCATCCTAGACAACCTTGAGGGCTACCAGGAGTCCACGAAGATAATATCATCTTCTGAAACACAGCTGGCCACTGCCTGGCTGCTTCCACCTTCTCCTAGCCTGTAAATGTCCATAGGGGTGACCCAGTGCCAGATCAGTAAGTAAAGAACATGGAGAGGGAGAAGTGAGGGAAGACTGCACACTCCATCAGTTCAGTCTGGGATCCAGTATTTGAATAATCTATGCCTGTGAACAAGCCAAAGTGCTAGAAATAGAAAATGGAAAAAAAATAAACATTTGGTTCTCACATGCCAAAGCAGACAATTTCAAAAGTTCTTTTTTCCATGAGATTATAAAAGTTTTTTTTAACTTTTTTTGCCTGATTTTTCATATTACAGGTCTTTTCTGAAATAATTGCCAAAGATGTTTGTTTCATAAAAGGACAGGAGAGGGCTATTGACACAAAATACATGTTTGCACACAAAAAAATCATGTTTTATACAAAAGAGGTTTGCACCAAAAAAGTGAAAGACTAAAAAGAAAGAAATAAGAAGATGATTTCTGATATTTTTGTTCTTAGCACAAGTTAAATATCCCATTGGCAATTTTTTATTATCAGTGTTGAGTAGGGATGAAACCTGTGTCTAATTTTCTTCTTGAAGGGAATCAATGAATAATTTTAGCAATTTTCATCCCACTGGAAGAAAGTTTTCCGAAAATGTATAGTTTTCAAAGACAGTTTGACATTTGGGACTTATTCTGTTCAAAATTCACATGTGACTTTTTTGCACATAAGACAAAATTTTCTGCTCCAGAAATAATATCACTTCTGATTCTCAACAATGGCTTTTTTTGATGTTAAATAGTGCAGGGAAGTCTTCCAGTATGGAGAGGGATCTAGGGTCAGTCTGAGGATTTAGGTGTCAAGGACCACAAAATTATCCTTGGAGGGCCACATGCAGCCACAGAGTTACCTTGTCCTAGGACACTGAGGTCTTTCAGTTTCAGCAGCATCAACTTGAGCTTAGACTTGGAAGTATATCAACAAAGAGTTCAGTTTCTTCAACATCAGTGGTCAAACGGTTTCTATGTGGTGGTACTAGAATCACAGAACCAACAGAATCATACAGTTGGAAGTGACCACAAGGGTGCTTTAGTTAAATCTCCCGCCAGGGATGGTGAAATACATAACTAAAGCACTCCTGAAAGATGCCCATCCTACTTCTGTTTAAAGAGACCTCCAAAGACCTCCACCATTGTTTGAAGCAATCTATTTTACAATCAAACAGCTCTTACAATGAGAAAGTTCTTCCTAATCTTTAAGTGGGACTTCATTGCTTCATGTTCTAGTTTCTAGCAGAAAACAAGCTTTCTTCATCTTTTACATGACACTACTTCATATATTTCAAGAGAACTATCATATCACTTTGCACCTTGGAGTCTTCTCTTCTTCAGACTGTACATACCCAGCTCCTTCAGTTGTTCTATATAAGGCTTGGTTTGCAGAACTTTGATCACCTTGGTTGACACATTCTTGAACTATGGTGTCCAGAACTGGACACTATTCCAAGCAAGATCTGACCAAAGAAGAATAGAGTGACACTACTACTTCCCTTGATCCCAACACTGTACTCCTATGCAGCCCAGAATTGCACTGGCTTTTTCCCTGCTGCTGCTGCATCACACTGTTGACTCATCTTTAACTTGTGGTCTAGGAAGACACAAGATCCTTTTCACAGTTACTGCTTTCAGGCCAGGTGTCACTGCTGACTGCCACCAGCAGTCTAGCTGCCACACATTGCACTAGTGGTAGCTTGTCACCTTCAAGGGCAGCCCTATGCAAAGCACATTGAGTAGTGCAATTATAGGGCATTATCATTACATGGCACTTGTTTGAAGTTTTAGAGTAAGCTGAGAGTTTCTGTAGCTGCTCCTTCCTTGCTGAACAGAGAAAAGAAATTTATTGCTTATCTTTCTGACTGCAGTGTCCTTTAGGCCTTCCATGACAGATACTGTTTTTTAAGCCAATCAGAAGCCTTTGATATATACATTTCTAATGGCAACCAACAAAGCTGAATAAAATGTGTTACGCACTGCATGTTGCTCAGCCTGGTACAAATGGTATTTATTTTTATCAAATGTGGCTTTCAGTATCAATTTCCCATACTTTGGCCACACAGGCATCTCTCTTTTCTTTGTTTCCTCCTCCTCCTTGTCTTCCCCAAGCCCTCTTTTTCTGTGACTAATGTTTCTGCTGTACGCTTTTGTAGTGGAAGCATTGGGTGGTGGCAGATCAAAGTCTCCAGTAATTTTCATCTTTTCTTTATGAAGAAATGCTTGTTTTTCTGAGGCAGTTGGCATCCATCTGAATGAATCAGGAAGCTGGGATGATCTCAGCTCATATAAATAATAAGGGTTGCCTTCTGTTAGAGATGCTTTTATGTTGAAGGGAAGATGATAGCTCCATATTAATATGTTTTCAATCAAAATCATTAAGTCTCCCATGTGGTGTCTTTTCTGGACAGGATCTGAAGTTCTTGGGAGGGTTTTGTATTTGAAAAAGTAGCCCAGGAAAGATATAAGACTGAGTCTAATACAGTCCGTGCTATTCATCCCCTGTGCTTTCAAGTGGTTGGTTGTCATGATTCTTCCTTGGTGAGAATAGAAAGAGCAGCAGTAGATAGGTAGCTAGATATTTTATTATGGTTATAGACCAACATAAGAGCAACAAAATCTTACCAAGGAGTAAGTGCCACTGATTCAATAGGACGTGCTTACTTCTGACTGTATAGTTTGACTTGTGAAACACATTGTCCTAAATCTAACTGCTAGTTCCCACTACAGTAGAATCAATGGAATGTATGGATCACTCAGTTTTAACAAAAGACTTTCAACTAATGGAAATATGAATACAGTTTTTAAGGAGAAAATGTAAACAAAGATGTAGTACAATTTAAATGGCCAATGTGAAGTAGGAATGCACTGAAGGGAAAGAAAAGAAGTATTCAGACCTTGCCTGACGGCTGTCCTCATTTACTGTTTTCCTGATTGCTCATTTGGAAGAAACAACAGGTGAACTTGAAAGCTTCAGTATCGTCTCATTTACCCAGTGCCTCTTAGTTACCATCATGCTCCTGTAGGTACATTTCACAACTTCTCCTTTGACAAAGAAAGTCCTAAAATGGCAAAGTGAGAGACAAGGAGCATTGGTATAAAGAAAAAGCAAATCAATGAGTGGAAAAGAAATAAGAGGAGCACATGGAAAACAGAGACAGATAAGAATGGAAGTCGCTTGTGGAACAATTCCCTGGAGAGGAAAATCATCAAAAGAGCAGGTGGAAATGTATTCTTGCTACCAACACTTGCAATGTAGTGATGGCAAAGAGGAGTTGGTCAATTAGTAACTGGCAAGATCAAAATAAAACTATGCTGAATTTAGACAGTGTTCAGGTTATAGGAAAGGGTCAGTTTAATTATCCTTTGAGTGAAAAAGGTCCCAGATTGGATTGTGGTGTACCTGCTTTCCATTTGGCTGTTAAATGATAAAAAGTCTAAATCCCATGCCAGTCTTTAAAAGGAGTAAATGCATTGAACTCAATGGGAGTAATAAGTTCTGTTCATTTTAATGGGACTGTTGTAATTGGGATCAAAACTGGATTTAGCCCAAGTAGTCTGTCAGGGGAAAAAAGAAAAAGAAAAAGAGATGAAAGCTCTAATTCAGCATCCAAACATCATTGAATATATACTGGGATTGAAGCTTAAACTTCTGAGAGCTAAGCATCCCAAGTTCTTTGCCTCAGTGGGTATGTGTATTGTCAGTTTTGCTTTCTCCCAAATTCAAATCATTTATACCTTAAGCCCTTTCTATCTTGTTGATGAAAATAGTGGCAATGTTGAAGTTCTTAGTTAAAAAAAAAAAAGCAAAATAAATTCCCGCTCAACTCTATTGGGAAGTCTCAAGAAAAAAAAATTGCATTGTTCAGATGGAAGTGATCAACAAAGATGAGACTCAATCCATACAGTTCAAGAACAGGTTGATAAGAAAGCTCTTTGAAAGCTAAATTTCATTGTGGCTCCAAAAGGCTACTGTTATAAAACATCATACCCACAGGCTCCTAGAGAATGTCGGATATATAAATGGATGTGTTTTTAATTTTGCATGTGGATATTGTCAAGGAAAAACCACAGTGAGCAAGAGTTTCTGATACAATAGGTGTTCTATTGAATGTCAAAAGCACGAAGGTCAGGACAAACAGGCAAGCAGAACATCAAACATCATGTTATGAGGGGATGACTTCGGAGCAGCTGGTTACCTTCCGTGATGAATGAGAATTGCGGCAGTTTTCAAGAGACCAACAGAAGGCAAGCAGGGTCCTAATCAGCTATAACGTGGGTAGTAAAGATCTAAGGAGACCAGAGCATTTCCAAAACTGCAGACTTCTCTGGGCTTTGGATTCAGTAATTATAGCTGTGACAGCTGGACAGCAGGAGGACATGACTGGAATAGGTGGGAGTTTTTGACATATGGCAGTAGTGGATTCTTGTCCGTCAGGAAAAAAACACTGAGAAACCAACACACACACACACACGCACGCACACACTCTGGGAGAGACTGCACCACTGTTTTATATAGTTTATTATGCATAATACTTATTTAGGATCTGAAAGCAGTTTAGTTGGTCTCTAGAGATAACTTCCGAATTTCTCCTATCCATATTTCTCACTGGAATTTGGATTGTCAAATTGCCTGGAAATGAACTATTAGGGATTAGCCATTTATTCTGTTCTTTATTTTTCAGTTTTGTACCAAAAAATAAAATAAAATAAAATAAAATGATTAAAGAATAATAAAATAAAAATAAAAATATTACATCTGCTTTCAACTGCAGGCTTTATACGCCTTCAATGCTTTGGTGCCTTTTCCCTCTTGACATCACTTGTGTGCACACAAGCATTGGTGAAACACTGCAAAAAAAATCTTGACACATGACACCTATGGTGTCTTCAAGTTTCTATACACTACACTTCTGGTGATAGTCACATTCACATGTGTGCATTAGTACAAAGGGAAATCTGTACAAAGGGAATCTTGATGTAATAAACACGTACCATTACTCCACTACGTACATCTTTGGAACGCATGAATGAACCAGTAACATAGAGGGAGAAAGTCAGCTAGGAAGTCAAGGAGACAGTGGCAAATAAAACATGCTCCAATTTTAAATTAATTCTGGAAACCTCTTTACTGCTCAGAATGGTACTCCAAACTGTAGCCCTAGCAGCTAACCCCTGTGGGAGCTGGACAGAGAGTTGTCGGTTTCCATTTCTAACCCTGGCTGCTTCTGATGGGAGACTGGCATTAGAAGGGCTTTATTCCAACTATGCAAGACATGGTTTGTATTATGATGCAATAAATGAACTTTCTGAAAATTTTGCTTGTGCATTGGATGTTTGGTTGTGTGCCAAGTATTCATGATATTTTGCTGTATTGTTTACAAAGAATAATTGTGTGGTTTAAGACCACACAAAAGTTTTTTTTTTAAAAAAATCTGCACTGGCAGCTTGGAGTGAATGAATGACAGGATTCCGTAAAAGCACAATGTTGCAAAAATAGTGTGTTGGGTCTAGAGAGTTGCATATGGAGAGAGACTGCTGAAGAGAAGCGGCTGGAGTCATACTACATTGCCTCCCGCAGCATAAATATCAGCATTAAATAATTTTTGGTACCTTGTTCCCTAAAAAGATTAGTAGCTCCTCTCCATGTGATAAATTGGATAAGAATTATTGTTCACACCAGTCTTGATACTGTATTATTCTGGTGGGTTCTAAATAACCATATCCAAATTATGCTCAGCAAGCTGGTGGAAAAGCTTGCAGAAACCAGAAAGCTGAAGGGCCATTTTGCCTCCTGACTTACACCCTGCGCAAGCAGATTAATCTTTTCTCTGTGTTATGTTGGGTAGAAATTAATCTGTGATATTTCATTTTTGTTTTGAATCCTTTTATTATATTACTAGTGAAACGCCCAGCAAATTTAGTAAGTGAGGGAGCACTGCTGGAGCATGAACTTAGGAGACAGAAGAAACTTGCTCATGGGAACAAGTAGTTCCAAGGAGGGGAGGCATGTGTCCTGCTTTAGAGAGTACAGTCCTCTGTTTCAAATGTTCTAAAAGGATAGTTGTCCACTTGAAAGCATCCTCTGTTTGAGGGGCTATCCAGCCCCAGCCCATCTTAAAGATAAAGAACCAGATGAAGGAAGAGAAGGGGCCTTCAGGTGTTTCATCCAAACATAGGATCTGGAATGCAGACTGAGCAGGTAAGCATCCATCTCCATTATAATGAACCTTATTATACTTCTGTGTAAGTGAAACCTCAAGTAATATTTGCCTACAGATAAACAGATGCAGAAATCTGGGTGTGGGTTGTTATGGGTTGTCTGCTCAGCTATCAGCTCAACAGTGTAAACAAATTGTCCAAACAGTTGGCAAAGTATGAAGAAAATACAGATTTACAAATCATCATCACCATCATCACATCACCACCACCACCATCTTTATTTCTTACCTGCCTCTCATGATGGATTCAGGCAGGGAACAACAACAGAATAAAATACAACAGATTGGGCACATAACACTAGTTGAAAACACATAACATCAGTTAAAAAGGCATATAAAACCAAGAATTTTTTTTTTTTTAGAAATCAGTACATACTTTATAACTCATAATTTAAAAATCATCAGGATATACCTGTCAGAAGAGGTTGGTTTTTAGTCTTGTCTTAAACTCAGAGAGCATAATCGGCTGTTGAATCTCATTGGGCAGGTCATTCCACAGTCTGGGGGCAGCTGAAGAAAAAGTCCTCTGGGTAACAGTTGCCAGCTTTGTCAAGGCTAACTGAAGGAGATGTCCCTCAGAGGACCTGAATATATGGGGTGGATTATATAAGAGGAGGTGATCCCATAGGTAACCTGGACTCAAACTGTGTAGGACTTTCAAGGTCACAACCAACACTTAGTATCTTGCGCAGAAACAAAATGCAGCTACTAGAGTGATTTTAAAAAGCTTCTGAAGCCATCCTGCATGGCCATTCTGTGATTCACGGTCAGTAAGCAGGATTGCAGAGAAATCTGGCTCCCTGTAGCCAGAAACAAAATGGTGATGTCAGTGTTGAGGCTCCAGAAGGACTCCAGCAGATCTCAGCAGTGATGTCACCATTTCACATCTGTCTCTGGGGAGATAGCCAGACACTTCTGTGATCCTGTCTGCTCACCATGAAATATGGAGTTGCTGTGTGGGCTAGCTTCAGAGGCTTTTCAGAGGGGCTGGGGGCATACGGCTCAACCCAGTGTAGGTCCACCTACTATTTTATGCTGAGCCATATAGGATTGCGGCCATAGTGTGCCACTGCCAGTTTATCACCTTGGATGGCAGGAACAGATCATGCATGCAGATCATGAATCCAAGTTTCTCAGGTTACACGTGTGATACAAATTCAGGGGTTTAACCGCTACTGGTTAGTCCTACCTAAAGTAGAGTCACTGAGTCAACTGAATGTTGACCCAACATTTATGGAAATCTCATTGATCCATTTGTTTTTATTCTTGTAGGGAATTCTTGTAGGGAATCATGTGACTCTTCAGCTGCTGGCTAGGACTATATGGTCTCGCAGTCCAATGAAGTCTAGAGGATTGTATAATTCCCACCCCTGGTTTACACCAGTGTGTCTCAAAGTCAAACAAAGGGGGGAAGAGAAGGTATGTCGTGTCTGGGGTGCCATATGGTTTATAGTCAGCCCCTGTGGAGATGAACCATAGTGAACCTTTTTTGCTTGTGTACAAATTTTTGCGCACCTTGTAAGTTTGTATCAATATTCTTTCAGACTATAAGGTTTTATGTCCAGGTTTAAAACAAGTGAGTGAATTTTTATGGCTCAGTTATAATGGAAATGTTGACCTTAATTATTGTAACGTGAATGGCTTCCCAAATAATATATGGAATGCGAAGTAAATAATAGAACCATATAATTATATTTTGTACCATTATGCTGCATGCAAACATGCAGCTAATATTATGACTTTTGAATATGGAACAAAAGTAGATGGGAGTCATTATTTTTTTTTTCATTCTTTACTGCTTCCCTCTTTCTCTTTAAAAAAAATTTTTTTTTAGGGGGGAAGAACTGGCTTTAATCATATTATTTCTAAAGAACACCCTCTTCCTCTCAGTGCTGGGACTTCTTAACGGAGTGCTTTTATCCCTGAAAATTAAAATATTTTCATGTAATCAGTAAATTCTGATATGGAACTTTACCACAGCTTTATTAAATGATAAGAATAACTGCTATTTTGAAATTCTGAACATCTTATAATTAGACCCGCCGTTAAGAAATGTTCAGAGTTAAGGCACATTAGAATGTATTCCGCAACATGGAGACAGCCCTGACAAAGAAACATTATTCTTAGATTTACAATTAATTACCCTTATGTCTATACCTTGCATTCAATTTGCATATCTTAAAAGTGCTGTAAATTTCGTAGCACTCCCTTGTTATTTAAGATCATTCTCCATGGTTAAAAGTTTCTGCAGTGATAACTTTTGCTTGATTATATAGTTGTGAGGTCAATAAATCTGGCTTTACTTTGCTCCGCAATGTTATAATTTTTCTTTGTGTGTGTGCGTCTATGTGTGTGTGTGTTTTTCATTATTTTGTTCCTTGTTCCTTCTGCCCTCTCATTTATAATCCCTTGAAGAACCAGGCGATAGAGAAGTCTGGCTACAAGACAAAGTGAATGGTCAGATTTTCCCGATGTTATCTTTTTCCCAGAACGCATTGGTAGTGGGTACCTGACATGTTCTATACATCTTTTCTAGTGTCATTCTCATTAAACATAAACAACTGAACGTATGGGTCTCAAGGAATGAAAATTTCATGCAGTGCATTTGGATTCTGAGAGCCCTAACTCCCAACATCTTCTTTTCTTCTTTTATTCCCTTCCTTCCTTCCAAGTTTGAAACTACTCACTATCATCTCCAGTTTTTTGAGTTTTATAATTGAGTTTTATAATTTGACATGCCCAGGGATAAAGGTGACATCAAGAATGTTTGTTTTGAAAGTCATTTTGTAGAACATTATTTTTCCATCTGTACCCCTCCCAAAACATACTTCAAAGAAAAATGCTAATTCTTTATAATATTTTGTCATTTCTACATTGTTATGTACCTTAAAGTTGTCTCCAATTTATTGTTACCCCACTGATATACCCTATCCTGGGGTCCACAATCTTTAATATTAAAAGTGATTCAACATGCCAGAGAGGTCGCCTGGATGAGCACGTAGGCAGCAACAGTCAAATGATTGAAAACCAGGTCAGACCATAAAATTCCCAGTCACGTAGCCCCAAGAGACCTCAAGCTGTGCAAACCCATGGTAAACAAAAGGTCCTCAGCTACTGAGGAGCCAACGTGAGGAGATTAGCATGTTTTCCACAAGTTGAAAACCGATATCAGTAAAATCATATCAGGCAAGGACCATCTACATAAATTCACACCACAACCCCATGCAACTGAAGATCCTGAAACATTGGCAACACCTCATAATCCCATCATGCAAAAGGAGTTGCCCGTGTGGAGCTTCTCTTCCATTGCAATCTCTTCCCCCCGGGGGGGGATGTGCCCTCAAGGTACATTTTCCCATACAAATAGTCCTAGTTTTTGAGAGTTCCTTTGGATAACTCCTGGTCATGCCAGCAGACCATTTCTCTGTCAGTTGAGTAATCCCCTCAGCCCTTTCTGTGCTGAGCTCTACTTCGTTCGTTGTTTTCCCGGACCAAGGACTTCAGGAAAAGGTGCAGTATTACCCCAGCAACAATCCCTTCAATAGTTCCCCTATCCAGTTTCCTCTCTTTTACTTCTTAATAGGTCTTGAGTGAGTATGTGAATGATTGCGTTGGTGCGTGAGACTTTCATTCAGTAAAATCCTTTATTAGACATCTTTGTCTGGTTTTTGGCTTGGCTTGACCCAATAAAAACTGGGTAAAAAGACCCTGCTAGGTTACCCTGCCTCTCGCATTGCTATTATTTGTGATCTGTTGAGTTCCCATTCCCTCTCACGTGGAGGCATCCCCTAAGGGACCCCAGAAATCAGGGTAACATTATGATGAACCTAATCACAGGGTTTTCTTGGCAAGGTTTATATAGAAGAGGTTTGCCATTTACTTGCTGTCAGGTTGAGAGATTGTAACTTGTCCAAGACCAGCCATTTCTGCACTAGACTGTTATAGTGCTGTTCTTCCACTTTCAGCATACTATGGAATCCTGGGGTTTGCAGTTTAGGGAGGGGCCACAAAGATGGCCTAGGACTCTGAGAGACCTGGATTTGAAACCACACTCAACCACAGAAAGATGGCCACGTCTGCACTAGACTGTTATGGTGCTATTCTTCCACTTTCAACATCCTGTGGAATTCTGGGGTTTATAGTTTACTGAGGCCAAAGAGCTCTCTGACTGAGAATTCTAAATGCCCTCCAACTGCAAACCCCAGGATTACATAGGATGCTGAAAGTGGAAGAATAGCACTATAACAGTCTAGTGTGGAAATGGCCATCCTTTCTGTGGCTGAGTGTGGATTCAAATCCTGGTCTCTCAGAGTCCTAGGCCACCATTCAAATCACTGCACCAGCCTGGCTCTCACATTTATTTCATACTTCATCAGTCATTAACTCTAAGAACAATCTAAGAGCACTGGAGCATAAAGACAACAAAGAATCAAGATGAAGGGCTATTGAATACAGCATCCTGTTTCTCACTGGTCAAAAAAATGCCTCTGGAATACCTCCAACAATGACATGAGAAAATTGCGTACACAACCATGGTGGTTTAGGTATTGGACTGTGAGTCTGGAGAAAAGGGTGTGGATCTGCTCAGCCATGGATATCCACTGGTTGCCCTGGATAAGTCACACTCTCTCAGCCTCAGAGGAAGACAAAGGCAAATCCCCTCTGAACAAATCTTGCCAAGAAAACCCAGTGGTACAGCTGTCATAAGTCAGAAATGACTTCAAGACACACAGCAACAAAGGATATTATGACCATTGGAGTCTTGTGGCACCTTTCAAAATCATCTAAGTAACTAAAGTTTCACTATTGATCTGTCTCAGTTATACGCCTGGTTCTGTCCTAAACATACAATCAGTCTGTGTTGTTTATCGCACTGCAAATATTCTGACATTTTGGGAATGAAAAAATCTGTATAAGGTACTATAGCTGTGGTTTATGTTCTAATTCAACATTAACCTGATAACCTGATAAGAAGACATTGGACACTTTGAGGCCATAGTAAAAAATTAATATGTTTCTTGTTCTTTCTTCCCCTCCTCCTCCTCCTGCTCCTCCTCCTCCAAAAGATGGTTATGAAAATCTGATGCATTTACAAACTTAAGCAAACTCTGTGTTTAATGAAACTATTAATTGTTTACAAAGAAAAAAAATACTGCTGATTTCAGTTACTGCATTGGGAGAAATTGGGAACTGCTGATTTCTACTGCAGCCTTTTATTGAAACTGCAGCAAAACATGCACCTAGTAAAATCTAACCTGAAGAAAGATATGTATACGTGAGCAAATGGCAGCATGCTTGTTACATTTGTTTAGGAGTCTTTGTTGTAGAATCCTATAAACATTTTAAAAATTGATTATCCAGCCTGTGTCTTGAATAAAATAAAAAGAATCCCTCTTTCTATGCATCTTTCCCCCAAAAAAGAATGAAGCCAATGTCCTAATTCTATTTCCGATATCATTAATTAGTAATCTGAAGTTATTACCATTGTCATTTCTTCTAATGCCATTTTAAATACCTGTCTGGAATGAACTGTCAAGTGTATTACCTTTTTGGCCTAGAAACAGGAGAACTTTCATTACATCCAAGTTAAAAATCTGTAGCAATCATCATCTATGTTGATCGTTATTTTTAAAAAAGATTCCAGCATCTTGATTTGAATGCTTTCAGTCATGCCATACAATGTTTAAGTGCTAATAACAATGTATTTGGTATTCCCTTCCCAGAGATGCTAGACTAGCACTCTTCTTACTATCTTTCTGCAAGCAGGTAGAACTCTGTTCATTCTGGCAGGCCTTTGAAAATTTATTTTTCAGGAGAAACACCCCTTCTGTACTATGCTGGACTTTTACTTGCTGTTCTTACTATTTTACTTTGTTTAAATTGGTATTAGATTTTACGATGATTTCATTGTTCTTAACTTTTGTGTGCTGTTCATTTTTAACTGTGTTTGTTTTAACTGCAGGAAGCTGTCCTGTGTCTCAAAGTGGGGAGAAGGTGAGATATAAAAAAATTGTTGTTAATTGCTGCCAAGCTGGCTTTGACGTACAGTGACCCTATGAATGAGAAACCTCAAGTTACCTTGCCATCTAAAGCCCTGCTCAAGTCTTGCAAGCTTAGGGCCATGGCTTCCTTGATTGGGTCTGTCCTCTAGAAATGACGACGACAATGACGACGACGATGATGATGAGTAGTTGTAGTAGTACTAGTAGTACTAGTAGTAGTGTGAATTCTTATGTAAGCAAAACTGCACCACCCATAGTCAACAGCCTTGAGGAACCCACAAAATGTATAGAAGTATCCAGGGAGCCCTGGTGGTGCAGTGGTTAAATGCCAGTACTGCAAGCCACAAGGTTGTGAGTTCGATCCTGCCCGGCTCCAAGGTTGACTCAGCCTTCCGTCCTTCCGCAGGTCAGTAAAATGAGTACCCAGCTTGTTGGGGGCATGTATAGAAATGTTTCGAAATACATGCTATTTGTAAGTTGTTCGCCGCCTCGATCCACATGGAGAGGTGGGATACAAATTTAAAAAAAAGTACAAAATGCCTTTAGGAAAAACAAACAAAGTAGACGGAAGCTAAAACTATGAGTACTGAGCATGCTCAGTGGGGATAGTATCTGACAATGAACATGGACCTCTGGGTAGGAGGGGGCAAAGGACTGTCCTTGTAGTTGGCTAGCTGGTACCCTCAACGGAAACCATCAAGTTGTTTCACATTCTGTTCATAAGGTAAAATGATTCAACCATGCTGGATTTCTGTGTTAATGTTCTGCCAGCTGGTGCTGTTCTCATCAAGATATTTAGCTCGAATGTTTTTAAATAGGAATGGTCAGGATTTAGCAACGCTGAAATATGTTTTGTGTCAGTCCTATGAAAGTTTATGGCCTATTCTAGCATGAGTGGTCCCTTAGATTATCACTTTCAGATATAAACACGAATAGTGTTTGTCTTTTATTCTTGACAGTCAACGGTGATTCAGATTAGAATTTGGAAACTATTTTTGGACCATGCAGGCAGTGAGATGCTAAGAGTTGCAGTCCATTAAAATCATGTCGAAGCTCTGATCCAGAGCGGATCATTTTGCACAGAGAAGTTCTGTGTGCTTGCTCGGTATCATAAAGAGCCTGCCAGAACACTGGGCCTTTCTGCACTATATTATTATAGTGCTATTATTCCACTTTCAACATCCTCTGGAATCCTGAAGTTTGCAGTTTAGGGAGAGAGCTCTTTGGCTTCAGTAAACTACAAACCCCAGAATTCTACAGCATGTTGAAAGTGGAATAATAGTTGTATAATGGTGTCGTGTGGAAAGGCCCACTGTCTGAAGGCTGGGATGGGAAAGAAGCATTTTGCTAAAAGGTGGCACTGGCAGTAGAGGAACATATAATGTCTGTGGCCTGGTGACCTTCCTCACATAAATGGAGAGGGGCATTCATCAATATAGAGCCACTGCAGTACACTGGCTTGAGTACTGGACTAGGAATCCAAAAGACCAACTGTCAACCCCCCCCCAGCCATATAAGCCCCCCGGGTGACTGAGGGCAAGTCACACTCTTTCAGCGTCAAAGCACAGCAACGTCAAAGTCTCTCTGAACAAATTTTTCCAAGAAAACCCCGTGATGGGGTTGCCATAAGTTGGAAATGACTTGAAGGCACATAACAACGTTCCAACAACATCCATATGGGAAATTTTATTTTGTTTTTTGAAATGTTTTATTACATACATAAAAGCAATGAACAAATCAAGAAATGAGTGTTCCATTTTGTATCAGTAAGAAACAGGAAGAAGAAACTGGAATCAGAAATCATTATTATTCATATTGTTGTTGTCTGCCTTCAAGTCATTGCTGACTTACAGTAACCCTAAGGGGAGCCTATCATGGGGTTTCCTTGGAAGAATTTTTTCAAAAGGGGCTTATCCTTGCCTTCCTCGGAGGCTGAGAGTGTGACTTGCCCAAGGTCAGCCAATAGGTTTCCATGGCATAGCAGTGATTTGAACGCTGGTCTCCCAGCATCCTACCCAACACTCAAATGGCTACACCACATTAACTCTCACATTATTCATATTATATGGTAAAAACAGTGGGTCTTAGGATTTGCAGATGTTATAGTTATTTCCTCCTTATGTCTTTTTGGCCACAGCATCAACTAAAATATTCTCCCAGCGTTTTAAATAATGTTTTGAGGGATCGCATAAAAGATGTTCTTTATGAATGAAATAAAAGGAAGCCAAATCTCTCCATTATTGATGAGAACTCTGTATATATTATCTTGGTGAGAACCACACATTTGTTATTTCCAGTGAAGTAAATGGAAAGGATTCATTTTCCTTTGCTGATGGCAGGGCCTTTGCAAATGTGGCACCTATCTGCTGCTATGCCCACCCACAAGATAATGCCCACCTGGTCCCATCATTATTAATCTTTCAAGACTCAGTGGAAAGAAGGCTGCTGAGGTCAACTGTTTAGTTGGCTATGGTTTGTGTGTGTGTGTGTGTGTGTGTATGTATGTTTAATTTTCTGCTGCTGCCAGTGGTTATGCGCCTTTTATTACTGAGTGGGTTTTAAAACTTGCTCTTGTATTATATGTATAATTGCAGCTGTTTGTTTGCAAGGGGGGTTGGTTATTCTTTTAGGATTTTTTGTTTTGTTTTGTTTTTACTGTTTTGATTTTCCAGACATTTACATTTACTTGCTGGCTGCTCTTTGATGCTTTGAAGAAATGCAAAGTATGCATTCTTAGAATAAAAGAAATATAGCGGGCCCAAGAGTTGAGCAGGAAAAGAAATCTATCTTGCAATCTCTCTGTGAATATAAAATATATAAATAATTTTGAAGCACCCAAGAAGTTGTGTTTGTCCTATTTAAGGGGAGGTGGAGAGTGCATGGACAGACAGCCCAGTGTAGTTACAAGTAATTGGGAACATAGCAGTGCTGTAGCCGATTATAGATATGATCCATTCATTTAAAAAATCATGTTTAAAACCTTCCCCCAAATTCCAATAATACTACACCCAGGCGCATAATGCTGTGATGCAGATGGGCTGCCTTGGCAAAAATCTTCGAGTAGCAAGAGTTTTCCTAGTCTTATGTCCTATATACATCTGTTAAATTACTCAGAGATCTCATTAAATAAAGCTAATGTACTTGTAAAACAGTAGGGAGAGACAGTATATCATTGTAACGGTTCGAAAGAGCCATTCTAGCAAGGAGGAAAGCCAAGAAGGCTAGGTATAGGCTGGTCAGTGTAGATGTTTCTGGGCTATAAATCTTAAACCTTTCCTGCCTAGTTATTGTGTATTTCTTTAGGTGAGAGATTGATTGTAGCAGTGGAAGATGAATTTGCCCATAGACCCTTTTCTTCTTCTTCTTCTTCCCCCTTTTTTTAATACTCCTGATGCTTCGCCAAGGTGATAATGCTTTTTCCTCCCTCCCCCTCCCCTTCCCCATCGTCCACCCCCCCTTCACAATCATTTGTTTCAGATTAAAAGCATGAAACAGCACAAAGAAACACTAGGAAGGCTTGCTTTTGCATTCGGGCAAACAGGAGGACATGAAGATGTATAACTGTCCCAGGTGTGAGAGGACCATATGTTTTTGTTCAGATATGATTTGTCATTTTTCCTTTTCTTTCAGTCCTTCCCCTCCAACTGAAGGAGAGAGCCACAGTGGACACTGAAGGGAGTGTTCAGCCATGTCAACACTTTGGATTTTAACCAAGGCTGGCCCAAGGTAATTTGTTGCCTGAGAGCTAGCAGCCAATATCATTGCTTCTCCTTCCCTACACCCCTGTCAAGGCACACAGGAGCTAAAGCTGGCTGTGTTATTTTGCCACCTGAGGCTGACCATCTCCAAATCACCTCTCTCCCCTTTCTTGGTAATACAAATACAACAATAAAAATCCATCAAATACCAAACAATTGGTTGCTTTTTCATGCTGTTCAGCTCTCTTTTTCTACCAAATGGGAAGGTAGGCCCTCAGTTTGAGGTACTGTACAGCATCTTATAATCCATAAGATGCCTCATCTTATGAAATATTAGCCAACTCCCATCGTTATGAGGAATGGTGGATTCATGTGTGAATAGATGGAGACTTGGGCTGAGGTCCTCTGCTTCAACTCAGGGATGGAGTTGTACCGTTCAGCTCATTGCACAACCTAGGAAAACTGCATACGGAGGTACTGGGTATCTCCTTGTTCAATGGTCTGATAATTACTTTGCTGGTTTATCCTCCAGGATTCTAGAGGATTCTGGCCCTAGTCTGTTAGAGGACAAGACAAGATCCTGCTGCAGGATAAACATTAGTGTGGGTTTGGCTATTCAACATTTGGGAGGGATGGCAGGTCTTGCATTCACTACTAAGAAGAATATTGTCCCCAAGGGCATTGGAGGGAGATATGAGGCATTGAGACATCCAACACAGTTTCAGCTAGGGCTAGATGAATTTGGTTTCCCCTTTTGCAGAACTTTCTCCTTTCTCAGTCATCCCACTTGTATATCAGATTAGAGCTGATACTGCAAATCTCCCTTCCTCACCTCAAATGGGGCCAGCTGCAGTTTATTTAATACATTTCTACAGCTCCTTTCCTACAAGGAACTCAAGGTGGCATTCATTATTCTATCCTCATCCTTGTCAGGACCCTCTGAAGTTGTGACCAAGAACAAGGAGCTCAAAGGGGCTTATTCACCAAGAAAGTTTAGTGAGGAGACAGAAAGTTTATATCAGGAACCAGCAGTTTCAGAATGCCCAGAGGCCAATTTCACCTAACACAGCTGGGAGTGGTCAGAACCCCATGTCTCATTTCAAAAAAGCATATTTCCCTTTTTAGAAGAATGATACAAGGTATGCAGCAGCTGTATACCTAAGTTGAGAGGAGAATCATGCTTCCTGGGCCACAAAGTTCTGTGATTTAATAAAAAGGGAGAGGGTGTTCCAGGGGTGCAAAAATGGAGGGAATGTGTGGTCCATTGGCTGAATGTTACTCATTTACCTATACCTGCCTGTCTTTTTATATCTACCTGTCCCTTTGCCTGATTCAGAAGTTGAAGCTTCAGCAATTTCCTTATTGTCTGTTGTTGGGTCTCTTCCTTCTTCCAAAGCAGACCTTTGTTCCTGAGTAAATCGTAGGCAAATGGGTCTTGTGGAGGACAGGTGAAATTCTATGACTCTGAGTCCTCAGCCTGTTTCTCTCTCTGTGCTCTGGAAAGGAGTGGGACAAAGGAAGACGGATGAAGCCATGGCAGATACGAAGATATTGTCAAAGACATTCCTCAGGACCTTCGACAAAACGTTCATGTAACATAACTTCTCAGGCTGCCTTATGTTTTCCACACAAGTTGGATTGTATCCCCTTCCTTTCCCTTCATAGAGTTCTCATTTGAGCCAGATGGGAACCTGAAATAGGCAGAAAGATGTTGCCTGGTGCAAGGTCATCATGTAAGCTTTATATATGAGTAGTAATTTAAACCAGAGTCTCCTTCTCCTTTTGAGCTTAACAGTCTTATAATGCTGCACAGGCTAGTCAACAAAGTGCATTTGGCTCATCTCTTCCTCATGCTGTTCTATTACATACTATTACATCCTGTTGAATCACATCAGGAAAGAGCTAATGCCTGGCCAAGACCTTCGCTTTGGTCCTTTTCATACAGCACAATTATAACACTTTGATACCACTTTAACTGTCATGGCTGCTTCCTATGGAATCCTGCGAGATGTAGTTTGGTGAAGCACTAGACTTCTCTGGAAGGGAATCTTAATAGCTCATGAAACTTCTAATCCCAGGATTCCATAGGGTGGAACCATGGCAGCTAAAGTTGTATCAAACTGCTATAATTGCATAATTTGAAGGAGACTTTTGTGTCTGGTGTGAGTGGGACCTGTAACAAAATGTTGCAGAATATTCCTAGTCCCCAATAGGTCTGCTCCTGTGCAGGAATACAGTATGAACTTAGCAATTCCACCTCTGAACAATGAGTCGGAGTTACTCTAGCTATGGGAATCCAAGTCTTTTTCTTGTTTCTATTGCTAATTGAACTTGCTTGTGTGGACATATTTACCTTCCAACATGTCACAGATGAAACCTGGGACATGTGTGGCCAAGCAACATCAGAGGGTGGTCAAGATGGCAAAAGTTATTCAAGAGGAAGAACACACATGTTAGAAGGGGCTACAGAGCAATGCTTTTACCAGGAAGGGCAAGATCCCCCCTCCCCTCCCTGCTACTGAGTTAATTGAATGCAAACTCCTTTTCAATTTGAACTGAGTTTGCTGCAATTGAAGCAAGCTGAGGACAAAGGGTCAAAGTAAGAGAGAAAATGGGGCATTGTAAACATGGCAGGAAAAGTGAGCTGACAGAGAATTGATTGGGACTGTCCCTCCAAAGCTGGAGCAGCTAGGGCATATGTGCCAGACTCCATATTTTTCTTGTACACCCTACAGCAAGAGTGGGAATCATATGGTCCTACAGTTAAAACCCTCTCCTGGAACAGTACTGAGAACTGGCCTGCCTACCTGCCTGCCTGCCTGCCTGCCTGCCTGCCTGCCTGCCTTCTTCCTTCCTTCCTTCCTTCCTTCCTTCCTTCCTTCCTTTGAGAGCATCATCACAGACTACCGTATCATTGATATGAAACAGAGGAAGAAGGGAAAAGTGTATGTGTGTATTCCTTTTCCTTGTTATAATGCCATGTGTTTTATGCAAGGGAGGGGGGTTGGAATTGAAGGAGATATTTTTCATGAATATATATAGATGCTGAATTTATAAGGATCGATGTAGTCGCAAATGTTGTACAACATGTCAAGATATCATAAAAAAAGCAGGCAGATCTACATAAAATACCAGCTTAATCTTGGAGATTTTAAAGCCTCATTAAAATGTGGATAAAGTCCATATATGGAATGGCAGCATTCAAAAGGTTGAAGTTGTATATCTGAGGTGGAAAGATTTTAACAATTACGTTTGAATGTCAGTCGACTCATTTTGGTCACAGTTGATATTAACATGGAAAAAAAGGTATCAAGATGAGATTCATCCTGATGTTGCCCTGTCTTCCAGTCTCATTGCTGTCTGCTGCTGTTATGGTGTGAAGCTTCAGGGCAGCATTAATAAATAAATGTATTGCATGTTATGTGATTGGAACTTTGGCTGCAGGATGAGTTGCTAAGGAGAGTTAAGTTGCTATTGAAAGCAACATTTGTTTATTTATGACGTTTGTATATGTATTTCTTTCCCTTCCTTAAAAAAGCTATATGGGAAGAGCATGGGATTTTTTTGTTGGTCCTGATAGGTAAATGGACCTTTTTTTTTTTTTGAGACTGTGGTACTGAGGATATTGTACTAATTTTAAGAACCTAAGTTTTCCCATACTGGACCTGATGGAGAAGGTGGAAAAAATCCTTTTTGGGATTTAAACTCCCAGAACCCTTCTGCCACCATGGCCAGAATGTCTCAGCTACTGAGGCCATGGCTGGAGGTTTCCATACACTTCAGCATTTCACAGATAGAAACCAGGTCATGTGTCATCAAGCAACATCAGAGTGTGGTCAAGAGGGCAAAAGTTATTAATTAGGAAAAACACACAATTTAGGAGAGGCTGTAGTGGTTTGATTTTGCCTTAGCCTACTGGGAAGGGCAGGGTTCTGTCCCCTCCTTCTCTCTCTCTCCACTGCAGAGTTAACTGAGTGCAAATTGCTTTTACATTTTGAACTCAGCAGCAATGGAGGTAAACTGAAGACAATGGGGAAAGTAGGATAATGGAGGATTAATGTTCTTGCCAAATTGCCAAATTGGCAAGAAGGCATGTAGATTTGATCCTAAGATTAAAAAAGTTACATTTCTGGACTGAAGCTCCCAGAATTTCTCAGCCACCATGGCCATAACTGAGAGACTGTAGATACTACAGTCCAAAAAACAAACAACCAAACAAAACATCTTGACAACATAAGGAAACTGGTTTATTCACAAAGAGTTCTACCACTGGAGAGGAGACTCTGGTCCAATTTGGATTAGAGCTTGAAAAAGTCACTTTGAGGGCTATGACTCTCAGAATCCTGCAGTGATGCCCTCAATGTGATTCTGGGAATAGTAGTCCCTGAGCTAACTTTCTGTAAGTTCTGATCAGATTGAGGCCTTTTCAGTCAGTGTTAGCCAAATGGCCATGGACACTACCACCAGGATGTTCAGGCTCTAATGCAATATGTTGTGTGAGGATGTGGGAGAGGGCCTTCTTTGGTGTGGCACCCTCGTTATGGAATGATCTCCTCTTAGAGATCCAATAGGTACTAGTGTTGTTGTCATTTTGGTGCCAAATAAAACCATGTCTCTGAGACCTCATTGGTTTTTACTAACATCTGCACACATGGTTGGTTTTAAATTGTCATAACTGTTTTAACCAGTTTGAACTTGTCTTCTTTTAACTTGTTAAACACTTAAATACGTTTTGGCCTTTTAAATCATTTTATTGTTTACATGGTTATTATAGGTTGACCAAACTGATTTTATTGTATGCCACCCTCGCATCTTCAGGATATAAATATTTTAATAAGTAAATAAATATAAAACTGACAGGGACCTTTTCTCAGGCTGTTTCCACACCGGCCTATTAAAACGGTGCAGAGCGACCTCCAACGGAGGTCTTCTGCACCGTGGAGTGGACTGCGGTGGACTACTTTTTGTAGTTCCGCATCTCAGTCCGCTCCAGAGTGACTGGAACTGGTGGCGCAGTGTGCTTTTTAAAAACCTCTTTTAAGAAGTTTTTTAAAAAGTACGGAGTGCACGACCCTGTGTTGCTGCGTCACCATGCTCTGGTACAGATTTGTAGGCGCGCACTAGTGCAGATCTGCCAGGGGCGAGCTTTAGGCTGGCGAGCTTCTCCAGTTGGTGGAGAGCCTCCCCAACTGGAAGCCACCATTTTGGATGCCGGAGCAGTGCAGAGTGACAAGCTCGCACTGCTCCTCGTCCCGACGGATCCAAACGAACCCACCAAAAAGCCGATGAGTAGCGGGCTTTTGAATTCTGAAAAATTCTGAAAAATTCTGAAAAATTCTGAAAAATTCAAAATGACTGCCACCATTTATAGAAGAGACAAAGTGGACGATTACATCAAGTCAGTAAGGTGCAGAGATGGGTATCAACTGATGGAGTGTTGGGGATTTCTTTCCACATATTGTGGTGTCCTGTTTTCTTGTTTTCTTGTCTTTGTCCCTGATTGAATACGTTGTCATCATCATCATTATTATTATTATTATTATTATTATTATTATTATTATTATTATTATTCTGAAAAGTGCAATACAGTTCAATCTCTCTCTCTCTCAAAAAAAATGGGATCATGGTTGAAGTAATCTTAGAAATACAGGCCTAAGTCCAATTGTTTGTCCAAATTTGTATATACCAACTGAATCAATGGAAATTTGGAGAAAAAAGAATCAAGATTTATGTAAACTCCATTGATTCAATGGGTATACTCTAGTTCAGTCTGACTATTTGTTTTGTGCCATGAAGCCACACCATGCCATTCTGTGCAAGTGTATTTTTAAGCCCAAACTTTTAAGAAAAATATCATAATTACTTGCTTTTTTTTAAAGAGTATATTTCAGAGGGAAAACTGAAAGGTGTTTTACTTAAAAGCAGATGCAGAGTTTTTAAGCAACAGCTCCTGCTGTGGGGATAGTGAGAGAAGAGATGAAACCAGAGATTAATGGTGTGATCCTATGTGAGTTAAATCAGATGTAAGTTTCATGTACTTTAAAAGGACTTACTTCCAAGTTTTAGTAACAGCTTGAAGAAGTAAAGTTAGGGGAGGGCCCACTTCACAGAATCATGAATTACCAGGTCAATTGTGTGCATTTTTGCTAAGCATGCTATTCCCTGCATCTCTCTCATACTACTGCATGCAACATGGTATTATGTGAGAAATGAAATGAAATAAAACTCAGCTATTGAAAGCATGTTTGTGAGAGGGAAACATCCCACCCATTCCCTGAAGACCCATTAAGCTACTGAACTGTTGTTTTTCATGGGGGAAATAAAAAAAAACTTTGAAAGTCAAGCAAGTACTTTCTGTCTTGACCTTCCTGCAAGACTGCCCCATATTCACTAGTTGTCAGCACATGTTTGTCTGGAGTCATCTGTCAATGCCATCCGTCACTCCTCTGCTGTTCCCATCAGTCCCATTATCTGGGATCAGGAGAGAGGCGAGGATGTAGCCTGAAGGATCATTAAACCTCAGCTTTCAGGTACTGCAGGTAGGCCAGGTGGCCTGTTGTTATTTATAATAAAGAAACAACACAGCAGAACTGCCTTGACTGTGGCCCATGAGGACCACAGAAAGGACAGGCTGAGGCATGTCACCGATGAAGGACAGCTAAAAGTGGACTTCCTGCTCCCTAACACACCATAAGCAGAAGGATTTATTGAACATCTGTTCAGTACATGGCTGGGAAGATTGATTAATTTAATTGCTCACACTTTGCTTAAGTAACAGTGGAATACTTAATGTCAGCTTTGAAGGATATTACAATGGGTTTTCCTTGCACACCTTTTCTTTAAAGATGTAGAGTTAAGTTTGGTTCCTGCCATTAGTAGAATTGAAAGCGGTAAAAACTTTTGTTCTCACACCCCAGGGTGAAGACACCAGGCAGTATTTGGGGTCAAAGAGTCAGAAAGTGATAAACTTATAAAGGATCTGGAACAAGTACTTGGCATTTTGCCTTCTCCAGTTCTGATGGATATGTTTGCCGAAGAAAAGAGCTGAAACAGTCTTTCACTGTCTCCATAATTTGACAATCACACTCTGTCTTTGTGTGCTCGATTAATCCTAGATTAGTCACTATGTTGCTGTTTTTTAATTAACAGGTCATCTTAAAGGGTAGCCCAAGAGGCACCTAGTTGCCCTATCACATCTCTACCAGCCAAAAACTGGACAGGAAGAAATTTGCAGTGCTCTAGGGCAACAAAATTCAGACTTAGTGTCATTCGTAGCCCTAGAAAAGCTTCCTTTCTGTATCCCCTTGAGCTGACTTGCATTTGGACTCTTTCATCAAACTACAGATCCACGGATTCCATAGAACTGAGTCATGCCAGTTAGAGTAGCATGAAACTGTGATATTTCTGTGGTGTGAATACCCTCTCATAATGGTCTCTTGGGCCTATCTTAACCCCCTTCCTTTATCATGCTATCTGGCCACTGTGACCCAAAATAATCAGACAGATTAATCAGATTCCATGCTTTGGCAGTGTGGGGTGGTAGTGTGTGTGTATGAGGGGAAGATGCTCCTTTGCTCAGTTTTTGCGGGTGGGAGTCTTACTACCTCTCCTGAAATACCTACCTAATGCTGCTTGGTTCCTTTGAGATGAGTGAGGTACGTGTGCCAAAGAGGCTGGAAGAGAGCTGTCACCACAGGTGCACTCCCCTGTCCCTTTGACTAGTGTCTCCTACTGACCTGAGATTGGCCATAACCAGTGTCTTGTTTGCATTAAGCAGAGGGGCAGAGAAAATTCTCCCCAACAAATGCTGAAGGAGTGACACTGCTGGATGGCTCCACTTTTAGGCTTCAGCGTATGTGTGAGAAAAGAGGGACTAAGCATGTGGATGTTTCCCCATTATAAAATCTCTGAATACTAAAAGGACATGACAGGGAGACAGCTAGGCTAGATTTATGTGCAAGAGAGTTTTGCAATGAGGACAGGCAGCATTCAAATAAATTTGCAAACTTTCTCTGAAATCTGAAGTGGTGCACACCCAAGAAGGATCTGCTGCTTCATTTTCCATTTTGTTTTGCCTGACATTCAACGATAATTCTGAAAAGTAGAGAAATGTATTGTTCCAGGCAAATCAATGGTAGGGATGAGTGAGAATTACATTGCATTAAAAAAAATTCACCAAATTTACAAATGATTTCCTTCCTTCCTTCCTTCCTTCCTTCCTTCCTTCCTTCCTTCCTTCCTTCCTTCCAACTGAACAGAGGAGAAACTGAAATTATAGATTCATCCATTCAAATTCATTGATGGGAGTCTACCAAACTGAGAAATGCTATATTTGTCATTAAAAATAGCCAGTAACTATCTGGATTTTGCCCACTATGCCATGACAAATCATTAATCTGATGAAGTTAGATCTTTCCTGCCTTGTGTGTTGGTAATTTTCTCTCTGTTATATACTAGGAAGATAGTTTGGCCTTCTGTACCCTTTAACGTAATTCCACAACCATACTGAAGCTGGAGATGAGATAAAGTTGCAGAGATTTATTGCATATTCAGGCAGTGTGTCTGAGAAAGGTGTTCTTGAAGTCCTTGCAAAAAAAAAAAAAAAGGACATTAATGGAAAATAACATTACCTATTAAGATGTTTCCTGTCTATTCCATTGTTACTGTTATCCAAACTACATGAGATCTCTAGGTTAATCATGACCTCCAAGATCCCAAGTCATGTGTGTGGTGCTTGCATCCTGGACGATTTCACCACTGTCTTTTAATTTCACCCTGTGAATAAATTGTTACTGCATGCTACCTTTTTAGTTCTACAAAAGATGCCTCAAAGTTAAAACTGAACCATTGCTACCTGCAAATTTGATGTTTCCCAGGGTGTCCTTGGACATGGCTTGCATTTTGATGTCTTCTAGCTCACCTTTTCTGCTGGAATTGGTGGCTCTGCAAGAGCCCAGTACAAAATGGAAGACACTGTCAAAGATTAGAGCAGAATCTCAGCCTCTTTCTGGTCTTGGTTTGTGTATACATGCATCCACAGAAACAGGAGAATATAATCAAATCAAGCATCAGGAAATGCTGGGACAAAAAGTTTTCACCTTGCATGTAAATACCAATCAAGCCACTGCCTTGTCAAAGGATAAAGGCAGAAGGATCCACAAATGGAACACCATCATGAAAAAAGCCCCTCAGCTTGGGCCCTTTCACATGACACCACAATACCTCTCCATTCCACTTTTACTTCCATGTTCCATGTTCCAAGCTTCCATATGACACAGCCATGGCAATTAAAGTGGAATCATAGCATTATAATTGAGTCGTGTGAAAGGTCCTTGTTCACCATTTACTCCACCTCTGTAGAAGTGAGGGCAATGGTTGCTGGTGGCATCCATGCCAGTGGGATGGTGAATCTGTTCCAGCATTTAGTGTGAATTAGTCAATGTACTAAGCCTACTTTGGGGATGGGAATCTGGCACTTTTTTGTAAGTCTGGAGTGAAAACTGGAGTGGATGTGCCACCTTCTTGAGATGGAATCTACCAGCCATTATTGGATACTCATCAACAGTGATCTAAATGATCATGCACATTCCTTCAGGAGAAATTCTGTCTTTATTTACATACTCAAAAGAAATATTACTAGCAATGCACATCTATCTTTTGTGTGTGCCGGCATGGCGTTAATTCAGCCCCAAATTGTTTCCCTTTACATTTTATATCAAAATTTTGAGAAACGATGCCCTGTACCTTTTCAAATGCATCCTCTAACACTTGCAATTGTTTTACTGCTATTCCCTCTCTCCTTTTTGTAGGTAGATCAGATTCAAAATGCTATTTGTCATGCAGATGTCATTTGTCATACAGCAATTCCATTTCGCCCTCCCACTTTCTGCTGCTTTTATAGAAAATTTAAAACAAAAATGGTGATGTTTGGCGATGCCACAGATGCAAGCCACACTAGGCTGAAATGCTGGGGTCAGCAACTTATTGGCAGAAGACCCTCAACTGTTGAGCAGTGGAGTATTGCTTGATCAGAGCTTAATATTTTATATATATTGAGAGAAAGATTCATAGTTCAGTGGGAGACTTGGCTTATTTATTTATTTAATCCTAAGAACCCAGACCTCAGTTCCCTAGTACAGATCTTCTTTGATCTTCCCTTACAGCAGACTGTTTTAAACCTGATTTACAGCCAGACATTCCAGTTTAGATAGGGGATCTTTAAATATTTGTCTTACTTTTTATAAGTAATTTGCTTTGGTGTTGTTAAAGGCTGTAAATAGTAAATGATACAGACTTACGTAGTCATGTATTTGGTTTATTCTCTGAGATACTGTATGTATATAATGTTCTTCCGACAATGTTTAAATCAGAATGGGTAGGGATTTAAACTCAGCTACATTACTAATTTACAGCCCCTCCGACATAAAACAGCAAAGCTTGGGAATGAAAGCCTTCTGCACGAGGGCTGTATGAGAATGCGGGGAAAACAGAGAGAATGGTATCATGTACCAGGACTTCATAATGATGCTGGTCTTCTGTCAGCATCACAACCAGGAAAAAGAGCCCGTCTCTCTCTCTCTCTCTTCCTCTTTCTCTCTCTGTGTATGCATGTGTGTAGGGATAGCCTTCTTAGAAATGGAATCTTCTGTCAAATCTGATTGAAGCTGAAAGAAACATTGTCTGCTTTCTCTGAAAGATGCCTGTCTGTCTACAAATTTGACCATACAACAATACATCCTCCTGCAACGAGTTCAGATTGTCAAGGCCAGTACCAGGTGCCTCTGTTGCTTGTATCCTTCTACATCAGTCATACTGTAAGGAGCAGACAATTAATTCTGGAGCAAAATTGAAAGTCAGAGGCAGAGTGTGAAAGAACAGAATGACAATAATAAAGTACCCCTGCCTCGCATTAATCTCCCTCACTTCAGGGCTGTCAGAGGCAGCCCGGCGGTGACTAATGCCAAGGTTTGCATACCGTGGTCACAGACACGAACAGCATGCTCCCTTTACAGCACCCGCGATCCGCTTTGTTGAGTTTTTGACTCCTGTGGAATCTCTGGGAAAACAGAGCCGCCGGTCATAAGTAGCAGGACCTGAGTTCTTTCCATCATGGACCTATTGATTGACTTTGCTCAACCCCCTTAAAAATAAAAGACAATTAAAAGAAACAGAAACTTGACATACAGAAGGGAGTTAAAGCAACTTCTCCGGGCAGGCTCAGCGAAGAGTGGTTAAAATGATAGCTATTATAGGGTGATTTGGAACATGAAAATATTCAGGCATTTCCTGATATTTGCTAAGGCACCAATATTACAAAAGGCTTAGCAACTGTTTTCTACTGATTTTTATAGTCAGCATCATCATCACCATCTCTCCACTCCTTTCTCCAAATAGTCAATAGTCAAATATTGGACTAAAGGATTATCTTCAAAACTTGCAAATGTTACTTCTTTGGATTGTACCTTCCAACAGGCAACTTAATTCAGAAAAATATGTTTTGTGAACTTTGATGAGTTCTAGAAAAGGAAGACATCAATGGTAGAAAAACTTTTTGAGAAGAAGGTTGTAACATTTTGCATAGATTTCTGAGCTGCTGAAAGAATGAAGCGTTGTATTGGAGAGGAGAGAACAGCACAACTGGGATAAAAAATAATTTGTAAATTAGTGAGGCTTCCATGGGAAAATGAAAATATGCTATTACCACTCCTAGCAGATTTTCTGTGCCAAAGAAAAACAAAATCTTCTAAGTGAAAACTTTCCCTTTTCCATCCCTATCAGTGTTTCAAGGCTATCTCTCAAATGTTTAGATAGCAGAAATAACTCTCCTACCCAATTCCTTCTTTTATTGCATGTGAAATCCCACACATGCCAGTGGATTTGGATTTTGGAGTATTGCCTTTTTATTTTTTGTTTGACACTTTTATTTCTCTGCAAATGGTGGGAGAAGATTCCCACACATAGTTAAAATATAATTGCAAGGGTACGCTGTCCTCCCATCCCACTTTGTTTATTGGGTAGATGCAGATTACAGACCAGAGAGCCGAAGCATCTTTACAGTGCCATGTCTAGTAAGTTCTATTTTACCCATGGGAGAGCTTGGATGGTTTCATATTGTATTAAGCCAGTAAGGAAACATGCATTAGCAACAGTATTATACCAGGATATAAGCCTATTTAGTATTTTATAGTCCTACTACTCTCCTGGGAGGGAAACATGTTTTAGACTCATGTTGATCTTCCATTGTCAAACATATCTCCGAGAAAAAAAACAGATTCTTGCCCGAAATGGCAAACATTGCTTGCTTTTAAGCAATATATAGCACATGTAATTTCTGCCTTATTTCTGCCATATGGTTTCATTTCTGAATGTTAGATCCACAAATCTGTAGCATGACACACAGCTTTGCTTATGTGTAGCATATATTTTGGAGAAGATCTACTCCTAGTCATCCTTAGACCCCCTGAAGTCATGGGACATGAAGGGAATCACAACCAGGTCTTTGATCTAGAATAGCTAAATATGTCTAAAGTAAGATCTATCCCTTGTTTGCCTTGAAGTCATTTCTGACTTATGGTGATCCTAAAGTGACCCTGTCATGGGGTTTTCTTGGCAAGATTTGTTTTAGAGGAGTTTGCTATTAACTTTCTCTGAAGCTGAGAAAGTATGACTTGTCCAAGGTCACCTAGTGGATTTCTATGGCTGAACAGGGATTCAAACCCTGGTCTTCTGGAATTCTAGTGCAGCATCAATGCACAGCATCAAGCTGGCTCACACAACTCATTATGGTGATTTCTGTGTGCAGGAAATTAATGGCAGCCTTTCAATTAGGTTTGGTAGATACAATGCTGTTCAGGCCTAAATATCCTAGAGGCACCAAATTCTGTCTGATTTTGGAAGCAGGGTCAGCTCTGGTTAATACTTGGATGGGAGACCACCAACAAATACTAGATGCTGTAGGCTATATTTTAGAAGAAGGAACTGGCAAAACAGCTCCTTCCTTGCCCAAGAAAACCCTCTGAAATTGATGGGGTCACCATTAAGTCAACAGGCGGCTTGAAGGCACATACCCAGTGAGAGATAAGAGAATTCTGGAGACATATGCATGATTCAGGTAACAGAGAATAGAGTGTGTATAGAGAACATGCATAGAGCGGAGAGGCAGCTCAACATCAGGCCCAGACTTTGTGTATTCACCACATCCATTGATTGATCACTATTTTTGTTCATTAAGCAAGCCTGCAAGGTTGGACATGTGGCTTGGACTAAGTACATAGGACCATACAGATAATTAAGCAAAAAGTTGGGGTAACTTACCTGCCCTGGTCACTTTGTCACTTGTATGATTTTAACTATCGTGCTGAAATAGACCAAAGGCCTATATAGTTGAGCATTGTGTCTACAGAGAAGCCAACCAGATACTTATGGAAACATCCAGTGGGGCATGAGGACAAGTACATGCTCCTGCTCATATTTCCTAGAAACTCATTATGAAAGGTAGTTTTGGAGATAATCTGTAACCACCTGAACAGCAGTAGCTATTTTAGAGATATTTCCTTAATAAATTTGTTGAATTACAATTTAAGTCCATCTGAGTTGGTAGCCAATCATAATATCGTGTGACACAGAATTCATTAGTTTAGCTATGCGCTATGTGAAGGAACATGTTTACTTCCCTTAACTTCAAGATTGTGTTGTGAGGCTCATCCAGGTTTCAAAGCTGAAACTGTTGCTGCAATATAACAGAGATTTTAACTCTGTGACATCAGAAACTTCTTGGTGCCCTCTGTGAAAAACATGACATTGAGGATATTGAACTGAATAGATCGTTAGTCTAATCCAGCAGGATCTTTAGTCAGACAGTTTTGTTTTTTTAACTTCAGTTTGGATAACATTTTGCCCCACTACTTACATTTATATCTTTGCTGGTCTTCGGTAGTTGCGTAGAAATGCAGTTGTTTCCATCAGTTTTTTCCATCATCCACAGGAAATTTGGCAGACATGATATTGCCGTCACTGAAAGGTATCCCAAGGGGACATCTTTAAAATATATGTTCATAATACATTTTATTCTTATTTTCCCCATACTTATGATTCTTGTCCTTCCCTTCCCTCCTAAGGTTGCAGGTGTATATTGTCTTTGGGTTGGAATAGGGACGCAGGGGGAACAAACAAACAAACATTTTCTCTCTCACACACATTTTTGTTTCTCTTGTTCTCTTTCTCCAACTCAAATGCAATACATGCCTGCAGATCGGCCATTTTATGGGAAGCATTAGAGTTTGGGAGCTGTCAATGGGAGCAGAATTGTTCAAAAGTTTTGAGTAAATCATTGGTGCTTAAACTACACATTTTCAGCTGATCTGGTATATCCAATTCTGTTGGTGCTAAGTACTCTTAGGCACTTTGTTTTTATCCCTTTTATGCTTGGGAAGTTAATCTTTCCCTTTAATATTGTTAGCATAAAAGGGGATTTTCATCCCAGTCATCTTTTTCCCCCTGGTATGGGTGGAATGCAAGATATGAGAGCCACACCACCCTTTATTTCACTATATATACATATATATTCATTACGTCTAAAATTATAAACATGCTTACTTATGAAGGTCTAACCTGGGAGGCAGCGGGTATACTTCTGAGTAAGCATGTGTAAGGTACTATGGTAGGTGGGCCTATCTTTTGTCTACTGGAAAAATTGACATCATCTACTAAACTCCTAGTTGGATAAATATGATGCATTCTATTGGGGGCTGCTGTTGGGAATTATATGGAAGCTTCAGTTGGCAGAGAATATGGCCACCAGAACATTGATTGGCAGGGTCAGGGCTTGTGCAGAGTGTATCAACTTTGAAATAACTCTCTGGGTGGCATATTTGCTCCAGGGCCCAATTCAAAGTGCAGGTATTCACTTCCAAAGCCTTAAGAGGTGTGGGGCCCCAGCACCTGAAAGTCTGGCTTTTCCCATATCAACCAGCTTCAAAATCTTCTGTTGAGGCTTTTCTCCATGTGCATCCCTCATCAGAGGAAAATTAGGTGACAATGAAGGACAGGGTTTTCTCAGCCGTGGTCTCCTGGAGGTGAAAAGAAAAAAAATTGGTTGCAGTTTCCTCCATTCTCTTTGTCCAGTAAGATTCCCTCCTCTCTCCAAGTGCAGTGGAGGATATTCTCATTCACAATGCTGATGAGATAGGTGAGGATGTCATATTTTCCTTCACTCCAGGCAGTCAAATAGTTTTCAACAATGAGTATTTTTTTTATGTTAAATTGTGTAAGCAGGGCCTGAAGCAGTTCTGTTTGATCCTCCATTGACCTAGCTTTTTAAATGTCCTAGTTTTCTCTCCTCCTCTCATATCCCTCTTTGTCCTCAGTTTACTTCAGTTGCTGCAAGCTAAGTTCAAAGTGCAAATGTAGTTGGCATTCAATTAATTCAGCAGGTGAGAGGGGTAAAATCTTGCCCTTCTCTGTAGGCTCAGTCAGAAGCAAACTCCTACAGATTTTCCCAGCTTGTGTGTTCTTCCTCATTACTAGCTTTTGCCATCTTGACTACACTGTTATGTTGCCTGGCCACAAGTGTTCAGTTTTCATTTGTGAAATGTTGTGTATGGTGGTATGCTGCAGCCTCTTTAAAAAAAGGTAAATTGTGTCTCATGGAGTCTTTCAAGAAAAGGAATATATCCTTTTTTGCCCCTCCCCCAGTGATATAGGGTCTGGAGGATCAATGAAGCTAAAAACAGGTAATGGGGGAGACAGTTTGTCTACCCCAGCTTTTACTACATTGTCATTAGTTAGTAGGTCATGTTGAGTTTTTGTTACAGGGAAGTCTGTATCTAACTCCTACAAAGTGCTTTTGCCTTTTTGAAGTTTGCTACTTGAAAAATAGTGCTATGACACATACTGCATTGTCTTTATCACTTCCGACCAACACTGAAAATCTCTATTTTTAACTTTTAAAGCCATAACTGACTTGTGCCATTACTCAGGCCATTTCCGCGCTAGCCTGTTATAGCGCTATGATTCCACTTGCAACATCCTATGGAATCCTAAGGTTTGCAGTTTCGGGAGGGGCTGGTCGGCCCCTCCCAAAACTGCAAACCCCAGGATTCTATAGGATGTTGCAAGTGGAATCATAGTGCTATAACAGGCTAGTGCAGAAATGGCCTCAGATACCAGATGGACTCTTTTTGCATCAATATACCTTTGCTTTGAGATCTACATCAGAGGCCTTTCTTTGAATTCCCTTGTGGCCAAAGATGATATCGTTTGAGATTGAAGAAAAGGGCCTTTTCAATGGTGATAGCCCAATTCTTCACATGGTACCTAGCCTGGTTCCTGACCTAAAGGTTTTTCAGCTCAGGCATTATGGTGTGGACATTTTAGATTTCATTTTCCCTCTTGTTTTGTTTCTTTATGGCTTTATGAGCTCTTTTTGGAAATCTTGCTTTAAAAACAGCCCAGAAAATAAATAATACATACATACATACATATACATACATACATACATAATCAATCCCTTCTGGGTTTGTTCACCCCTAGGGCAAGTGTTCCATGTTGCCCAGTGAACTTGTAAGTTGAAGGCTAGAATTATCTTGGTGATTTAATGATTTACACTGAAGTAACCAGACCACTTTACTAGTGTAAATACTTGTTTGGACATTATACAAGGAGGTACTCTGAATGTCCCTTTGTGGCACTTTTCCCTGAACTGTGTGATAGAGACAGAAATAATGTTCAAAAATATTTTGGAAAATTTAAGTGTTGAGAAACTTTAAGTGCTGAGAAACCTTGACTATAAGAATCTTGTATTAACAGACTCTTTACAGTTCAGATCATACATACTCTATTTCAGATTTGCATGTGGCTGATTTGCACAAAAAGTGTTTCCTGTGCAGAAAATGCTGTAATTGGGGATTTTTTTTCTGTGCAAAATTTTCACCTGGTTGATATCCATAGAAAACAAGTTTTCTGTGTGCAGGAAACAATACTTCTGTGTAGAAACGTTATTTTCTGTGCTAAAAATGCTGGTTTTTTTTTTTTTTTTGTATAAAACCACTAACTGAGAATTTTGTACAAAATAAGTCCTGAATTATGAATAAGCTTTGAAAATGATGTACATTCTCACAGTGGAAAGAAAATTGCTAAAACTTATCATTGCTCCTTTGAGAAGAACTTTATTGAGGAATTATGTCCTTACAGCACAATGAGTGTATCTTTATCCATGACCCAAAAAACTTGTTATTGGCTGGGGGTATGTGTGTGAATCCAAGAGCTATCCAGCTGCTATTGGGCAACTCTGGAAAAAAAAGCAGCATTTGCATTTCTGAACCCCCCAGTATAACTACAGTGGAAGAAATTAGCACTGTACTGGTATGCAGTAGAATTACAACCTAGGCGTCAATTCCTACCCTGAGTGGAACTACAGTTGTTCTCCCATAACTATGTGACCAGTATTGGTGGTTTCACGGACCTGCAATCCATTCCAGGGCCATGGCTGTTTCCACCAGCCAGATCCTTGCTCTGCACAGGCGGGCTAAGACAGGTACACAGTGAAGCACAGCTGGGTTTTCTGAGCCATCCCAGCCATGGAAAAAGATGGATGCTCCTTCTTTGGCCAAGAGAGGCAAGGGAAGCCCACCATGACTTCCTCATGCCCCTCTCAGCCAAGGAAGGAGACAGATACTCCTTCCACAGCTGAGAGAGGCATGGGGGAAGCCTAGCATGGCTTCTCTGGATTTGTCTTCGAAGGGGTGTGCTGCTCACCAAGGTGTGCTGGGAAGGAAGAGAGAAAGAAACCATGTGGTGGAGCTCCTTTTCTCCCCCACTGCCTTGCCTGGCCTGGCCTGGGGCTCAAAATATAGCATTTGGTATTATCTGCATTTTCCATTCTACAGTTTCATGTGCTGAGTTGGGTCACCTATCAGTGCATGAAAATTCTATTTACAAGAAGACTTTCTGGTGTACCAGCACCCTAGCCCCACATTTTATATGTAACAGACATTCAACATGGTGCTAAAAAAACAATGTTTTCCTGTTTAATTCCTTTTCTAGTTGTGTAATAAAACATTGCGACATATCTTCCTTTTGGCGGGAGGAGGGGTTTTTTTTGCGTATGGTGTGAACTGGAATTTTGATCGACAGAGGAAGCTGCAATCCAATGCTAAACTATAGATTTGCAAGCAGATTGATGCAACAAATTGTTAGCAAATAGCAGTTTGCAATTTGATGCTAATTAGACATAAGGCAAATATGTGCCACGACAAATTAGCAGCAAAGCATACTGGAAAGGATTAGCATGTGCTGGCAATGAGGCTGCCTGGTTTCCCTGTCTTCACTGGAGTGGTTTGAGCCAACTTTCATCCGTAGGAAACTGGAATCTGGAGCAGAAAACTCTAGCCTGATCAGATGCTTGTAATTCCATATCAGAAATGTTTAACCTTGCATTTTAACCCTAGGGAATTTCATTCCATGTCCCTCTCCCCTCCCCTCATTATCATTTTTTAAAAAACAAGAGAATGCTCATAAAGTGAAACATAACCAGGTCAAGGAGAACTTACTCTCTTACTAACTTTTGCAAGACAGCATAGCTAGGTTGATGAACTCAGAGGGGTATTTTCTTTCGAATGATTCTTAATATTTATTTATTTGAGCATTTCTATCCCATCCTTTATTGCAGGATCTCAGAGTGGTTATAATATAAACAATTTAAAACATTTCTGGATTAAAACAAAAAAAAAATTGAACAAGGTAAAAACATCACAAGAAAGCCAGTGTGGTGTAGAGATTTAAACATTAGACTATGACTCTGGAGACCAGGGTCTGATTGCCCATTCAACTTTGAAAAAACACCTTGGGCACATCACACACTCTCAGCCCAGAAAACCCCATGTTAGGTTTGCCTTCGGGTCGCCATAAGTTGGAAATGACTTGTAGACATACACAACAACAACAACAACACACACACACACACAAATCTCAAACATAGTAACAGCTAAAACCACTTTAAAAACAAAAGGCAAAACCACTTTCAAAACTATGATAATTTAAAACCAGGTACCTGTTTTCTTGAAATGCATTAGTCCCTAAAGATTTTAATTAAAAACAAAATAGAACAGCTTGGTGCTGGAAAGAAATAAATGTTGATGCCAGTCAGACCTCCAGGGGAAGGATATTCCACAGTTGGGGTGCTATAGATGAGAAGGCCCTCTCTTTTGTCCTCCCACTTCATATGGTCCCCACTGGTGGGACACAGAGAAGGGTTGCATCTACAAGCCTCAATTCTTAGGCAGATATGTACCAGGAATGTTGCTTCCTTAAATATCAAGGTCCTAAGCCATTAGGGCTTCAGATATAATCACAAGCATCACACTACTTTTTTGAAAGTCAATTTTAGATGTAGCATAGACCTTGTCTAGCAAAACACAAATTCTACTGGACTTGTGCAGGCTCCTCCCTTGAGGATAAGCACCTTTCTAGATTCCGATCAACACTAGTAGCTGAAACACTGATGTGGTGCTGCTGTTGGGGGGAGGGAGGAAGAGGGCTTCCCAATAGGATGGAAAACAAGTTTGTAGAATTTTCACACAGAATTATCCAATTTATGCTATGTGAAAGTTTTCAAATACTTTTGGGTTTTACACCATTGCAAAGAAAAGAAACAGTAATGACAAAAATACTTTGGCCAAAGGATAAAAAATATTTTTTTGAAATTTATTTTTTAAAAATGCATATGCTAAGAAGGATGTGTAAGAAAATAAATGCACTAGGAACAGCTTGCACCAGAGTACGTACAAGATTCTATGCCAGAAAGAAAACCAATGTTGTCTGGTAATCTAATAGGAAACAGGGTTTGGAGGCATCCACCTGTGTCTGGAGATAGGTGGAATATAAGTAAAATAAAATAAAGTTGGTGAGATACACAGAAATTGGAAAGGAAGGGTCATCGATTTTTACACCCTTTCTTACTATTATAGGATAGCCAAAATATGCCAAAGGCACCAGATCCCATCTGTTTTTGGAAATTAAGCTGGGTCAATTCTGGTTAATACTTAGAAGAGGGACCACCAAGAAATACCAGGTGCTGTAGACTATGGCCCTTTCTGCACAGGGAAGTTAAGGCGGGCCAAAGCGTCCTGTCACGGAGGTCGTCCGCACCTTGGATTGGACTAGGTTTGGACTATTTACCTTAGTTTTGCACCTAAGTCCAATCCAAAACGCCCACAAGTGGTCCTCCAGTGCGCTATGTGAAGACCGGAAAAAATTGGTGTTTCAATTTTCCAGAGCGCGCCATTTCGTTCCTGCTCAGTTGTGCAGATGCACAGATTCGCACCAATGTGAGCCTGTGATCCGCAGAGAGCGGGCTGTGGGCATGGCCAGCTTCAGCAGTTGGTCCAGACCCACATCAACTGGAAGCCGCCATTTTGTAAGCCTTACCAGTGCAGATCTGAAGACCTCGCCCTGCTCCGCATCACCCTGGAACAAACAGAGGAGCCCTGCGTAAGGGCGTAAGGGAGAGTCTGCATTGCTTTGAGCCAAGAAGAAGCGGTGAGTAACGACACGGAGCGATTCACTTGCCTCGTGCGGAAAGGGCCTATATTTCAGGAAAAGGAAATGCAAAACCACTTTTGGGTACTGTTTGCCTAAGAAAACCCTATGAAATTCATTAGGTTGCCATAAATCAACAGGTGACTTGAAGGAGTACACACTTGCTTGTGCATGCACACACAGACAATTATGTCTCAGTATTTATCTCATGTTGCTGCCAGCCTCCTTTGGAGGAGGGATCCATCTGTCCATTGACTAATTCACATAAGGATTTTGTTGACTTTGGATGCAGAAGTGACTTTGACTTAACAAACGCACGGATTGGAATGTAGTTCTGCTTTGTTGTGAGGAAGTTAGTTTTGCCAAACAACAAAATGTGACATGTGAAGGATAAAATGTATATAAAATGTGTACTGATTCATATGTCTGTTAGTTTCACTACTACTTCTTCTTCTTCTTCTCCTCCTCCTCCTCCTCCTCCTCCTCCTCCTCCTCCTCCTCCTCCTCCTCCTCCTCCTCTTCTTCTTCTACCTCCCCCTCCTCCTCCTCCTCCTCCTCCTCCTCTTCTTCTTCTTCTTTTTGCAGATTTATGTCAAAATGGTTTTATTAATGAACAGATGCAAGTCTCATGCAGACCAAAGAAAAACAGATGCATCTGTCTCTACTGTGAGCCTGGCTGAGGAGATCTTTCCCCTGAAATCTTTGACCTGCTATCCTCCAACAGCTCCAAGAAATACAGCAGGGCTAGCATGGACATAGTGGATTGTGAGATAGATTATTATATTATATTATATTATGTATTTTATATAAAACTAGTATATAAACCTGGTGTTGCCTGGGATTTTATTTTTTCATAGGTAATACTTGTTAGAAATGCTTTAGGAATTATCTTACCTTACCTTAGGAATTAAATGTGGTTGAAATCACAGATTTGAGATCCTGTGTCTCTAATTCCCCAAACTGTCTTGTCCAGTACCTGTAACTGTTCCCCATAGTCCCCAATCCAATCTGTATTCAAAGTTGTTAACATACAGAGCTTGGGTTTCTGAGGGAATACACTGCCCTCCTCCTTGCTGCTAGGTCTCATCTCCATAGCAACCAGCCAGGCCCAAGAGCTCTCTGGCTGAGAATTCTAAAGGCCACTTCCTGAACTGCAATCCCCAGGATTCCATAGAATCTTGACAGGCAGCCAATCAGATGAAGTCTTCTCTGCCTGACACAGACAAACAGACAAACTTTGATGTTTATATATTAGACATTTAATGGATGACTGAGCATTTTGCTTCACTTCATTTTTGAAAAATAATTCACCAAAATTCACATATTTTGCTTTGGAATAGAAAGAACTTGAGATTTTTCTTTTCTTTTCTTTTCTTTTCAGGAAAACTGAAAGTGAAACTGAGAGATTTGCACAAGTAGGCTCTGGGTTTTGAATCTGAAAGTTTGAGTTTGAAAGCTGTTGTACTCACACATTTTTAATTCAGGCAAACGTGGCCCAACCACCTCCGTGTTCCCCCCTTCTTTTATTTTGAGGCTTCTCATATTTAATACCTATATGGCAACCAGGCAAAACAAAGTTACATGTTTTGCTTCATAAAAAGAATAACAGGAGACAATTAAATTTCATTTTAGTTTTTAAGGATTTACTGACATTCAAAACTTTCCTCATGTTTGGAATGAAAATAAAGTTTTGGATACAGAAGAGCATGAAACTAACAGGGTTTTCATATCTTTATACGTTTTACTTGATGAGTTTTCTTTTCCCTTTTTCTTTTAACTTTCTGTATATTAAATCAACATAGTAAATTAATAACTGATTCTTTTGCAATATTTTTGTGTGGGGAGAATAATGTAGACTGAAAATAAATATGGACTTTGGAACAGTATAAAGACATTGCATTTCATTTAATCACTGGGGACATTAGGCATTCTTTAATACTTTTCATGTTTGCCTGATTTCCAGTTTCAGAATATACACAAAAGTTTGGCTTATTTGTGATTCAGATAATTTAACTTTGTCTTACAAATGATTGGTGCTTTTATGTTCATACAGGAACCTACAAAGTATATGAAATAAGACATTACAAAGTTAGAAACATTCAAACATTTCTATGGGAAAGGATGAAGGGTGGAAAAGTAAATTATTTACAAGTAAGTTACTCAATTTTTTAGAATTAGTAAAGGGAATTCTCCAGACAGCTTTAAGCAAGATCAATAACAAGTTTTCCTACAAAATCTTTTTCATGTATAAAAAATGTGACGGCACAGTACAAAAGATTTACCAAAAGGATGGGTGGGTGGAGGGGCTTAGGCAACTCCTAACAAAGTGCATTGAAAAAAATTATCCTTTTTTGTGGTCTGCAGCCCATACCAGGAACCTGACTGTTGAAAGCAGCCAGGACATGCTTCATGTGTGGAATGGGCAGAGGAAGTGGTAAGACTACTGTAGCCATCTCACATGGTCAATTGGGTGTTCTGTACATAATTTCATATATGCACAAGTTTTCCATAGGCTAGTTCTCTCCTTGTAGCTGGGAACGTGGCTTCTACTTGCTCTCAGCCACACTTGGGTTACTCCACAACTTGTAGGCAATACAGAACCATTTAACTAAACATTATCTGATATCGAGTGAACTTGGACCCAGCTAACTCATGCTGCTTCGTGGGTTGGCAGCCCACAGACTAGGAATGGAAATTTATCACCTGCAGTTTACATGCAGCTCTTTGGGGGGAAGGCAGTGCGGCAATGGCCTCCAGGTCTCCTTACACCCTTCAAAATTTGGGGGGCCAGTTTGGGACCTGCTTAAGAAGAAGGGCAGGATCTAGATCAAACAAACATTTTTGCTAGCCCCCACCCCACTGCCTTGAGCTGAATTATGGTTCCTAATGTTATTTCAGAGGGGCTTTCCAAAACAGCTCTCTCCCTGAAAAGGAAACGGTGACATGTCACTTCTGGTCACTGAAAATGGCAGCTGCCTGGAGTTGCCCTCTGGGGCTAATGGAGGTACTGAAAATGGTCCTTTGAAGCCCAGCATATGCCCCCTCTACAGTATAGTTCCAAATGTGGTTTAAAATATAGCTCTAATAAATCCAATTAGAAGATATATTTCAGCTCAGAGGCTGGGAAATCTGTGTAATTAGACTACTCCTCACCATGATGACTAGGACATTGTTAGAGCTGTATTGCAAAAGGTACATTTCCTAAGCTCCATTTTTTAAAATATATTTTATTAATTATATTAATATAATTATATTAATTATAATTACAGATAATTTGGGGGAAAAAGAAGAAAGAAAAATCAGAAAGAAAAGTAGGGCATAAAGAGAAATATAGACAAAGGAAAGCATGGCTCCTGACTTTTTTTTTTTTTTGGCATTGTACAAACGTATAACCAAACTTCTCTCTTTAAAATTACATCATGCACTTCTTCTAATAAGAAAATCTTGCTAACTGTCAAAGCCAAAAGTTGCCAAATCATATTCTTTTTTCTGCAACAAGTCAGTAAGGGATTTTCAAGCTTTTAGAAATGACTTCAGTGGCTTTTCTCCAATCAAGCTGGTTAATTTGTCCATTTCTGCTAAATCACTGAATCTCAACAACCATTCCTCTCTCATAGGTAAGATTGAGTTCTTCCACCCTTGTGCATATAACAGTAACTTGCTGCCATCATAATATACTGAATCCCAAGCCCTCAGTTGCATAGCTTGGAGTGCAGGTGGGGTGTGTGGGGGCAAGGGCAGAAGCAGGCAGAGAAGCAGAGGCATGGCCATGTCACCACAGGGGTGTGGCCACGTCAACACAGGGATGTGGTCATGTCACCACAGGGGCGTGGCTGCATTGCATGGGTGCCATGGCCACATTGTGCTGGGTGCCCTCCAAAAAATTGCCACCCAGGGTGCACTGCCCTCATTCATATGTCAGTGCAAGCCCTATTTCAGTGAGTGTTGGACTATGACCCTGGAGATCAGGGTTTGATTCCCTGCTTGGCCACAGAAATCCAATAGGTGACCTTGGGCATATCACATGTTCTCAGCCCCCAAAACCCTGTGATAGGTTAGTATTTGGTTGCCATAAGTCAGAAACAACTTGAAAGCACTCACAAGAAAACAACACATGCGTGTATGCATGTGTGCGGCGGAGACATTTTAAGCAATCTGTGCAATTCCTAGAAAATGTTGAGGCAGAAAATTGATCCTTGAATCCATTACAGTTGCTCACCCTTGATGTGAACCTTGTTGGACTTAACAAACTTTGCATACCTATACTCACTAATTGCTAGTTTGCATGTAGTTAGCACTTTAGGAGTTTAGGCATAGCATATATTTATCGTAATATCCTGTTAGGGTTTTTTCTTTTACATTTGCTATTTTCTTGTATCACTCTATTCAGCAGGTGTGCTTCCTCTTCCTTCTCTCTCATCCGTATGACCACAAACAAGTAGTTTGACCTTCTATATGTCTTTACAAAATGGACTTGGTTTATTTCTTTTTCTGCTGGAATCTATTTGAGTGTGTATGAGACTGGTAGTTGCTCAACTTCTGCTTTGCCAGTTTTGATTACTTTGCTTGAGAGATCCACCACTATTTCTCACATTAGTCAACAAACCTTTGTTTCTGATATGTGTTTGTTTCAAAGCACTAGGAGGTGGCATCACTAGAAACCTGCTGAAGCCTATGCCCCAGAATGGAGCCTGATGTTGAGCCCCTGAGCCCCTCTACCAGTTTCTTGGGAAGGGGGCATGGAGGACATATCACCCAAGGCAGCCCCTTCCACACACTAACAGCCAGTATTTCATCTACTATAGCAATTACCATGGGAACTGGGCACAGCTTGGGAAGCAGAACAGTGTGAGAGAGGCATTTTTAAAAGGTCAAATCACAAATGAATACTATAGATTCAGAATAATCAGGCTTGGAAAAGTCACTCTTGTGGACCCTTTTCGGGCAAAGTCTCCCAGAATTCGCCTTTCAGTATGGATGCTGGACATGCTGGTGGATCAGGTCTGGGATCCGTCGTCCAAACCAGTAACATTTCCCAGGTCTTATTCCAACAAAAATAGAGAATTGAATTCAAATGGAGACTCAGTTAACTTTCCATTATCCCTCCATTTTCTGAAGACTCTTTTTGCAGGATTCTTTAGAATTTCACTGGCAGTATTTATTTTTTCTCTCCCTAATGCCAGTCTCAAACTAGACTGATTTTTTTTTCCTGGCATCTGAAATATTTAAGGTTGTCAAGGATGGCCATGTAATCATCAAATTTTTATTGTTTTTCTCTGCCTATCCAGAATTCATCAATGAATAAAAACAAAAGGTAGATGTGCGGGGGGCATTTCTCAAGAAAATAAAGCTCTCTCTTTCTCTCTCGTTCTTTTTACCTTGCTGTAATTTATAGTTAGCTCCTTTTATCCATTTAAGATGCTTGAGTTGGCAAATTTCCTCTGACAAGTCCACCTATTTATTATTACTAAGCATCCTTCCCTGAAACATCTGAAATGTCACATGTATTGTTTTAAATAACATCATAAAATTAATTTTTAAACGTGCAAGTGATCCACAAACAATAGAACAAACAAAACGTAACAGTTTTCTGCCATTCAATGAGGCTATTTTATTTACTGCTATTTTCTGCCGAAAGCAAAAATGTTTTGACTTCAGTTTTACATAGTAGCACTGAATTAAAGTGTTGCTTGTTTAATAAGAATGCAAGATATATAGTCCTGAATATTTCATGTGCTTTGCAAAACCAAATTTTCAGAAAGAAATGCACTTTTCAAATCTTGTCTTGCAATCTTATTGAGGTGGTTCTGGTTGGATCCATATCTTTGTGGTTATATTATTCCTTTGATAGTCCTGCTTTGGGCAAAATGATAAACTTATGCAAGATGCCCTCACTTTTTTTACTAATATCAATAGAAATATTTGAGCAGACCTAATATGTTTCAGTTAGAAGAGAAGAAATTAAAGCAATTCTACAATGAAATCATGCCAAGTGGTGGGTTCTTGCACCCTCTCATCTGCAGGAGATGTTCTAGCCACAGCTTGGAAAGTTACTTTTAAAAATTTATTAGTTATTGTTATAGTTTCCAACCTCAACAGTAGTTGATTATCTTCATGGTTATAATTTTAAAAGTAAGTTCTTAAAAATAATTTTCCAATCTTCTGATAGTAGCCAGATATTTACTAGATAATTACTTTTAATTGTTTTGAATACTTGAAGCAGCTGGCCTTTGGTTAAAACATTATTTTCTTGCCTACCTTGTCGTCTCCTCAACACTTAAACACACCATGATATAGGAGCATGAGGTTCGGCACAAGCCAGCACTTGAACCTTGTCATATGCCTCCGCTACAGTTTAAGGAAGCTACATTACTATAACTATAAAAGTACTAAAAAGTCATAGTTCCACAGCAAAAGGAGTACAGTCATCTGTTGCTAAGTGACTGTGATGATGTCATATATTATAACTTGGGGCCTTTCCACACTATGCTGTTATAGTGCTATTATTCCACTTTTAACATCTTATGGAATTCTGAGGTTTGTAGTTTACTGAACCCAAAGAGCTCTCTGGCTGAGAATTCTAAATGTCCCTCTGTAAACTACAAATGCCAGAATTCCACAGGATGTTGAAATTGGAATAATAGCATTAAAACAGAGTAGTGCAGAAAGTCCCTCAGTTATCTGGAAAGGAAGTAATTACATATAAGTGGTTATTTGTAGCAATTGTTTGTAACTGCTTACTTCCAGAGTTTGGTTCCAGCTCTGGATTGCCAGCATGGAACTGAGGTTTGGACATGATGTCCTGGAAGTAGACATGCTGTACATAAGTTGGTCTTCATAGTAAAGCAGTGGTAGCTGGTGGCTTCCATATTGATGAGATGACATCTTTACTTTGAACTTTAGTTAGAACATTAATAGTGGTATCTAAGGTGTTGAACTCTACCGCTAACTTAAAGGGCAATTTAAATTCCAACATGGATTCACTACTGCACTTAATATGGATGCCACCAGCTATAACTATTTTGAAAGAATGACTTGATATGTGGTTCCTAAACTAATAATATGAATTTGAATGCAGTTATTGTGTAATTTTTGCACTTTGCAAATTTGATGTACAGTTCATGGTTTTAAAATGAATTATATTGCAGGAGAGCTCACTATGCTGTGCTTTTTGCTAGTCCTCCCTCCCAAAACAAGAATATCAAAACTGTTCTGGTGGAATCTGTGACATACAGAATGGGGTAGTGTTTGGTAGTTGCTTGGGAAAAGCTAGATATTCATATTCCTGTACCTGTGCCATTGTACGTTACACATCTACTGTCCATCTCATGTTGTTGCACTTTCTATGAGTTGGGTACCACCTGAATTAAAAAAAAAAACACCCTGTTAAACTCTTTTCCATTAATATTTACTGTCCAACCCCCATTCTTATCTTTCAGAAATTTTTGCAGGTTTTTTTCCCCTCTTTAGCAACATTTGTGCATGGACATCCAAATTTGTTGTATGCATATTTCTTCAATCAATTCCAACTTATTGAAACCCTGTCATAGATTTATTCAGAGGTCTGTCACTGCCTTCATCTAAGGTTGAAAAAGTGTGACTTGCTCATGGTCACCAAGGAGAGTTTCCATGGTTGAGTGGGGATTTGAATCTTGGTCAGTGAAATGCTAAAACTGCTTCAGAACACTGGCTCCCAAAACACCATTGCTGAATTTCTCAAATTATACCTTGTAAAATCACGGAATTGTTATAAAGAGAGAGCCAGCATTGTATTGTGGTTTGAGCATTGGACTGTGATCCTGAAGACCGGACTTCAATTCCTCACTTGGCCATGGAAACCCACTGGATGACCTTAGGATGTCACACACTCTCAGCCTCAGAAAACCCCAAGATAGGTTCACCTTAGGGTCACGATGAGTCAGAAACAACTTGCAGGCACACAACAAGAACAATGGATATAAAAGGAAGCCAATCACCCTCACCAAATTTGAGGTCTACACCTATTCTTCTGAAATTTTGCTAAATTCATAAGCAAGGCCATCTTTATTCTGGATGTTATTTACATAAAAAAATTAACCAAAAATACCAAGAGAGATAAACTTTTTTTCCTGAAAAACCACATGTGGTAAAGGCTGTTCTTGCAACTTTTTGTGTCTATCAGCATCATCCATTTCTGCCAATAAATTCACCCCCCCATACATATACAGTTCTCATTAAAACATCATCATCAATTATGATGATGACTACTTTTAAAGGCATATAAGACCCCAAACCCCTACAAACATAATGAGCTACCCGTCTGCAACTTCTACCCACTTATGCTCCCCCCCCAGATATAAATGTGTATTTTTGAGAGAAAATGATGAGTGTCACAAAGCTCTGGATTTACATGTCAATATTTGAATTTGATCCAAGATAGATCAGGTGGTCTCCACATTCATCTGGGATGAATTCAGCTGCTTTCCATAACTTAGAATTGACATCTAACCTGAATCTTATGGTTGGTGCTGGCTGATGGAAATTTAGCCCATGATGGATGCCACTGATAGTTTTAGCAGAGTGATTAATGATTGCTAATAGTAGGATGAAAATCCCCACAGTATCCCTTCAGGATACAATGGTAGAGGTCACCTTTCTAGGTTTTCTCTGTCTATGAAAACAAGCAAACAAGCAAACAAACCCACAGTCTTCTCGCAAATGCGAAACTATTACAACAAGCAGAAATCTTTAGCTTGTATTTTCCAACATATTGACTGGCTTTCTGTGAGTGAGTTATAATAGCACTAGTCCAACTTATATTATTGAATTACACTGTTTTGTTTATTGTAGAAGTCAGAAGTTTTTACTGATCATGACCCATATTCCTGACAAGCCCACCTTTTAAGCAATGCAGCCCCCACCCAACATCAACATTTCCATGGCCCTTCAGAGAGTTGGGCGGGAATTAGTGTTGATTGGTCCAGCTATTTTACTGTAGCTGGATGAGCTGTACGAAGTTATCTTAATAGACTTCCTGAGGATGCCTGGAGGGGAGCACTTGGAGATGTAGCTAGGTGCCAGATGTATGTCTCCTGGTCAGGATTTCCAGTGAATGATTTTATTTGCAGGAATGGGTTTGGATAAGGAAGCATTCAAACATATTGTTCCTTACCTACCCGAAAAAGCACAGCCTAGGACAGGATGACCATCCATTAGTTCTCCAGATATTTTGACTGCACCTCCCACAGTAAGGCTGATGGTAGTTGTAGGTGAGACAGATAGAGGTTTTCCCTTTCTGTTCTCAAAAATGTCAGGCATTTGATTCTCCCAAAGGTATAAATGACATTGAAAACAAATTTATGAATTGTGATGTGAGGAGAGGACAGGATGTCTTTGGAGGAAAAATAAACACTGGGAACCAATAATATGTGGTGATTCCCTTGCTCAGAGCACAAACTACTGGTGATTGGTCACAGGTGAAAAGTTCATGCTGCAGTCCCTTTTCTTGACTTAGTACCATCCAATGGATGTTCAACTATGAAATAAACCTTTTTCTCCATGTGAAGCCTCTTATTACTCAGTTGCAAGCGAAGAGTGCTTATCTTTTAAAAGAGATCACTAGCAATGCTTGCATAATCAAATGCCAATGAGTAAATTGCCCTTTGCTGCTGAACGATTAGGTGCTTGTTTTTTTGCAAATTCAGCTGGTGAGATAACGGGTTATCTCATGCAATAAAGTAACTGATAACCTGCTCTCTTTCAGACTAGGTTTGGGTAAACAAGTGCCTAAGGGACTCAAAAGCAAAAGGGTAATTAATGGCTGTCTTAAGTAGCCACCTCTCTCAATTAAACACTATAGAGAACCGCTTATCTGATCCATGTTGTAGATGAATATTGCAGAAATACAGTAGCTTGCCCTTTGAGTTTCAAGCTTCCTCCTCCTCCTCTACAAATCACATTAACTGGAAATGACCAAATCATATTAAGAGAAGATGAACACCTGCCATGGATGCTTTTCTTAGCCACTGATGGCTAGACAGCCATTAAGAAGGATAAAACATGATGGAACATGAGATGTAGCCCCATCATAGAATTATGCTTGAAATCATTTTAACTGCCATGGCTCAGTCCTATAGAATTCTGGGATCTGTAGTTTGGTCAGCTGCTTGGAATTCTCAGCCAGAGAACTCTATGGTGTTGGAGTTCACAAGAGTGTCCCAGAGAATTCTAAGTATCTCACAAACACCATTTCCGCACTATAGTGTTAAAGTGCTGCTATTCCACTATCAACCTCCTATGGAATTCTGGGGTTTGTAGTTTAGGAAAGAGCACTTCAAATTCTCAGCCAAGGAGCTCTTTGGTCTCAGTACACTACAAACCCCAGAATTCCACAGGGCGTTGAAAGTGGAATAGCAGCAGTTTAACACTGTAGTGCGGAAATGGCCTAAGCTACATAGTTTCATAGGATGGAGTTATGGCAGTTAAACATGTATCAAATCCCTAGGAATTTGCTATGTGGATAACAGTCCATGTGCTGGAATGCATGTTTACTACATTCTGAGGTATGAGATGTCTGCGCAGACTAGAAATGGATGATTTGGAGTCAGACTGTTCCACTTAATGGCCAACATCCTGCTAGTGACATGGCATGTATGTGCAGTTTACATCTGTTAAGTCCTTTTTCAGACAGGGCACAGAAGGTTACTCTCTTGACCTTGTGCTCAGTCCAAAAACTTCCCATGATCCAAAGCTGGCAGGCCCTTGGAGGGGATACTGCCACTCCTTTTTACTAGAAGGCAGGAAGAGGGGAGGCAATTCTGACTATGCAGATCCAGCTGCTATCATTTTCCAGGGGAAGGAAAAGGGAGGTGCAACACATTCGAGAGTGTACTCTCTTTTCTTCTCCCCCAAACTAGCTGAGACCAGCCACTTCTCTATGATTTGCTCCTCCCTCCTTCCCTTCCCTATGAGTAACCAGCAGGAGCAAGTGCAGCTCCTAGAGAACTTCTGGAGGACATGGAACTGCCTGTGCAGAGCTACTGTGGGATCTCAGCCACTGTACAGCATACTGCCATGTCTCTTGGTTCGTTTGCAGTGTTTAAGCTGCAGTTAACGTTGCTGGTATTTTGCACTTCCTTGAGCTGTGATCTCATTAAAAGTAGTCTTAAAATGATCAGTACTCAGGAGACAAGTTCGAGGGATATGGTTTTTGTGACTTCCTACAGGGAAAAGTCGAATCTACATTTCTTGGATTAAAGTGTGGATTGGACCACTGCTTTCTGCTAGACTAGGTGCTTCTCCAGATGTTATAGCACACTTCTTGACAATTGAACTGTATCAACATCCAAAGGCAAGTTCATACTTTGAGGAGTAAAATACATAAAAATACACATGAATATTTATTTGGGAGAATTTTTTTGAAATTCCCAATTAATATGGAAACAGAATAGAAAGGAATTATGGGTAAAACATAGAAAGTTTGCAAGGGTGGGATATAGAGTCATCCATTCTGTCCTTGCTAATGATGCTACAATTCCAATCACTATTGATATCAGAAGAAGGGCTTTTTGAGATCTGAATTTTGGTTTCACAAATGCATCTATTTTTAAGCAATAGATATTTTCCACATGATTTATCCAAACTGCAAATATCATTGTCAGTCACACACCCTATGGTCAAGGAACAACATTCTTGCTGCAAGATTTGTTGCTTTATGCTTCGAAAGTTAATTTTCATACCACCGTTCCATCTCCTGCAGAAAAACTGGAGAAAGAGCTTACCAGCCAGAAATGCTTAATGATTGGGGTGGTACACTACTGAAGCATTACCAGTGGAAATAGCTCACTTACTGATTTGTTGCCAGGTAGCAAACCAATTAGCAGCTCTGGTTATTATTTACATTTCATGCTATATATCACTAAAATTGTGCTGTTGATTTATCATTTATAGTCTTGTATTGTCAGCATAATTTATTCAGATCATGCTGGGATACCTGGAAAATTAAGTAATAAAGAGAATGGCATGGAATGTGTCTGTATCCAGAGATATTTACTTGAGTTTTAATGAGAATGTGTGTTAAAGTAAACCATAGATCACTTAGCTATTAAATTGTTTGGAAGCAAAGCCATTAAAAGTTTACTCCTTATATTTTCTATAAGCAAATGCCTTGCTGTTGCTTCAAGTTATTCCTCCCTCTGCTAAATATGTTATTCTTTATATTTACCAAATAAATATAAAAATAATAAATTCAAATGCTGTAAAAGCTCAGTGTGATTGAATATTGCATTGCTCAAGAAGGAATGAATGCAGTAGTCTGTGGTTTTGGAATGTCCACTTTTTCTAACAATATTACTGTTTCTTGTTTCTTGCTGTGTGTCAGAAGAATGAATTGCAAAGAGACTTACAGTCAGGGATGGATGAATTGTCTGCTTTGCTTTTTGTAACATTTTAATTCATCTATGCACAATTCTTCCTATTTTGTTTCTGTATCAGTTTGTGAAAACTTATTTTTTACAGTGCATAAAGATTTACATGCATTTTCAACCGTGTGAACATTGATGCACATTTTTGTGTGCAGGGACCACTCACTTATGCCTTTGTTTGCACACATTTATGTATGCTGTTTTTATTACAGAATTTCATGACAAAAGTCATGGAAGTCTGAGTAATCAATGATAATTATGCTCTGATTCACACATTACTTTGAGAAATGCAAATTTGATCAGGGCATATTAAATTAGGTCAGAGCATATCAAAATATCAATGGAACAAATTTCTTCCTCATGCTTCTGAATGGTTGTTGTTGGTTCCAACTTATATCTACCCTATCATGGGGTTTTCTGGGTCTGAGAGTGTGTGACATGCCCATGGTCACTCACCGGCTTTCCACGGTTGAGTGAGAAATTGAACCCTGGTCTCAAATCACTACCCCATGCTGACCCTCCTATGAATGCTTACTCCAAACTGAGACTGCCTGTACTCCTGTGTGAGTTGCTCCAAATATTTGTACATTGGATTGGTACCTTACAAATGAAGTATGTAAAACCACCTCCTCTTTCTCTTCCTGCTCCTCCCCCTTGGTGAGTATCAGTGAATCACTTGGTCTGGCTCACAGAGATACATTCTTCACTTGATGATAGGATCAACAAATACTAGCGGATGCTTCTGAACAAGACATCACTGATCCAACAATTTAGAACAGTGCTTTTCAACCTAAAAAACACCTCTTGCCACTTCCTTGTGGGTCATGAGGCACACTTGTAGACCTTTCATGGCACACAAATGAGCAACAGCACAGAGGCTGAAAACCACTGCTTCAGAAGAAATTCTACATTAAGAAGAACTCTTGCTAATTCTTGAATAAGAATCTTTAAAATGGATCACACATGAACATTCATCACTTGATGACTTCAGAATATATCAGATATTGCATGTCACTGGTTCTGATAGTCAAATTTTCCTTGTATGCTAGACTTTGTTAGACACAATCTTTTCCAAGGGAAACAGTGAATGCACTCAAGATCTGAGTACTGCTGGTACACATGTGAACTGAGTTGGTTTGTTCTAGGTTTCAAGGGTAGTGACTTGTATCCTACACTGGGCCTCTGCTTGCAAAAGATTGTAACCTAGGTGATGGAGTATAATCTCTGTTTTCCACTATAGTATCTCAAAACAGCCCAAAAGCTTCAGTTGGTCAGAAAACCCTTTGGAACATATTTATGGAAGCCAGAGAGGGCTGCAGAAAGAAGTCACTGGAAATCACAATGCTTCCATAAATGTCAGTTTGGATTTAGGCAGTTGTGTCAGAACCTTAAAAGAAATGTGGTCTTTAGTCGTGGTAACTCTTTGGTGAGGGGAACAATTATTGTAGGAGCTGAATTCTTCTTCCATGTTACTTTATACTGAACCTCCTTGATCTCTGAAGGAAAGATATATGTGCTTAACCTCTGACCTATTACATTTGTTGTTGTTGCTGTTATTGCCATGTGCCTTCAAGTTGTTTCCAGCTTCTGGCAATCCCAAGGTGATCCTGTCACAGGATTTTCTGTGGGTTGAGAGCGTGTGACACATCCAAGGTTACTCAATGGGTTTCCGTGGCCAAGTGGAGAATCAAACCCTGGTCTCCAGGATTGTAGTCCAGTGCTCAGACCATTATATCATACTAGCTCTCAGCCTATGACTAGCGGTGTGAAAATGTCTCAGTCTCAATTTTGTTGTGTTTCTCCAAATCCCACTTGCATTTACTTCCCATCCTTCTTTTGTAACAGGAGATTATGCTATTTGGTCCCACATGGAAATTTATGAACATTTTCAAATATAATTTTTCCTAAGGTACACACTTAGTTACACATTTCTCCAAAGTGTCTAGTTTCTCCATTGACTAAAATGTTATTGTGTCCATTTTTAAATTGTACATATTTTCATCTGTTTACATTTTAAAACATCTGGATTGTTTTGTGCAGTATCTCCAAAATGTTCCATATACATTGGAAACAGGGATGCATTTCTTCACTGATTTTCTTCTAAAAGGAAACAACAAGTAATTTTAGTAATTTTCTTCTTGCTGTGACAAGGTCTTTGAAAACCAGGCAGTTTTCACACTATTCACAGTTTAAGATTTACTCTGCACACACACAAAGTCACATATGGTTGTTCTGCACAGAAAACGGCACTTTCTGCACAGAAATAGACTGCATATTCTTTGCAGTATAGATAAGACAGAAAAATGCCATTTTATGTGTAAATAAGCATATGCCAATAAGCATGTGTGAATTTTTTTGTAGAATAAGTCTTGAACTGCCAGGATTATTGTCAGTCCAAGATTCTTCTTATAAGGAGTTCTTGACACTTGAGAATCACACTTTTTGACTTTTCTTAAATATTTTTTACTGTTCTTTCTATCTCTACTTGCAAATGTATGCATTCATAAGGCAAGGTGTGCTTCTTCTCACAAGTCTCGGGAGGTGTGAAAAAGGTGCTTTCATCAAAATTTCAAATACAAAAAGACTTCTTTCCATCCCTAGTTAGGAGTCCTTTCCAGTGCATTGTGGGAAGTGGAATAGAATGGCTCGGTGTATGGCCATAACTTGATCCTGCCAACAGGAACTACTTGTAGCTGCGGCACTGATGTGGATCAATTAGGGCAGAGAGAGCTGGCAGAGATCTAAGGATTGGTGAGGAACTGTACTCAGGCAGGGGGTGATAAAAATGTTTGGAAACAGAATGAATGATGTGTCAGAGAGATATGTGACTTTTATTCCGCATGTGGAAAACAAAGATCATATAAGTTGCTCTTGGCTATGTCATTTGAGAATCATCAGATCTTTTCTCACTTGAATGATAAATGTCAGATTCTCATAAACAGCATCCCATCACACATTCTCTTTCACTCGAGGTACAGTTGAAAGAAAATTGCTGTAAAAATGAATTGAAGCTGCCGTGAGGAATGGAGGCACTGTTTTTGAAATGCGCAGATATTTTTGGAAGAAAATACAAGGATTAACCACACAGTGCTATGTATTGTTGACCTAAAATAAGTCTTACTGTGGATGAATCATAAATGGATTTATGACTGCAGTTAAGACTTATCATTTGAATACGATTTATTTTACACATGCCTTTTGATGGAGCAAGTGAGTCTTGTTAATATGGTGGCCTGATAACTACTATGGGTGCAATTAATGTTCTTGTGCTTTTCTTTCCCCCCATGTAAATAGCAGCCAAGGGAAGCCTGTGAAACATTCAAACCATGGGGAGTGGCAAAAGGAAGTGGTCAGGCACAAAAGAAAATCCTTACTCTGAAACTGCTGTTTCCATCTTATGGGAAGTCACCAATGGCTTCCCTATTGGAAATGTGGCAGAAACAGAAAGAATTCAAACATGACCTCATCAGTGCATGTGGCAGGCAAAACATGAAAACCACCACCATCTCCTCCTCCTCCTCCTCTTTATTTATATTCTACCTTTCTCCCAGTAATGGCACTGAAGGCGGATTGTAATACCTTCTCTTCTGTCCTAAGCCCTTGGGCAAAGAAGAGAGGGATAGCCAACAGGAGCTCCTACCCACATGCCCCCTAGCACCTTCTTTCTTCACTTTTCTCAGTGGAAGACAGAAAAATGAGTGACCCAAAGTAAAACCATTTCCCCCTTCTTCTTCCTGGAGAAGAAAGGTACCTGTACGTGTGCTGAGCCAAAAGCACTCTGATGTTTAACAGAGGGTTTACAAAAACTTTATTCAAAGTAAGAAGGATTACATCAGGCTTCTGGGTATCATATCTTGCAGCCTCCTTCTCCAGGCATAGCTTAGAAAGTTGCAAAGTTACAGAAACAGATTATGTTTCAAAGACTGTGTTTTCACCTCGAGAAACAACAAAAATTCTTGATGCACTTGATTAAAACTGGTGCCTTGCCACTTACAAAGAAGTAGACATTCTGTTCTCAAGTCTTCCCATGACTAAAGAAGGGGGAGTCTGATCCTTTGAAGATCAGCCTCTACCAACCTTCCTCAAGTTGATGGTCATCATCCCAAAAGGAGAGCTTGACGGAACAGACTGACAGCACCCTCCCTCCACCAGAACAAAGGCAGTAAAACTTATATACCTCTGAAGGTTCCAAATGTTTTAGCATCTTTATAGTTACGTGAAGCTTGATTGGCAAAAAAAGGGCATCTCCCCTGTTCTTATATAACTCTCTGTCGTCCTAGGGGGTAATCCTGTGTAAACTGGATGTCACTTGGTTCACAGCCTCTAGATAATGTATGTGCATTATCACATGGCTAATATTTTAAAAACAATACAGATTTTAAAAAACTGCACAAAAACTTTGATAAAATTATAAATATAAAAGTTAATTTAAAAATAAACAACTTCTAGTTATAACATCAAATATCAAAATTCATTAAAAGAATATACAAACCAAAACCTGCTATTTTACACCTTCCTCCACAATTAATTTGGTCTCTCTCTCTCTCCATGTATGTATGTATGTGTGTGTGTATGTATACATACATACATACATACATACATATGTATATGCATATGTATAGATAGATAGATATAGATAAGATATAGATATAGATATAGATATAGATATAGATATAGATATAGATATAGATATAGATATGACTAGTGTATATACCCAGCATTGTCCGGGATTTTATTTTCTCATAGGTAATACTTATTAGAAAGATTTGATATCTCTAATTCCCCAAATTTAAGACTTAAATTTAGGAATTTAATCTTTGGATATATTTATTTAATGAAATTTAATATTTTTAAGTCTACTGTTTTAATTTGAGAAATTGTTTAATCTCTTTTTAAATCTTAATATATTTGTGCTATTGTATAGTTTTTAATTTGTATTGTTTTAAATACGTTGAGTTCTATTATTGGGAGAAAGTTGGGGTAATAATAACAATAGTGATAATAATAGTATTAATAATAAACCATTCCTCACATAGAGGATGCACTTGAACAAGTAAGTTTAAAAACTTGTGTTTTCTGCCCCTCTAAAGTGTCCTAGGTGTATCTGTTTTCCACTGAGATGAAACAAGTTTCATTGTTATTTTGGAGAGAGTTGATACAGGCATCAACACCTATATTTGTTTTGAAAATTAATTCAGAATCAGAACATGTTCAGCTTAGCACAGTTTTCCATTTATTACTGCATGATTTCTACTATAAAGAAATTCTTCTAAAAATAATTCGAAACCAAAGCATTCTTAGCACAACCTTCTGTTCTGGCAGATCATTCTCATCCTTTTGTCCTTCTGTACCACTAATGCATGTATGCATGTGGATAAATTATTGTATCACCTGTCCCCCAAACTGCATCAGAATTCTTTCTGTGCAGTGTTTTACTAATGTACGAATGCACTCCTGCACATTGCTAGGCTATACAAAAATAATGTTGAGATATATTGGTTTTATTTTGACATGCTTGTTTAATTAATGCACATGTCCACATCAATGGGGGCCTAAATACCCTAAAGGTGCCAGAATCTGTCTGATCTTTGAAGCTAAGCAGGGTCAGTCCTTGAAGGAGAGACTGCCAACAAATTCCAGGTGCCGTAGGCTACATTTATGAAGAAGGAGCTGGCAAAAACCACCTCTGAGTGTTTCTTGCCTATAAAAATTCATGGGGTTGCTGTAAGTGGAGAGGCGAATTCAAGCCACATACACATGCCACATCAGTGATGCTATTAATCAGTTAAAAGAGCCCCAGTGGTTTGAGTTTTTGACAAGGACTCTGGGAGACCAGGGTTCAAATCCTTGCTCACCATGGAAATCCATTGGTTGATCCTGGGCAAGTCATGCTTCCTTAGCTTCAGAAGAAGACAATTGCAACCTCTCTCTGAATAAATCTTGCCAAAAAAGCCCTGTAATGGGTTTGCCTTTGGTTTGATCTGAGTCAGAAATGACTTGAAGGTATGCAGTAACAATAAATATCAACCATACCAGTGATATGTGTGTGTGTGTTTGTGTATGGTTGGTACTAATATATTCAAGAACCTGAATGTTGTAGCACACTGTATGCAAAGAACACTATGCAAAATTTGGAAATAATAATAATAATAATAATAATAATAATAATAATAATAAAAAAAAGGAAGTGAATTTCTTGCTGTATCCATTTCATCTTTAAATATAAGATTAATCTGACACTCTAAAACTGGGGGAGAAATGCAGCCAAGAATTTCAGGAAGATCCTGAGCTGTGTAGTAACTACAACCCCTTTGTGACTTTGTACTTTAGGGCTGCTGTCAAGAAGAGACACTCAGTTTAGTTTTTGTAGTTTTGTGTCTCCTGGGACACTCTTTTAGGGAAGGCATATCTTCTACCATCTTTTAATGGAATGATAGCTTTCAAACGCTCCTTCCCCCATGCTGTTGATTAAATAAAATGGTGTTGATTGTAGCTGGGTGGCCAAGGGTGGACAGGAGTTGCTGTTGCGATCTGCTCTCAAAGAAGCCATTTATCAAAGTTTTATCTGATTTCAGAGGCACTGAATTTATCAGTCACAGTTAATAAATGAAATGTCATTGGGATCAAACCAAAATGATACCTTACTCCAGCCTTCCTAGTAAAGAAGCTACTGTAAACAGTCTTTGTGGATATGCATACGTCCTTGTGCTAGAAATTATTGTGTGCAACAAATACTAAATCCCCTTCTCTCTCTCTCCCTCTCCCTCTCTCTCTCATGAACCCAGTTTTCAAGAGGGAAAAGAAGAAATTATACTTCTGAGCTCATTCTATTTGGTTGAATTTCTTTGTAACCATTTGAAAAACAGTAAATATTTCCGTTGTTTCTACCAATGTATTTGATTTGATTTTAAGGTAAGAGCTATATAATTTAAATACTTTCCTGTTTTTTAAAAAGAAGCTCCCTCCTCCCTGACTTTAATTGTGCAAAAGATATATGACTCCCATTCCATTAATATATTTTCAAAATGAATAAAGAGAATTTACAAATTAGAAGGAACTTTGAAGATCATCTAGTCCAACCTAGGCAGAAATTGTAACTAATCTTAAAGCCTGGTTAAAACTGCAGCTTTGATGGCAGATAGATGGCAAATATCTTAAGGGAAGGAGAGCTTGTCACCCTTCATGGTATTCTGATCCACTGTCAGGTAGTTCTTACGATCAGGTCATTTCTCCAACTTCTACCCAATTGTCCTTCTCTTTGAAGCTACAGAGAATGAACATACTTGGTTGCCTGTATCATACAGATATTTAAATATGGCTGTTTTGTGTTCACTTAATGTTCTCATCTCTAGGCTAAATGTACTCTTTCAATTCTTCCTCCAAGGACTTGGCTTCCAGATTGAGTCAATGGGATGGGTTGTACCACAATAGAAATCCCATCACTTACAGCAGCTCTATGGCCGTTTCCACACGGGGGTTTCTGACGGAGGTCGTCTACACCGTAAAGTGGATTGGGGCGGACTACTTTTGCGTAGTTCCACACCCCAATCCATGCTAGGGCGCCCGGAAGTGGTGGCGCCACCTGCTTTTTGAAAACCACTTTTTAAGTGGTTTTTAAAAAGCATGATCGTGCAGCCGCGTGCAGCCCCGTCGCAGCACCCGGTGTGGATTTGCAGGCATACGCAAGGGCGTGGCTGCAGATCTGCCGGGGGTGGGCTTTCCGGCTGGTGAGCTTCTCCGGTTGGTGGAGAGCCTCCGCCAGTCGTAAGCCGCCATTTTGGGCCCCCACAGGATGCTGCGGGACGCTGAGGAGTGCGGAGCAGTGAAAACGCGCCGCTCCGCGTGTTGATGGACTCAGGTAAGGTCCGTTTCAGTGTGGTTTCCCCCGTTTCTTCGCCCGCGTGTGGAAAGGGCCTATATGTATATGAGGGTTATGTATTTGATCCTAACTGTTACAATTCCTAAATTGTAACATTCTTTATGTATGGCTGATGAGGAGCTACAGCTATCATTCGGAGTAATTCTAGCCTGTCATTACTAGATGTCAATAGTTTCATGTGTGGCCAAACTTCTGTGAGGCATTCTGGTCTCAGATCAAAACAAAAATATTCTGTTGTTTTACAACTTTGGAGGTAATAAACTGCTGAGTAGACAAGTATCAGAGAGCTGATGCTGACCATATGCCAGTTTGCTTCACTTTTTGTCAGCATGTTTATGTTAACTATGATTGGCCAAAGTTAATAATGTGACTGTCACTTTTTTGTGTCCAGTTTTGCTGTGACTCTACTCTCTACCATGAACGGCATCTGAAATCCTCATATTATGATCCACACACCTCAGAAGGTTGTAGAATCATACAAAAATACATCCATTGTTTTCAAAGGCTACCCCGTAGAAAAATCTACCTGGGAGAAAGGTGTGGCATAAACTTCCTTAGTGTTTGTTCAAAGAAGAGCGGTATTCTCAAACTAGAGGTCCTCTCTGGCATAGAGATGGAAAAAATATCCAAAAATATATATATTTTTTTAAAAAAAGGCTTAAAAACCAGATTTATCAAGTGTCAGGAAACCATGATGAGGAGAGTTATCAGCGAATGAGAATCTTTACCATTTGGACTTTATTCTAAGCAAATTTCAGTGCAGAAGTTGCAGTTTTCTGTACAAAAAGACCCTAAGCAAACTTGGCACAAGTTAAGTCCCCAACAATAGCAGTTTTTGGTGCTAAAAATGCAATTTTCTACACAAAAAAAGCAGAATTTGTGAATAGAAAAAGATCTATGCAGAAAATACATTTTCACATAAAACTCTGTGTGCAAATCTGTGCAGTTTTCAAAGACTTCCTTGTGGTAAGAAGAAAATTGTTAAAATTACTCACTTTTTAGTGAAGATTTACATGCTCACTCTGGAGGTTCTTTGGGGCCAAACTATTGGATGACACATCTATATGTTGCAGCAGTCACTATCTTAGAACTTTAAGTTGATTCCAAAGAGAGGGCAGCCATTTTTCTGTTCTCTCTACTTCATCTGTTAGACCATGTATTTTATTGGGGACAACTAATTTGTAAGTAATTTATGTGGTTTACAAGGAATACTAAGCTTATTATTCCTCTGCTGGACCTTGTGTCTATGAGGATGGATATGGGACCGGTTATTGTTCAGCTTCTGCTTTGTCAAGGTGATTACTCTGCTAGGGAGCTCTACTACTATATCTCACATGTTATGACACTGACCCTTCAGGCTGAATTGGTTCTGGCATTAATTCTAATTTTAATGTCTACAGATGTTTCACACATCCAACTACCTCTAAATAGCATTGCAAAGAAACTTTATAGCAACTTCTTAAGAATCTCCTGACTAGACTGTTCTGAATGGCAAATGAGAAGTCCCAAGAGTTCCCATGCCAAAAAGAAAAAAAAAATTGTTAGGGATGTCCGCTTTTTATAAGCCACAAATGAAGAACAACAACCCAACACAATGATAAGCAGTCTGTTCACCATTTGAGTGTTATAAGCAATAGTGAAAACAGCAGATCTACAAAAATTGTTCCAGACATGCAGTCCTAGTATCCAGGAGGAAATAGCCATGGGGCAGGTGGATAAAAATGGAATGTTTTTAGAAATTCCTACTTATAGTGTGATTTCCCAACCTTGTGTTAGCCAATCTGTGAAAGAGTGTGTGTGGGTGTGTGTTAGAGAGAGAGAATGAGAGAGGGAGAGAGAGAGAGAATATACAGGACTGTTAAGTGATTACAAAAGTAAATCTTATTGTCTGGGGAAATGACTTCTGCACAGTTATTTCTTTTATTGGAGCGCAGGATGCAAAGGCATTACTCAATTTAATAAATTTTACTGTATCTTTCAGTCAGTGTATGCTGATATAAATATCTCAGTTATGTCACATTACCACCTTTGTACAGCTAACGTTAGCTCCTGATGACTTGCAGCTGATAAATGCAAAACCTCATTTGGTCTGTGAGAGATTGAGTGCTAACACTGTTTAGATTTCTTAATATACTTGTATTAGCATGAATAAGTAATGAGAAAGTCGGGCTTTTTTGAATATTTGATTGTATCTTTGTAATGGATTTGTGTCTCTCTCTTTGTGCTAATGTCATTGTAACTTTGTTGGTGTCATAACTCCAAACCTTTGCAATCGATCTTTATCAGCGTATCTTAAGTCAATTACTCTCTCCTGGCCCAAATTACTATGTCATAATGTTTTCCTTATAAAACTATGCCACATACCACATTTAGACGATGAACAGGTACTAATCAGACATACTCATGCACATTCATTGGATCAGACTAACTGACATGGCCATAGTTTTGTAATTTTATTTTTGGTATGTTTGTTGTTAAAGAGTGGGAAAATCTTTACTTTCAAACTGATTTTTTTCTTTAGAAAAAGACTAACTTGATTGGAAGAATATTTAACATCAGTCTGAAGTTGTTTGTACAAATGAGTCTTATGTGACACCCACCCCATGTGCAGAATATGAAGATTATAGTTGATTAACAATTATGTTGCATTAAAAGATTCAGATCCCTGCTCAGAGCCTGGAAGTAACATACAGATAATGTTGGTACCTGATAATGTACTATTTAGGAGTTAACTATGGCAAAACAATGGCCATTTCTGCGCTGGGCTCTTCAAGTGTGTTGATTCCACTTTCAACCTCCTATGGAATCCTGGGCTTTGCAGTTTCGGGAGGGGCCAGCTGGCCCTTCCCGAAACTGCAAAGCCCAGGATTCCATAGGAGGTTGAAAGTGGAATCATAGCGCTAGAACAGCCCAGCATGGAAATGGCCAATATTACTATTTAAGAAATAAGGGAATGACCTATATCATTGTTACTTCTAAAACATTTAGAAGAGGCTATTTTGTGGATTTTTTTTTTTGGTTTGGCATTTGGGTATTTTTTTTTTGATGTACACTTTCATAAAACAAAAATAAACCAAAAAGGCTATTTGGAGGGCTGTATCTCCCTGTACGAACCAGAAGGGGTTCTGAGATCTACAGAAAGAGACTTTATCTCAGTCTTGGTGGCTTGCCTTAGATTCTGGATCTCCCTTCCCAGGGATGTCAGAAAGTTCCCTTCCTGCTGTCATTCTATCACCAGGCAAAGACCTTTTTATTCAGGCAGGTGCTTAACACAGGAAGTTTTTAAAGAGCAGGCTGGAAGGTGCTGTACTGTTTTAATTATAATTGTTTTTATCTCATTTAATTGCATTAATTCTTGTTTTAATTCTGTAAACAGTTTAATTTTATTTTAATATGCACTATTAATATGTTTTAAATTGTGTTGTGATCACCTAATACTAATACTAATGCTAATACTATGAAACACAGTACCAATAATTTGCACAACTACTCTGTGACATCATGGCAGCAACAGCAATGACAGATGGAGGAGCTATGTCACACCCACCTCTTCAGATCCAATTGGAGGATGTGGGAAGTAAGGGATATAGCTAGTGGTCCAAAATTTCTTGAAATGTGTAATCCATGCGCTGAGGAACCCATTCCTTCTCATTCCCTTGGAAAACAGAAACTCATGAAACATTCAAATATAGGTAATATACAAATCATATCAAACTGAAACTTATTTTACCGCTTTAGGAACATAACATGAATGATTCCTAACTTTTGGCATACACACTTCTGCCATTTGGTGTATTTCTTGACACTTAAAATACAAAAGCCTTAGCATGAGGTCCTGCACGGAACACAGACATCATGCCCTACGTTGGAACTTGCCTTAAAAGCCAGTCAGTCATCCAGAACCATGGAAGTTTAGGCTGCTGCTGAGTGGAGTGCTGAAGGATGTGACCATCCCTACCGCCTGTGAGTGACCCGGTGATAAAGAGTTACAGCAGGTCCCTGCAGGAGTCTCTGCTTCTCATCCCCACAACATTGCTGGCTGGCAGGAAGGGAGTGGTCACCTCATTCTGCTTCACTCCACTTGGCAGTAGCACTGTCACTCTGGAGAGCTGACTGGCTTCTAAGGTGGGTTTCAGGGTCATTTACAATTGCTGAAATAGTGCCACAATCACAAATGACAATATGAAGCAGATATGATGTAACTGAATACAAGGATCCCACTCTAAATTTTGGTACAAGCAAAACTGTGAATGTAGCCAATACTACAGACAGAGCTCCAAATAGCTGTACTCTATGCTATCTAAGTACAGGTATCAAGATTTTTGCCATATGAGAAGTAGGGGGAAAATGAACACAACTGTTTGTGTAATAGACAAAACAAGAGAGTAATATTTGGAGAGTCACTATCCTTAGGACTATATTTGGATAAAAAAAATTGTCTGAGTATTTAAAATGTTGAATTCTAAAGTAGTTCACTGATGCCCCTTCCACCTCTCCTTTTCATGAAGAAGGCTTCAGTTAGAGTAGAAACAAATTTTGGGGTTGAATCTTGTGGACGCTTACAGTAGGGTTTGAAATCACATGGTCTTGCAGATGTTGTTGGACTGCAAATCCAAGCATTCTTAACTTGGGCTATTCTGGCAAGAGCTGCTTGGAATTGCAATCTAATAATATCTAAAAGGCCATCAATTACCACCCCAACCGAAAATATTCACAATGATTCTTCTCTTCCAATGCTGTAGATAGCTTATGTCCAGATCTTCATATCATGCAGTTCTAGTGTGGTGCAGTACTTTGAGCACTGGACTCCAACTCTGGAGAACAGGGTTCAAATCCCTACTTAACCATGGAAACCCACTGGATTGCCTTGGGCAAATCACAGTCACCCAGCTTCAGAGGAAGGCTGAGGCAAATCTTTCCAAGAAGGCCCTGAGATTGGTTCACCTTAGAGTCACCATAACTCTGAAATGACTTGGAGGCACACAACAACAGCAGCAGCAGCAACAACAAACCTTTGAAAAGCTTTCTGCAAATGAGAAAACATTTCAGTGAAGTTTTATGATGTTTTCCAAAGTTTCCATTTTCTTTTTCCATTGGAAAAATAAAAAAAATTGTTACTGGAAAAAGATTTGTTCTCTAGGGTTTCACAAAACCCATGAGCTTTAACATTCCTTCTGCTCAAAATATCTCTTGAGGTTTCTAACTATGTATTTAGGCAAAAATATTTCTCCCTATGTATGTTTTGACTCACCATTCAACAAGCTCTTTTTTGGCTCATCTCAGAGATGGAATTAACAAATGAGATTCAGGTCATAGTGCAACATCTACAGGTAGTGGTGCTTAGCTCTGACATAATATTGTTAGATGCCTTCAAGTCAACACTGATTTATGATAACTCTATCCTAGCATTTTCATGGCAAGATTTGCAAGTGAGGGTTTGCCATTGCCTACCTCTATGGTTGAGAGAGTGGGACTTTCCCAAGGTCACCCAGTGGGTTTCCATGGTTGAGCAGGGTTTCAAACCCTTGTTTCCAGAAGTCCTAACCCAGTGCTCAAACCAATTTGCTGGCTACTTGACTACAGTTTACCTTAAAATCTGGGCAAGGTTTCATTTTATTGGGCAATTTTTATTCTACAGAATAGATTGCAAGGACAATTTGTTATAATAATGGCTTTGATAACTCTCCAAATAAACTGAGTGTTTTTAGGGGGAGGGGAGGGGGGAGAAATATGTTATAGAAATTATAAATGACATCCGGTAGCTATTGGACCTTTGCCTGATTAGGCTGGCTATCCAAAATGTTGTTCTGTCATCTCAGGTCATTTGATTGGCAGTCCAGAGTGCTCTCTCTCTTTCTCTGCCATCTGGCAGGGGACCAATAAGAATTAATCACACAGAGATGGAATAATGATGTTTTTGGCACCTGTCTAGCAGGCGAACATCCATTTCATCTCCAAGTCACATCACATTCTAAAAATGAACTGAAACATATTGCCTCACACCTAGCAAGGAGCCAAGCTGGTTCAGCAAATATCCACCCTGCTGTTACCTTGGAAGTCCACAGACTTGGAAGATAGGTAGAAATGGAAAATGGTGTGTTGTTATCTATTTCCCCCCTATTTTCCTTCTATATTCCATACCTGTTGCCAGAAGTAGAATCTATGCGCATTGAGTTCTTTTTACCTGGAGCAGGTATAGTTGAGGATTAAGCCCTATGGATAGACATAGCAATCCATTTCTAATCCATGCCAGTTTCACATGTGTTCATTCTTAAGTACATTTCACCCAAAACCTGTATCAGACTTGCAGGTTGTTATTTTAAAAATGCATAAAAATACACAATTAAATTTATATGCAATTTTCCTTTATACAAACATTTCATACATGACTTTCCCTAATATGCCCATTTCCATGCACAGTTTTTGTACTGAGACCTGAATTACCAAATGTGGAGAAGATACAGCACAGGTGGACCTCAGTCAATGAAATAGGCATGTTCCTGAGCATTACTTCTTTAATAGAGAGTTTGGTACCAGAGGTAAAAAATAAGGGACAGGTTCCTGCAACAGCAGCAGCAGCGCCAACAGAGAGAGAGAGAATGAGAGAGAGTGAGTGAGTAGCTCAACATGTTTTTATGCAAACTAAAATATGTGACCAGGTCAGCTAAGCCTTGCAAAAATAAATGAAAACATTAAAAATTTTCTATATACAACTTGAGAGCATGCTCCAAAATGCATCCAGGGATGACTTTTCCTTCTCCACCCTCCAATTTTCTTATGATTTCCATTTTGGTGGCGCAGGAACCTATCCCTATTCTTTTCATGCTATATTTACATCTCGTACAAAATTTTCTATTAAAGAAGTAATGCCCAGGAACACAACTATTTTACTAATGGACCTATGTTTCTTTAAGATGCTAGAGGAAGCTGGTGAGGGAAGCTTATCTGCTTTCCTCTTTTCTCTCTGATTTGTTGTTCATGCATTCTAAGTCAGGAATTTTGGAGGCAGCTTCCATCCACTTTGCCTGTTTTAGGCAATCAGATACTGTAGGAACACTAGTGGAGCAGGATCTGCCTCTTTTCCAGCTGAAGCATTATTACAGTGTTTACCGAAGATATACTGCTCCAATACAACACCCAAAGTGTGTTTTTGCAGCCTTCTTTCATTTTCCTCCTAATGCTGATGCTGCTAAAAAAGAAAAAAAAAAAGGTTCCTGCTAGACAAGGGACTAAGATGAAAAGAGGGGCTAGTTGGTTGTAAAAGACTTTGTAAAAGGGACCTTCTTTGTCAGAGGCATTGCTATCAGAGGTCTGCCTGTATCAAGAAAACAATTCATTTTAATGTTCATAATAATATGATTAACACAATTCAGCCTGGCTTCCTTAAAAATAGAAATCAAATAGTATATATAGAACTATATCTAGAACTCATATGCAGTATTTATAGAGCTATGTGTACACTGTGATTATATTTATTTTAGAGAGAGGTGTTGAAAGCAAGTGAAGTTACCACCAACAGATGAAGAAACCTGGAAGCATCATAGCTACTTTTTCTCTCTTTTTCTTTTCTTTTCCCTTTTCTTTTCCCCCCTTTTTTCTGTGGGATACTCAAGTGTCCTGCTTTGTTTTTTGTTTATCTCTTCTTCTCTCTCTCTCTCTTTTTCTCTTTCTTTTCCTCTTTCTGATATTGCCTTTTCTTTTTTTTCTTTTTTTCTTATTATTCTTTCTTTGTGAATATATTTGTACTTGTAGTTGTTATTGTTTTACATGTATAAACTAATAAGCAATATTAAAAAAAAAAAACAGAAATCAAATGAAATTTTCTCCATCCCAGCTGAGGCCATGTGTGCAGGTGGGTGGATGGATGTGTTGATGTTTGCTCCCTTATATAGGTATATTCTAGACAAGAGTTAAACTATAGCAAAAAAATTAGTGAAGTTACATGCAGAATATCCATGTTCAGCTCTGCACATATTTAAAAGGTACTGCTTAAATGTACATTGGTCTGATTCAGTATAGATCAGGTGTTGTTGTTGTTTGTTGTTGTTATGTTAATCTTCAACTGGGATCCAGCATCAGAGACTATGTGAATGATGACAGAGCCATGACGCCGATGCAAAATACAATCATGCTCCTGACTTTCAATGATACACAATGGGGCATTGTGCCAAACTTCCTTTGGTACACTGGACATATCCATCATTCATTGGGACATGTTGAGTCAGATTGGACCATGGCCACACTGCTGGCTCTGCTTGCTCATTGGTCACAATGACATAGTTATGTCTCTACTTCCCTCTTGGCTATACAAACATTGCACAACATGGCAGTTAACTTTGTGCAAGCACAACTTGGTTAATGATGACATAGCTTCCCAATAGCCTGGGAAGCCTTATTTATACCCTGCCTTCTCCAAAAAACTGAGACCCAAGACCTTCATGTGATGATGTTTGGCTAGGTTGAACAAGAGACTATTTAAAGCAACACAGTTTTTGTAGAGGGGCTATGGATAAAGGACAGACCTGAAGGCATACACATGGACACCTTTTATGTCTTCACTGAATGCCTGGAGTGGGCCACAGGGTGTCTTGCCAGAGGTGACTGGCCAGTTCACCAAAGGCAAGGAGTTCTTTTTAGAAGATCTAGAGGCAGCAAAAGACACCAGTTGTAGGTGAAAAAGTCTCATATTTATTCAACAGCAAGCAGTTTAAACAGCATAAGCATATGAGCAGTATTAGCATACAGTTACAGATGAAATCTGCTTTAAGCCTATTGTGCCTAGATAACATAAAGATGGATGTTCTCACCCAAGCAAGTTTCTTCAGTCAGCCGTTGGTAGGAGCCCATACAGAAGGCGGTAAAGAAAACCTCCCTTCCTCTGGTAGCCAATATGCACGGCACTGCAGCTGTCAGCCTATGGTGGGCTCCTTCCCTGAGATGTATTTATACCCCCTGGCTCAGGAGACTTGATTGTCTTCCATAGAATCTTCAAGAATCCTCACACATCTGGGACAGTCTAATTTCTTCTCCCTGCCCACTGTCTGGTGCTACTTGGCTGTTGGTCTCAAGCCAAGAGCAGGTGCCACTTAGCGAGCCAAGAGCAGGTACAACTTTGTTTTGTCTATATTTTAAGCTAGCAAAGATACAGAGTTCTTGACCTTGAGAAGGAAAGGAAAAGACAGAAATCAAGCCAAAAGACAGTGCTTAATTACCCAGGATTCTTAGCAGCAGCAGCAGCAGCAGCAGACAGAAACTTAGAGCATGGAAGAATAACAGAAGGCCATTCTAGACCTCTCTTGGCAACAGTATAGAAAATGGAGGAACAAACTGGGCTCAGGACGTTCCTACACCTCCTCAAAATTACAATGGTCTTCTGGTTATTTCCAATACACAGGGCCACATGAGCTATCCTTCTCCCCTAGCAGAACCCACAGACTGGCTGAGATTCTACCTTATGCTTGGATAGTGTAAATCTACATTCACATGGGTACATAACTGTTGCATTACACCATTCTTCTGCTAAATACTGACATCATGTAACTGACTGTGCTTCTGTCTCTGTGCCTCTTTATTGTCCCATTGTACAACAGGGAATGCACGGTGGTTGTTTCTGTAATCCCAGTGAATCCAGTGGTCTATGGAAGGCACTAATGAATAGTTATGCACCATCCAAGAATGTGTAACTTCATGTTTGGGATCCTGTTGTGTCCTAATTAGAGTAGACCCACTCGATCAATTGTTGAATGGTGAATCAACACAAAAGTTAATCCAATTGATTTGAATGCCTATACTCTAGCTGGAACTACCAATAGGATTTAGGCCCAAGTGAAATGATTATCTTACGCAACTCCACTGATGCAACCATGAACTGTATATGTCCCTCAAACATCAGCCAAAAAAGTACATCCTTAGGTTTCAGGGAACTTACACAAGTGTATGGCTCCAACAGGATTCTGGTCACTGTCAGCAGTAGACAATTGTCGGGGGGGGGGAAGGGCTGTGTGCTGTTCCACTATTATGCAGGATGGATGAGGATTTTGTTAAGTTAATTTTTTAAAGAGAGCTTACCAGATTCCACATATTACATCATAAACAAGATAGCAAGAGATAAATTGAGATAAATTGAGAGAATGAATGTTGGAGAACTGAAGCTGATAGGTTTCTCCATGCAGTGGGAGGGCTGGGGGGTTGAAAAGTCAATGTTTTAAAATTTTTCAGTTTTAGATTCATATTCATGGTCCCTCCATGATTGTGGCACTATTGCCATGGTTGTAATAGGATACCAATGCTATTTTACTGGACAGCAATAAAAAATGAACCAAAAAATATGGACCAAAATGTGCTAATAAACAGAGGGGAAGATCTGAAGACTTTTTAAAATTCAGATGATGGAGAGTGAAAAACTGGTATGCCCTCCACATATGTACAGAGCGTATGGAGGGATCATGTGTGCCCTCTTTGGTCCAGAATGTCAGGGCTAAGCATGAACTCTTGTTAGAACATACTGGCCTTTAAAAAGCATTTTCTGGCATTATTTTTTAAAAAATAGCATCCTGAAATGTAAAACTTTAATTTGATACGTACCACATGGAGCACAATTTACAGGAAAAGAAATCTTTGTAAAGTTTCTTTGTACAACTGTAACCCTTCTAGCCCAGAATAATCAGTCCTGCCTTTTTTGCTGGCCTCAGCATTGTGGAAGGATATTTTTGGTACTATATTTATCTTGTATACGAATGAATAGTACGGAACTCTGCAGTGCTCTGTTTCTAAACAATAATTTCACCTGGCAACAGTGAAAATATTAGTGGTAATGCAGATATTTATCCACCTTTTCATGGCCTTCTGCTGTCATTTTTAAACCAGTATTCTATCAACCCTCCCTCTTTTTCTCATGACGTGTTTAAGTAGGAGGACTTTCAAATATATTGACGGAGGAGGGAAAAACAGCTGGTTGCTTTCAGTGGCTTTCTGATAGGGACTATTGCCACAGTTGTAATAGGATACCAATGACTCAGTTTCCTGCAAGGAATACGTTTTCCCCCCTACTTCCTCTAGGCATTCATTGAACAGCTTTCTGTTGGGAAAAAGTAGATAAGGAGACATTTTTCTCCTTCTCTCATATTATTAGAATATGAGAATCGTCCAATAATGCTAAGTAGTGAGTGTTCAGAACACATTAAAGGAAGCACCTCTTCATGCAGCAAATGGTTAGAACCATTGAATTTGCTGTCACAAGATGTGGTGATAGGTTCCAACTTGGATGGCTTGAAATTGACTTCGGAGAATGGCTACCAACAGCTTCTAGTAATGGCCATTTATTGCTTCCAGAATAGGAGGCAGTGTTTTTATAATTGCTGGAAGGCATGAATGGGAATGAGCAATTACATTTATGTCCAATCTGTGGGTTTGCATTGGTATGAGGGTGGCCTCTGTTGCGAGCAGAATGTTAGACTAGATAGCATTCTCGTTTGACCTACATTTCTCCTTATGTTCATTCAGGGTGTGTGTATGGAGAGAAAGAGAAGAATTGGAAGACAGAAAGAAAGCAAAAAGAGAGAGAGTGTCATGAAGCAGGATTGGTAGATATCACAATTTGATCTGAAATTCAACAGTTTTAGCTGCCTTCAGCAGGCATTCAAGAAAAGGAGTAAAATGATGCAGTGAGGGTCCAGAAACTAAGAAGAACATCATTTCCTTCATGGCAAACTCCTATGTTTAATTATCAATACATTAACTAATGACTGCATACAACACACCTTTCATTGGAAATGTTATAAAATCGTTTGCAAACTGTATGATTTGGCCTAAGCTTTCCTTGCTCTTTCCTTCAGACATCATGCCCATTTGTCTATACCTTCTCCACTTCTGCTCAGACTGATTGCCAGAATCCCCTAGCTAGCATGTCCAGTAACCTTTACAAGCTGTGGAATAAGTAAAACAGATTGATTTGTCCATTTTACTCTTGGGTTTCAGGCAGATGTCTTTATAACACCTGGCACCCGATCCTTCAGATTGGAGATGCATTTAAAGCCTTTATTGTGCTACAGAGTTACATGACTGCTTTCCAATATGTTGAAGCCTGGAGGATTCTGCAACTTGTGGTCCAAAAAGTAAACTCTGTCTGCCAGGTTCTACTATTGACTTCCCAGTCCTTACTTTACCTCAAGATCTGAAATTTGGGAGAAGAGGTAAGCCACATCATTTTGGGAAGGTTAGTGGACCTAGACTCCTACAGTTCTGCTATGTCATTGTGGCTTTTATGGTATTTACAACAAATTGGTAGTATGAGAATAGACCAGCAGATGAAGAGAGCATTTTAAGTAAAAGCTAGCAATCTCTCTCTTTCTCTCATTCCAAAGTTGTATTTAGAAGTCAAGACAAGTGATTATTTTTGTAAAGCATGTACATGATCTATTATTAAATTGATTATTCAAATCTCATTTAAAACTGGAACCCAGATGGCAATTTTCCATTCTTTGTTGCTACAGGCAACCATCAATCCCAAACATGAAGAGTTTCCATTTTTCACTACCAGCAATGGGATTTGCATGTATCCCATACTTTTAAAATAGAATTACAATATAGGAGATGTGTATGCATGTATGTGCATACATATCATGTAGTATTTCTGAATTATTATTTCAAGGATTAGAGCATTGATTCATACCCATGTAAGGAAATAAGGCTAACTTTCTAGGAAGTTATGGGTGGAATCCTGTGATGTGCTAGACTAGCATAACTAAGGCCATTTCTGCACAAGGCTGTTATAGTGCTATGATTCCACTTGCAACATCCTATGGAATCCTGGGATTTGCAGTTTCGGGAGGGGCCGGCCTCTCGGGAGGGATGTGGAAAGTGGAATCATAGCGCTATAACAGCCTCTTGCAGAAATGGGCTAAGTTAGCATACGCAGTAGGAGCAGGAAGGAAAAAAGGAACTGGTGAATGGGCTACTGAGAGCTGACAGATTTTGTCACCTTTCCCTTGCTACCTTTATGGAGCCCCTTGAAAAAGTGCCAGTGCTGGTGTAGTGTGTCCACAGGATTTTGGCTTGGGCATGATAAGCAGAGGCATAACTCCAGCATGATGTTGTGCATATCACAGAAATTTCATCCCTCCCCCAGAGATGGAAAAAAGATCCAAAAATTAGTCAAAAGTAGTTGAAATTTTTTTTTTTGAGTGTTGAGAAACCTTGAAAAGAAGAGTTCTGGATGATGAGACTCTTTGCAGCTTGGGGCTTATTCCATGCAAAATTCACACATGGTTGTTTCATGTATAAAACAGCATCTTATGCACTAGAAGTAGCTTTTCTAGTGTAGAAAAATAAAATTTTTGCACAAAAATATTTTTTTACTGTGCAAAAAAAGTTGTTTCCTAAAATGCTGCAATTTAAGGACCTTTTTTACACAAAATCTGCACTGATGTGCAGAAAACAGATTTTTCTATGCAGGACATAATGTTTTCTGCTCAGGAAGCAGTGTTTTCTGCATAGAAAAAGCTGTTTTCTGCGCACACTAATCGTGTATGAATTTTGTGCAAAAAAGTCCCAACCTGTGAATACACTTCAAAAACAGTGTTGTTTTCAAAGACTTTCTTGCATCCGGAAGACAATGGCTAAAATTACCTGTTGCCTGCTTCAAGAAGAAAAATAGCAAAGAATTACACCACTGCTCCCCTTGCAGTCCTAGGACCTTCTGCTGTCATAGAAATCTTTCTTGGCTCTCTTCAGCTGGTGGTGGAAGGAGAAAGCAGCTTAGAATCCAAAGTTTCCTTATTTCTCCTTCATACCTCTGCCAAGAGGGGGGAAACTAAGGGCCTTTCCACACTACACTGCTATAGTGTAGTCCTATCCTGGGGTTTGCAGTTTAGGGAGGTACTTTTAGAATCCTCAGCCCAAGAGCTCTTTGGCCACAGTAAACTACAACACAGGGTGTTGAAAGTGGAATAATAGAACTATAATAGCACAACCTAAGTTGGCCTTTCAGGCTGGTATACTGATTTGACCTCTCATTAGTGTCAATGGCATCAGCTAAGGAAATAGGAGAAGGAATATATGATGTGAGAGGTTAAAAAACCCCCACACATGCACACACTTCTGGAGTGGTTATTGCAATGTGGCTGGGCTTAAAAAGCCAAGTTTTATTCCCCCCAGATTCTTTTTTTCCTCACCAGGATTGTCCTGCAAGAACTGGAAATTCCTAGCATAGACTTCGATGGTGGGGATGGACTCCGGATAATTTAAAAAAGGGAATCTATTGAAGTCATGTAGCTGCCCCATAGCTATGGGGCATTTCTTTTTTGTTGCTATATTCTGAATGAAAATTTCCTGTTGAATAGAATTTCAGTATCTCTAGTAATCCTCTACAATAATGACAACACTTAGCATTTAACATGCTCTTTCAGAAGGTTCAAAGTGTTTCGTGTATATTATATCAGCAGCTGTTACCGCAAACCCTGTAAAGTAGGTCAGCGTTATAACCTCCATACTACAAATGCAGTTTGTGGGAACTCCAGAGCATCTTAGTGGTTTTTTTAAAAAAAACACAACAACTTTGCATGCCCTCAGTGTTATACCCACCGACATCTCCACTGCTGTAGTAAATCACAAAGTCTGTAGTTATTACAGGCCACCACTCAAAAATAATCATTTAGTAACAACTATTCAGTCATTAAGACTTTTTATTTGTTCTGTTACTGGAGTCAGTAAATGTTGGCTTTCCAGATGTTTTGGCCTACAAGTCTCATTAGTCACACTCTGTATTGTCAAACTGAAGGATTGTGGGAGTTGTAGGCTGACATTGGGAGAACTCCATGCCCCCTGTCTTTGCCCTACAGATTAGCCTCTGAATACACTGAATACATACAGTGGATATGATATTTAGTTCTGATGATTTGGTAGCCTGTCTCAAAGACATCATCATCATCATCATCATCATCATCATCATCATCATCATGGCATCATTGCCATCACCATCAGCATTGTCTCTTCATAGTATTTAGGATAATCATGTTAGTGCAAATGCAAGTGAGGGCATTAAAAGAAACATAGACATGATTAGGAAATCAGATCATTTGGAATTCAAAACATAAAAAGAAGGAATGGATTGCTCTCTCTCTCTCTCTCTCTCTTAAAAACAGCCTTTATTTGCCCCATTTAGTTATGTGGCTTCGGAAGGTAATTTTTGCTTCTCCTTGATTGACAACATTAACGTTTAAACTGAGATTCCAAAGAAAGCAAGAAATGCAACAGACACAGTCGTAGTGGTTATATCACTGGCTCTGCCATCTTTTCTAGCTTCCAAAATGTGAATGTGTCCAAATCTCAAAAATGAAGGTGAATGAAGGGTAGCAGTAGGCAAAAGTCTGGCCCTTCAGATGGTGTTGGATTGCACCTCTCATCATCCCTCACCACTGGCTATGCTGGTTAGGCCTTGGAGGAGTTACAATCCAACGACATCTAGAAAAACTCATCCAGCCATTAAATAGGCCAAATTCACTGTAAGTGGCAGAGTGGATGAAAGACTGAAAGAAAGGGGGGGGAAATGCTATTTTCTACACAGGAAACTTCTTTTCTGTACGTAACTAGGAGTTCTACATTGCTTCTGGTTCACTGAATAATAATAATGATCATATCCACAAAAACATATTTGGCAAGAAATCCAAACATTTCATACATGAACCCAAAATTAATGCATCTTACCTCAAAGTAACAAACACAGTTAACTTGCAATGCTCTTTCTTAAATACGTAGTGAATAGGACTTGAATGACTCCTCTCAGATTAGACAACCCCTCACAATTCTTCCTCTCTCACACATACACAAAACCCCCCCAAATGTATTTCTGCACAGGACAGATTCCTGAAACTCTTCAGGATGTGTACATACGGGGCAAAATCTGTCTGACATTCTCAACATGCATTATTATTACTGAGTCGGTTTCCCAAGTATTGGGAAATCTATTTTTTTGACCAAGAGATGAATAATGGTGAATATTTAGCTAGAGCCTTTTCATTGGAATGACATTGTTTTGTAAAGGAAAAAGAAAAGAAGGGAGGGGTTGGAAGAATGCCATAATTTAGAAACTACATATGTTATGTCAATTTATAAGAAGCCCACTCTTAGCCTATAAATGCCAAAATAACGAGAATATGCTAGAGAACACAGTGCACTTCTAATCAAACATTGCAAAAATGCATTAATCAGTATTTCATAGTTCATTACAATCTGACTAATTTTGAAATTCTTCATGTAAATTGATTATATGTCTGTCGTGTTCAGATAAATGAGCTTTTGTTTTAAGCAACCTTAACAAAGGGGACCATATTTCTCCATGACTAAGGTGTTAACAGCGTTTAAGTGTTATTCCTGACATAGCCAGCCAGTTTGCTCAAGTTCTCCTCCTTGTCCTTCTTCTACAATATTTCCTGGCCAGCACTGGGATGGTAGAAGAAAAACAAACTAAGACTAAGATCCATTCCATTAAATGTCCAAATACAAGGAGTTTATGCAGTGCTGTTAGTTCTATCTTATAACAGAGTTTGGTTCAGGGTCTTAACATAGTTTTTCCCCTTAGAGCTTAAAGCAGCCAAAATTTTATCATAAGCATAGTTCATTTAGAACCAAGTTGATAATCTTAAACATCTCCATTTTTGAAGCCAGCATTAAGAAGACAAACCACCAGTCTTTGACTTCTGACAAATACATTTGACAACTGTTCGTCTTGCTTGAGCACTCATCTGAGAAGCTGATATCTTGTAAAATACTGATACATCAAACCTTGCCAATAGCCACTCTGTCAGCATTCTGCATTTCACTTATTTGGCTGTCTGTATCAAGTTTTAGCACTATGTGTTTGTGCCAGCAACATCTATCTAATGATAAATTGCTATGACAGTGAAAAATATGCTTTCTGGGTGATGTGTAAATTATTGATGGGGTGACAGTGCCAAAATTGGTTGGCATAGCCACCTACTTAGTCCAACAACAAGCCCCTGAGCATGAGCGGAAATTTTTAAGAACGTTCTTTCAGTTTGTTTGCTTAAGGCAGGAGTGGGAGTCTCTGTGTCCTTCATCACATGATATAGATCTGAAGCCTTGCTATATGTCTTCTAATCCAGCCTGTAATCTCTTCCCCAGCAAGACCTATAAACAATGGCAGCTTGCGGACTAAGTGGGCTGAGGGGTGCAACCCCCCTTTACTCAGTGAAGGCACCTTTCCTACCTGATCCAAGACATTCCATGACTATAAGTATCATTTCCTACTTGAACAAGGCATCCTCACATGAGGAAGGGAAAGAAATGAGACCAGATACTTGGTCCCAGTCAAAGACAGAAAAGGCTGGTAGTTCTGCCCTGGAAGCAGAGCTTGGATCTTCATATGCTGACCTTTGGGTGGAGTTGGAAGCTAAAGTACTTCATCTTTGGAATGTCACAGACATAGTAACAAAAGCATAGGGAAAGATATGGGCTGCCACAAAAGGAAAATGCTGGGATAGTGTGGCCAGCTGTGTTGAGTTACACCTGGCTAAAGATTAGCACACCAAAGGCTAAGGGTGTAGTCTCCTGTCCTACACTTGTCACCCTGAATAAGGAGAGTAACTTGTTGATGAACATATGCTTTGCATGCAGAAGATCTGAGATGCAATTCCTTCAACCTCAGAGGGCTGCTATGCTAATTTGTTGGAATAAAATGCATCTGATGAATTTGGCTGTAGGCCACGGAAGCTTGTGCCAAATAAAATGTGTTAGTCTTGAAAGAGCCACAGGACTTCGTCATTATGAATCGGTGGATAGAGGAATAGATAGGTAGACAGATAGATGAATAGATACTTGGTGCAAGTATTAACCTTTGGATGAAAAAATCCCAGTGTGTCAAGCAGTACTAAAACTGAGAGCATGTCTTCAGTGCAGGAGTCCATTAGGTATTATTGACCTCACTGGAGGCTCAGAATGTTAGTTTATTCTTGTTAGTTGTTGCTGGTCCTTAACTATAAATTTTTAGTGTGACACGACATAAAATCCTCTTTCATTTCTTTTAAAATGAGAAGCTTTGGGTTGGCCCAGACAAATTATATCTGCTGTTATTTCTAAAAAGCAAAAAACTTTTCTTGGTTTTTGTGTTCAAACAGTTGCTTGTAAAATTAATCTATTAAATTAGTTTTGGGTTAAGTTGTCTTAAAATGGTCATGGTTGTTTTACATTTTAACTGTTTTGTGGATATGTCCACCATCTTGTCTGGCTTGCAAATGCACAGACAATTTTCCAAAACAACCCTCCCAAAGTGCCCTGACTTTGAGGATACTCTCCCCGAATCAAGGCATTCAGGAAATAAAGAGCTCAGAAACAGCCACTTCCTTCTCGTCTTTCAGTTTTCCCTCTTGCATGAGTGGGAGATTGTCAAACATCTTGTGGTACGTTCTGTTCTGTGAATGCTTTGCACCAACCGTAGTTGAGCCATTGTTCTTATTTCAAGAACAAGTTTTTATTATTATTTTGTAAATTAATATGCTGCTGCCCTCCTCCTCTTCCATTATTCTTATTATCGTTATCTCAGAAACTTGTATCTAAATGTGGGACTTAAAAAATTCTTGTCAATAACTAGACAAATGAAATAAGCTCTCAATTCACTGCCAGAAATAATATTTTTGGGGGGCGGGTGAATGATTTCTTTCTTCTTTTCTTTGGAAAACATTGTTAAAGATTGGAGACCTAACAAGTTTCAATATATTTTGCACTGTCCATGGGAAATATTTTAGCATGTGATCAAATTTCTCTTCAGGTCTTTCTTTAAAGCAACGAGAAGACAGATCAGGGATGAAATAAGATGGGATACTTAGGAACAAACACAGGCAAAACTGAGATTGGATACAGGCCCATCTATCCATCCCTAAATTAAAGGCATACTAGCTCCCCAATCTATCCTGCACAGCATGTTTGCGGTCTTATCTTGGGCTTATCGCATTTATTATAGATGAATATTTTTTGAGCCAAAGGGAATGAATTGAGATGTCATGAAATTTCAAAGAAACCTCATCATTGACCAGTCAGTATGGTTTGGCCTGAGGTGCTGCCCAGAGCAAAATAAAGCTACATTCATTCTAAGTAGATTAAACTCAGAGTAAACACGTAGCTGGAAGCCTTTTTCTAACAGTAAGTATGATTGTTTTAACACTCTTAATTCACAGCTTTAGACTGGAAAGGGGGTGGGTGGGAGGAGAAGAGATAACTGTTTTGTGTGGCTAAAGTAGACATCACTTCAGCAATGCAGATTCTTGAAGTGGCAAACAAAAGGACAAACAAGCAAGCCATAGCAACAATTTTAAAACAAAAATTGAGCAGCAGCTAAATAGTAGAACAGACCCTCAGCCTAGGGAAGTAGATGGAATGTGAATGTAACAATCTATATGTGCAAATATTTATGTCTAATCCCTCCATCTACCCAGCTTTCTTTTTTAAAACACACATACACACAGACCTCATATCCCTGAGTTACAGAATTTGGAAGAAAAACTAAAAATAATTTGTAAAACTCCCCTACTTTTTATTGCATTTTTTCATTGCTGGTGATTTCTACTTTTGACTAGTTAATAGGAATGTATTTTTTCCTCTGCATTGCCATTACCTCTCCCTACTACTTTCCAGGTCACTAATTTTTTCTGCTTAAGAGTTCATTCTGCTCAGACTGATATGCTGTCTTTTTAATGAGGTTATTTCTGGGCTATTAGCCTTCTTGTTATACGATATCTTATAAGAAAGACTTAACCGATATAAATCAAATACAGCAGGCCAAAGACAATCAGAAGGATCCTTTAGATATATTTTTTTTAAGTAGCAGAATTAAGTGTCAGGCCTTTGCTGTTAAATAAAAGGCACCTGTTTAGGTACAAATACATATGCAAGGGTTTTTTTAAAATAAAAAAAACACCCATTTCTTGGCTGGTTCATAGAGATGGAAGTTTAAGAAAACCACTGGCATTTGAGTCTGCTGACTCAACATTTGATAGAAATTAATCTGAAGTGTATTTGGTAGGAGGGGTTTAATTGTACAGCTCAGTACCTCCCAACGACATTTTTATTCAAGCATTCTTACATAAGCCGTTAAGCTTTAGGTTAATTTTTTACTGATATTTTCTGGTCATATGGAATAGGTAAGGATTTAAAATATGACCCAAACAAATTAAATTAGTTTCAGTGCTAATTCTTTAGCCAGTTTGCATTCATACAACCTTTAAAGAAAATTATGTTGCGGTGTTATCTTTTTTCCCCCCAAAGAGTTGAATGCATACCTATTGGCAAAAGAAATGAGATTGTGAAATAGCTTCCCCCTCACAAAAAGAAACTTTAAAAATGTGGATAAACGTACCCAGGGATGGGGAGAATGAACTCATATACCTTGAAAAGGAGAAAGGAAGGCAAAGAAAAGAAAAAGAAATGTAGCAGCACCTTTAAGACTAACTGGTTTTTATTTTCACACGAACTTTCACGTGTACAAATGCATTTCTTGACATATCCCACAGTGCTCACTGTTTACTGCATCTGAAGATGTGGATTTATATCCATGAAAAGTCATACAAAAATAAAAAAACCAGATAGTCTTAGAAGTGCTGCCATATTTCTTTTTCCTTTTTTCTCTCCCTCTTTCTTCCTCCTTTCTTATTCTGTGAGACCAACACAGCTATTTATTTTGAAATCATACACCTTGAAGTATGAAGAGGACATGGAGATATTTGGGGTAAATGTTGAACGTCAGCCTGCATCACAGGGGGTTGGACATGACACACCTTGTGGTCTTTTCCAACTCTACTGGCCTTTCTGCATTACACTGTTGTAGTGCTATTATTCCACTTTATTATTCCACTTTCAACTTCCTGTGGAATTCTGGAGTTTGTAGTTTCCTGAGGCCAAAGAGCTCTTGGGCTGAGGATTCTTACATGCCCCTCCCTCAACTGCAAACCCCAGGATTCCATGGGATGTTGATAATGGAATAATAGCACTATAACCCAGTAGGGCAGAAATGCTCTACAATTCTATGATTCTGTGATTTAAGTGAACTCTTGAGTTATGGTGACCTATTCACAGGGCGAGATTTATTCAGAGTAGGTGTGCCATTGCCTTCCTCTGAGCTGAAAGAGTGTGACTTACCAAAGGTCACGTGCTGGTTTCCATGGCTGAGCAAGGACTTGAATTCTGGTCATCTGAGTCCTAGTCCAACACTCACCTATGACAATGAGTGGGTGTCAATTATTATGCACAAACTCTTTCATCTTGATCAGAAATAGACTTGTTGTTCTTTTGTATGCTTCGGTTCTGAATCCTTAAAAACCACTGGATATGAAAGAATATGGCATGATAGGAAGGGGTGGGAGTGTTTTATATCAAAAAACCTATAAATAACAGGGAAGCAACAGACCACTGGGAGATGTGCCAGGATCTAATCTTTTACTGTAACTAGTTTTCATGTTCTATTGTTTATTATTGTTGTGATCTATTAGACAACCAGCATAGTGTAATGGTTTGAGTGTTGGAGAACAACTATGGAGATCAGGGTTTGAATCCCTGCTCAGCCATGGTAATCCAACTGGGTGACCTCAAAAAAGTCAGACTGTCTCAGCCTCAGAGGAAGACAAAGGCAAACCCTCTCTGAACAAATTTTGCCAAGCAAACCACATGATAGATTCACCTTAGGGTTGCCATAAGTTGGAAATGAAAGCCCACAACATATAATCAACTATTTATTAAATATTGTCATGAGTTATTTACCATGGTGTCTGATCTTTATTTAGAACAAGAGGTATCCCAAAACCAAATATGTGATCCCAAAAGTCTTGGTAGATCACAAGCTGAACATGAGTCAGCAGTGTGATGCAGTGGCCAAGAAAGCCAACACGATTCTTGGTTGCATCAATAGAAGTATGGTGTCTAGACTGAAGAAAGTAATAGTACCACTCTATTCTGCTTTGGTTAGATTTCTTATGGAATACTGTGCCTAGTTCTGAGCACCTCAGTTCAGGAAGGGTAACAGCAAGTTGGAGCATGTCCAGAGGAGGACAACCAAATAGTGGAGGATCTGGAAGTCATGCCCTCTGAGGAGTGTCTTAGGGAGTTGGGTATGTTTAGCCTGCAGAAGAGAAGGTTAAGAGGAGACATGATAGTCATGTTTAAATGTTTGAAGAGATGTCATGTCGAAGAGGCAGTGGGCTTGTTTTCTGCTACTCCAGAGACTAGGACAAGAAGCAATGGATTCAAGTTGCAGGAAAGGAGATTCCACCTGAACCTCAGGAAGAACTTCCTGACAGTCAGGGCTGTCCAGCAGTGGAATAGGCTGCCTTGGAGTGTAGTGGAGTCTCCTTCTTTGGAGGTTTTTATGCAGAGGCTGGATGGCCATCTGTTGGGAATGCTTTGAGTGCATGGCAGGGGGTTGGACTGGATGGCTCCTGTGGTCTCTTCCAACTCTACGGTTCTATGATTCTATGGAATTTCTTCATGCAGCTAATCAACCAAGATTTTAGAATTTAAAATGATTACATTTAGAATGATTACATTTGAATGTCTGTTGTTATGTATATAAATATATAAAAGTGGCTGCATGTTGGTACCATATAAACACTAAATGGTCACTCCATGGACTTCAGAGTGGTGCTATTGATTTCACTGGATTAGTGTGAAATAATTTTAGATGATTAAAATTGATATTTGGGGAGGTAGGGTAAAAGAAGAATGCAGTCTAGTCAAGCTAAGGACTTTTAAGTCCCATTGATCTCAACAAGAAGGTTAAGAAAATGCTACCTTCCCAGCAGACATTATCAGGTGTGACCTTTTAACATTGGTCTTTTACTGCTTCTGTTTTTAGACTGATTTTGATTTGCCTGGCTTAAATAGTCTCCCTATAACTTACTTTAGGTGATAATGGCGATATTGGGTTTTATATTTATTCATTTGATGTACAGTTCCAGGTTTATTCATACATGAGACAAACAAAATGGAAATGCCAAAAATTAATAAAGAATATTTTTAGTGTGTCTGTACAAATTTGTATGAGTGTGCATGTGCATGAATCAAAATTTGCTATACACAGCTAGGGCTAACAGGTCCCCCATAGGATAAGGGATGCCCTTTATCTGAGGGGAAGGAAAATTGCCTCTTGTAGAATTGGCAAGTGTCACCTATGATAAGGAATGTCCCCTATTTGAGGGTTGGAAATCTTTCCCTTTTTTATGTTGTTGTGTGCCTTCAAGTCATTTCCAACTTATGGCACTTCTAAGGAGAACCTATCATGGAGTTTTCTGGGGCTGAGAGAGTGTGCTGCATCCAAGGTCACCCAGTGGGTTTCCATGTATGAGAAATGAACTAAACTCTCATCTCTAGGGTTACAGTCCAATGCTCAAACCAGTACATTAAGCTCAATCTCCTTCTTTATAGACTGAATGAAATGTCAAAAAAGGTCCTGTACTTGTAGGTTTGGGACTTTCATAAAAACAGAAATGTGTGCATCATACAATATATGAATGTGGGAAATAATTTTACAGAGAAATGTATGGCTAGATTAAATGAGATCAAATATTTTCATTTGGTATTTAGGCAAACTTGTTAAGAACTACTTCCTGATTGTTAAATCTGCATGCCATGTGTTTCAACTTCCCCTTATTGCTATTACCTGGGTCACACACTTTCTGTCTGGCCATGTTGCTTATCCACAGGGTGTGTGAAATACAAAGGGGGCAGAGTCATATAGTGGGTAGAGTGTTGGATAAGGGCTGGGAGGCTCAGGCTCAAGTCCCCACTGAGCCATGATGAAACTCATTGGGTATCCTTGGGCCACTTATTCTGTCTTTCTCTGCTTGCCCTATCTTCACGGTGAGGATAAAGTGAGGTGGAGGAAAACCATGCTCACCACCATGGACTCATTGGAGAAAAGATGGGAAGGAAACCCAGACTAAATAAATTTATTCCTCATACTTCTGACTATTCTTACGCTTATGAGAAATTCTGATATCAGTTGTGCTGTGCATTTGCCCCTTTGGAACTTTCTAGTATGACTGAAAAGGTATATAAGATTTAAAAGGTTCAATAGCTTTTGGATTCTTAATTCTTCAGCTGTAATTGGTGATCCACAGAAAATGGTACAGATACTCATTGATCCATGTGATTTAAATAAAGTCATAAAATATGGATGTTATCCAAAGAAAGTATTGAAGAAAATAGCAGACAACCTTTCAGAAGCACAAAAAAGGATTCTTGGTAGTAGATGTTGGACATGCATTTTCACAAGTAATGTTAGATGAGTTAAAACTGTGAGCTAATGACTTTTAATACACCATTTGGACATTATAAATTTAAGTGAATGCCGTTTGGCATTACTTCCACTTCTGCGATATTTCAAAAAGTCATTGCTGAGATTGGGAGATTACAAGGTGTGGAAGCTTATAATGGTTGATTTTTTAATTTCAAACAGGGCCTCAGTGAACACAGAGGAAGATTTAGCTAAGTTTTAGAAAAAGACAGGAACACTTAGCATTGAATTATAGAGTGAGGCTAAGTGTGAGTCTAGAAAAGCACGCATGTCACTTCGGATTTTATTTTTACCCTTCACTTTGCTGGAACAAATGCATTTTGCATAGCTTGGAAAAGATACATTTTTGACTACAGTTCCTGGAGTCCCCCAACCAGCATGGCCACTGGTGATGCTGACTGCGGAGAGCTGTAGTTCAAAAAAGTAGAGTTATAGTTCAAAAAATAACTTTTTCAGTCTCTGTTTTCCAATTTCAATGTGCTTCCACAATTATGAGGGAATACTGAGAGAATTTCCTGTACTTTCCTCTGCTGGTTCTGGGATCTGGAAAAGAACCTGGAAGTAGCTAGTTAAAAATTACTAATTACTTTAATCTCTTTTTCTAGTAAGGAGATACTTCTCCTCACTTCAGGAAAAGAGATTCCATCTAAACATTAGGGAGAAATTCCTGACAGTAAGAGCAGTTTGACAGTGGAATATGCTATCTCAGAGTGTGGTACAGTCTCCTTCTTCCAAGGTTTCTAAACAGAAGCTGGGTGGCCATCTCTCAGGAACGCTTTGATGGTGTATCCCTGCATGGCAGGGGACTGGACTGGGCCTTTGTGGCCTCTTCCAACTCTATGAATCTATGATCTATGATCATCTTCTAAATCCTAGGATTCCATAGGATGCAGAAATTAGAGCTAAAAGTAGAATCAAAATGCTACAGTTATATACTGTGAAAGAGTCCCAGGTGTTGAAGAAATTATGGGGTACATGGAAGGAGAGTGGTGTTTTAAAAAACCCCAAACAAAATTAGAAATCAGTGTCCTGCAGCACTCTGGTGTTTTCTGAAAGGCAACTAGAAGTAGCCATTTTGAGAAGTATAATGTGTACATCTAGGTGTATGTGCCATCAAGTCATTTATTTACTTATAGTGACCTCAAGAATTTCATGGGATTTTCCTAGGTAAGGAATACTTGGAGGTGGTATTGCCAGTTACTTCCTCTGAAATATAGCTTACACCACTTGGTAGTCATTGGTGGTCTCTCATCCTTGTATGAACCAGGGCTGATCCTACTTAGTTTTTTAAATCATACAGGATCTTGTGCTTTTAGGGTATTTAGGCCCTAATGTAAGGTACAGAGTTCCTTAAAAAGCAGTAATTGTCAATGTTTGAATCTTTGTAACTAGAATCTTTGGAACCAATCTATAATTGGTTACTTTTCCAAAGTAACTTCCCATTCTCTCAAAGTGGCTGTGATCGCGTATATCTGCCGTTATGCTTCATGAGCTACTGTCCTGTCCCTGCTGTTTTCTGCTTGGCATTTGGCCAACTGTTTTAACCAGACATATCTAATTACTTCAAGGAAGTCTGAGGCTCCGGGTTGTAGTTTAGCATGGTAACTCTGCAGGAGCCACACTGTTTGGTTGTTCATGGCTTTTCTTTTCTTTTGCAATCTGTATTCTTCACTCTCTTTGGAATATTCCAGAATCCTATTAAGGCCTGTACACTGTCAAGCAATTTCCCTTACCGTTGAATGACTTATGATGACCGATGGAAGGCATCTGGAGCACACTTCCATCACAATTTCCTGTCATAAGACATCTGGAAAGCAGAAGGGTCCTCGCAAGCACACACTGGCCTATTCAGTTGGCAGGATATCCTTCTATACCCTAATTCATTCATGAGGTGGCATGTATTGATGACAGCCCCATGTTACATGATAACAAAGCCTCTGAAGGCACTCATCAGCTGCAAGTATGCAGAATTGCTTCTCATGAAAGGAAGCAAATAATTGCTTTTATTTTCACCTGCTGTCCCCCCTCTCCACATTTTTTGGGATGGCTAATTTAGATTTATGAACATGCTTTGGGGTATGAGTGAAGTAGGCTGGAATCTGGACATCTTTGCACCACTGACAGAAATAGACATTAAGACCAGCAAAACAGATTAAAAGATTTGGCATCCATTAGCCCATGGGCCTCCCTCGCCCTCTTAAGGTCTCCTTGGGCCCTTTCATTCTAAGCAGTTATAGTGCTAAGATTCCCCTGTAGCTGCCATCGTTATGTCCTCTGTAATTCTGGGTTTGCAGTTTAGGGAGAGGTATTTAAAATTCTTCGTCAGAGAACTCTTGCAGCTCACCAAACTACAAATTCTATGATTCCATCAAATTCTGCCATGACAGGTAAAGTGGAATCAGAGCAATATAATTGTGTAGTGTGGAAAGGTCCCTTGCTAGTTGTTATTATTGGTCTTTTCTCTAGGACATGGCCTGTATGCTATTAGTAGTCCTAATTAGAATAGACTCATTAAATCAATTGTTTTTACTTATGTCAACAACATTTCTGCCCTACACTGTTATAGTGCTGTTATTCCGCTTTCAGCATCTTGTGGAATTCTGGAGTTTGTAGTTTACTGAGACCAAAAGCTCTCTGGCTGAGAATTCTAAATGCCCCTCCCTAAACTGCAAATCCCAGGATTCCATGGCATGTTGAAAGTAGAATAATAGCACTATAGCAGTATTGTGCAGAACTGACTTTCATCTATATCACATTGATTTAATAGGTCTACTCTAGCTGGGAGTGCTCACAGGATTCAGGTCTGTATGTCCTACTTTGAGAAGACAGTCCTTGATTTTATGATGTCCTCTGATTCAAGGGCTGTTCAATTGTTTCCTTGTTGCATGTATACGTTATACTGAGGAAGGTAAGGAGAGAGCTTTCTTCCTTTCCATCAATAACAGAAGGGGGCTGTGGGACAGACAAAGAAATTGATGTTCTTCCTCCATGTCTATATCACTTGGTTTCTATACTCTGTAGTGGAGGAGGGCACCTCCTTACCCCTGTTTGCATAGAAGCTCTTTGTGTTTGAGAGACAGAGAGAGAGAGTGTGTGTGAAAGAGAGTATCTGTGTTTGGAAGTGTAATTGAGATGTGTGTGTGTGTGAATCCTACTTGACACTGGTGGACCATAAATCTCCACCAGCCTACTTACACTGGAGAAGTAAAGGATGAAGATGGCTCCATCATCCAGGTGCTGAATGGCATCTGGATGCACCCTGACAGTGGTCAAATAGGCTGTTTACCAGCACTATCTGGCTGTGTGATAGATGATGGCTCTGAGGTCAATGAGCAACTGATCGTGCCAGGAACAGAGCCAGTGATTGACTAAACCAGCTTACAAACACCTCCATCAGTTGAAAGTCAAGCAGTGGCAAAGTTGCCCCAGCCAGCTCCAGAGGGAGAGGGAACCGGCAGTGATTTGGAGGAATTACAGCCACCAGTGCCCCTCAGACCTCAATCATGGAGGAGGCTGAAATGGACAGCTCGGAGGGAAGCTGCATTGGCTAGATTAACAATGACAAGTAACACCTGTTTTCAGTGCCTATTTAAGTCTGTCAGCATGATTTGCTGTTTGCTTGTAGCAAATTACTACGCAAGCCTCTTGAGGCTCAGCGTTTCCATTAGTTGTTTGTGTTGCACACTCACCGCTGCCTCCTCTTCCTTCCAGGGCAAGTACCTTTGCCTCATCTTCTTTGCTGTCAGAGAGGCACAGGCAGGGAGTTGGGCTTTGACAGGCTGTGTTTGCACAGTTGAGGAAGATGGAGCAGCCCTCATGGTCCTGGATCATGGGCCATTTCTGCACTACACTGTTATAGTGCTATATATCACTTGCAACAGCCTGTGGAATTCTGGGGTTTGTAGTTTGCTAAGGCCAAAGAGCTATCTGGCTGAGAATTCTAAACGCCTCTCCCTAAACTGCAAGCCCCAGGATTCCATAGGATTCCATAGGATTCCATAGGATGTTGAAAGTGGGATAATAGCACTATAACAGTGTAGTGTGGAAATGGCCATGGTCCTGTAATTCCAGGAGACCAAAGCCTGTTTGTTTCTTCCTGGCTGCATAACAGCATGTGGAAGGCATTGGAGCACAGTAGATGTAACATTGACTCCTTCTCATCCACCACTCATGCATACTCTGCAACTTGTACTGCCTAAGGATGTTGACAGAATCTCTGGAGAGAGAAAAGCTACCCACATGTATGCTGGATCCTTGCTCTTCCTGGCTTATTAAAAATGCCAGAATGGGACTGCTGGCTGGGTAATGGGAGTTGACTAATCACTTTCTTCAGCGAGAAGGATTACAATCTGCCTAAAGAAGACAGCTGTAAGACCCTTGTTGGGGAAAAAGGGCCTCCTTTAATTATCCAGTATTCCATTTCCGGGCAAGGTACTAGTAGGTGTGGTGGCCTTCCAGCTCCAGGGTCTCCTGGATAAGACAAATTATTTAGATCCATTTCAATCTGGCTTCAGGCCTGCTTAGGGGATGGAAATGACTCAGGACTTCATGGTGGATGACCTTCTGCAGGAAATAGACTGAGGAATGTGTACCTCTTGGTTCTGCTGGGCTGCTCATTGGCTTTTGAGATTATTAATAATTGATATCATCAGTCAATTAAAACTAGTAAGCCAACTGGGACATTCCTTGGGACAGCTGACTTGGCCATGGTGACACATGACTCAGTAACGTCCTGTTTAGATTATGTTAATGCACTGTAAGTGGGGCTGCCTTTGAACATTGTTCAGAAACTTCAGCTGCTCCAAACAGCTGCAGCCAGATTGTTAAAAGGGATGGTTACAAGGAACTCCTTTGCTACAACAGCTCCACAGCTTGCTGATCACATCTGGTCACGTTTCCAAATTCTGGTTATGAATGATAATGTCCTATATGATCCAATCTAGCTATCTGAAGCTCTGTATCATATCATCTGAGCCTGTCCAACTCTAACATCTGAGCCTGTCCAACTCCAACATCTTAAGAAACACATCTCTGAATCCCACCACCTTTATAGGCATGTTTAGTGCAAACACAAGAAAGGGTTTTTTTATCCATGGCTAAATGTAGGCATTTAGTACAAAGCTAAGACGAAGACTTTTCCTTGGCTGCTTTCTCCCTAGGGAGACTTGGTTGACTCCCTCCTTGTTGCCTTTCTACAATCAAATTAAGACTTCTCTATTCCAGTAGGAGTTTGGGAAGTGGCTGTTTACATAAAGGTATTTATATTTTGGTGCCGTACCATTTTTAATCTATGCCTTTAAGGTGATATTAATTCAATTTATTTTGTTTTAACTTTAATTTTTTGTATGTTTTTAGCTGGATTTGGTTTTACTTACTTTTTGTTCCACAAGCTGTTCCTACTTTGGAGAAAAAGGTCTCAGATTTTGGTACTGAAATCAGAAAGAATGGACCATGTGGTTCCAACATAAAACAAACAAAAAGAATTTCTGTGCAACTGTGAAGATTTTGCATAGAAGAGAACATTAAAAAGGAACACCATTTAAATTATACAACCTAGTATATCCCTCAAGAATCAGCAACTTCATTTTGTTGTACATGGAAAGCATGCTCCCTAGAAGACAGCAACAGAATTCTAAATTACTCTGACAGATTGGAGAGCTGGTCCAAAACTAACAAAATGAATTTCAACAGGGATAGATGTAAGGTACTACACCTAGGCAGGAAAAAAAGCGTGTGAACAAAGGATTGGTGACACCTGGCTTGAAAGCAGTACATATGAAAAGAATCTTGGAGTCTTAGGCCTTTTCCACACAGGGTTTTTGAAATGGTGCAGTCTGTCCTCCAAGGAGGAGGTCTGCATCTCGGACTGGACTGGGTCAGACCTATTTAAGGTAGATCCACACCTCAGTCTGGTCTGGAATGACCCCAAGTGGTCCTCCAGCATGCTTTTGAAAGACTTGATTTTTCCGGTCTTTCAAAAGCCTGTAGTGCGCCACTGCGAGCCTGCTCCTCTATGCAGATTCACAGGCTTGCACCAATGTGAGCCTGCGATCTGCCCAGGGGGCGAGCTTTAGGCTGGTGAGCTTCAGCGGTTGGTCAAGACCCTCAACCAACCGGAAGCCGCCATTTGGGATGCCAGAGCAGTGTGTATTGACAAGCATGCACTGCTCTGGAGCGCCGTGGACCAGACTGGGGAGCCGAAAGGTCCGGTGAGTAGTGGCACGGGACAATTCCCTCACCCAGTGTGGAAAAGGCCTTAGTATATCAAAAGCTAAACATGAGACAACACTGTGATGCAGCTGCCAAAAGGACCAGTGCAATATAGGCCTACATCAACAGGAGATCAAGGGAAGAAGTAGTCCCCGTTCTGCTTTGGTCAGATCTCACCTGGAACACTATGTCCATTTCTGGGCACCACATTCAAGAAGGATATTGGCAAGCTGGGACATGTCCAGAGAAGAGCAAACAAGATGATCAAAGGTCTGGAAACCAAATCTTATGAGAAGTGAATGTAGGGAGCTGGATATGTTTAACTTGGAGAAGAAAAGAATGAGACATGATAGCTATCATTAAATATCTGAAGGGATGTCATGTAGAAAAAGGAGCGAGCTTGTTTCCTCCTGGTCCTGACATCTAAATACAAAACAATGAATTCAAATTACAAGAAGACAGATTTGACCTAATCATTAGGAAGAATATTTTTTTTCTAGCTTGAGAACGGTTTGACAGTGGAACAGATTGCCTCAGAGGTCAGTAGACTGTCTATTTTTTGGATATCTTTAAACAAAGATTGGATGGGCATTTTTCAGGAGTACTTCATTTGTTATATTCATGCATGGCAGGTGGTCTAGTGAGATAGTCCTTGTGGTCCTTTCCAACTCTAAGATTCTATGATTCTACACTTCAAAAATGGTAATATGAAGACTTGTCTCTTTTCTGCACAGAGTAAAACTCAGGCCTTTTCTATACTTTTATCATTTTCCATCACTATCCTATCATGGTCCTGACAGTGCCACTGCTGTGATGGGAGTGTGACCCAGCGCTTCCCTGCACCTGGCTGGCTGCCTGCAGAAGGGTAGTGTGAGGGACGCTCTACTTCCTTCCACAGTGCAGCCAGCCACTTCCCATGCTGCACTGGGAAGGGAGCATGTAGACTGTGCTTCCACCATTTCCACAGGGCCACCAGTGATGGGAGCATCACACAGTTAGGAAAAATTACTGGATTCTTTCTGGTAATGGAATATCCCACAATTGCAAAGAGTGGGGATGTGATGGCAGTGGGATTATGAAGATGTCGTGTGAAAGCACAACTCGTGGACTGGCAGCAATGTGTCTCCATTGTGGGACAATGACATCATGTGGAAATGGTCTCAAAGTTCATAAACCACAATAGATCCCCAAGATTACCACTTTGCTGTGGATTATTTGCCATACACCTTTGCCATGAAATCAGTCTTAAGGGTGGCCATGTTAAGGTAATTTAAGCTGTCACAGTTATTGATTATGAGTTCCCATATTGGATGTGTGAATGTGACAGAAAAGAGTGACTAGAAGGAATTTCCTCATTGATGGAATGATTTGACTCTAGCTGGTTCAGGTGTACAAAAATGGCAGGACTTCACTTCTGGGGCCATTTCAGAATTTAATGAAAATGTAATAAAATGGTGAAAGGAAAGAAGCCTTTAAATTACTTTATGAGAGATATTTAAATCTGTTACATTGTGCTTGCCTATAAAGATGTGGATAGAGTTGCCAATCACCAGAGGAATGTTTTTGGTAATAATAAAATTAGATGCAATTTCTTTCACATTCTTGAACTGGTGTATCTTGTGGGAGCAATCAAAAGTAGCACTTTTGTGTGTGGAAGAAACAGTGTGAAAGGAACATTGAGCATTATTAGAAATGATGTTTCTCTATTTAATATGCCAGCAATTTGTGCCATTCTGTCATTAGATCTTTGTATGATGGCACCTTTGTTCATAACAATCATAATCATAATAGTCATAATAATAGACAAATTCAGAGTTCATTTAGTAGTAGTGATTATATTAAGACTTTTTTTTTTTTGGTAAATATCTCACATGTGCCTTTTCATCTCTCATTTTTTCTGCCTGGGAGCAGAAATGTTGGAAATTGGGATGAGAGCTACTGTTAGTCACTGTTTGGGTTTAAACGTTTACAGGGAGATCGAGAATTCATGTAGTGGTTTGAGTGTTGGACTATGACCCTGGAGACCAGGATTCAGTTCCCTGCACAGCCATGGAAACACACTGGGTGACCTTGGGTGCATCACACACTCACTGCCCCAGAAAACTCTGTGAGAGGTTTACCTTAGGGTCACCACAAGTTGGAAACAACTTTATGGCAAACAACAACAGTAACCTTAAAGGAACCAGGTTCTGTCTGATCTTGGCAGCTAAGCAGGATCAGCCCTGATTAGCAGTGATGTAGACTTGAGTCAATTTACTCAGACTCAAGTCAAACGCAAGTCACTTCAATGACTTGACTTGGACTCAACTTAGCAATAAATGATGTGCTGACTCAATGTGACTCATGACTCATGTATTTTTAGTGACAGATTTGCTGTCCAGTGACATAATACGTTCATCCAAAAACCTTATGACTTTGAACAAGGCTTCCATCTTTTTTTGCCTACTGGTCACATGGCAATCTGTATCAGACCAGTGGATACTGTTCTCAGAGAGGAACAGCAAATGTGTTAGACAATAGGCTTGAGGCAGGTTGAGGTATACTTGGCAGCCTGTCCCTGTTACATATCAAGGGAGCCTTCTAAAACTTTTCCTAAGAGCAGAAAGCAAGGCTGACCACCAGAGCATAGGGCACATTTCACAGAGATGAAAAGCAAATATGTTGGGCAAGGGGCTTGAGGAAGAAGGATCCTTCCTTCGAAAGATTTTGAAGTTTCAGTAACTGGGAGTAAGAAGGATCCTATTCCCCATTTCAGAGGCTTTCTTTTACGTCTTCTTTTCTAATTATTGAAACTTCTCCCCAACACACCCTCAACCACACACCCAGTCAAATCTTCATTTTTTTTTCCTTCTGTTAAAGTTGACTCCCAGACTTGAGACTTGACTTGAAAGTATCTTGCAAGGAACTGAGACTTGACTTGAAATTTGAAGGTAGAGACTTGAGACTTGGAGTAAAAGACTAAATATATCACTGCTGGTTAGTACTTGAATGGGAGCCCATGAATACCTAGTGCTATGGGCTATATTTAAGAAGGAGGAATTGGCAAATCTACTTCTGAGTATTTTTTACCTGAGAAAATCCTATGAAAATTCATCGGATTGACCAGTGACTTGAAAGCACATAGACACACCCCATATACTAGTGAAAGTGTGTCCAGTATACAGGGGGAAAATGTGATCAGCAAGCTGATGCTGTGCACTAGAATTAAAATGCCTCAATAATTATTTTTGCAAAAATGAACAAAACTATATTTTCTTGTATTTATTTACACTCTCCAGCAGTGTGATGGTAAATTTCATAGTGTTAGCACTCACCTTGACAGTCCTCAGAGACCTGGCCTCCAGAAGAGTTCACAGACAGCTATGGTGATTCATGTTAACAGTCTTCATCTCCATCAGTAAGTCTTTTGTAAAGCTAGCATATCTTAATTGTCCATTTGGCACTAAGCAACCACCAAATACTTTGCCTTACAACAGTGAAGATTCACAGCAATATATTGCGGTGGGGGAAAAAAAATTTTCTCCCCAGTGACTGTGAGGAATGCAACCAAGGTTAGAGGGAACAAGGAAGTTTGGAAAGGTAGTGAGGAGGTATCATTATCATTGTTCATCAAGAAGTTGTGATATTCCTATGGATCGATGGTGAAATAAACAAGTGCCTGAATACTTTGCAGGAAGAGACATAAACACTTCAGATCTTGTATGTTACATCAAGGAGATCATCCTAGTCACAGGGATTTCAAACAAACAGCTTAAATTATAGCTGAGGACCGACCAACCAACCAACCAACCAACCAACCAACCAACCAACAGGGACAGAATTCTTTCTCTATGGCTTGCCTTGTTTCACTGAAAGGTATTTGCATGGGTGAAAAGATGAGTCAACCTAGAAGTTCTGCTTCTTCATATAATCAACATATGGCTGTAATTATCATGTGATGAGCATAAAGAATAAATTGTTGGTCAGATAATTTGACTGATGTTGTTTAAGGCTTTAAGACTATCTTTGACTCTTTAGGAGCCCCATGTTCTCTTCCCCAAAATTATTAAAAATTGGTTGTCCCTCCTGGACGTTTTTGTAAAAGAACAGGGTGACTTCTGGCCACTTCCTGTTCTGACATTATTACTGCTGGTGGTGGTGTTACCCCACTGGAAAACCCTGTCCCGTGGTCTACAATTTTCATATTAAAATATGATTCCATGTACCTGAGAGGTCGCCCGGACGAGCACGTGCTCAGCAATGGTTGAATGATCAAAAACCAGGTCAGGCCAATAAAATCCCCCATCACGTAGCCCAGGAGACCTCAAGCTGTGCAAACCCACAGTAGACAAAGGGTCCTCAGCCCCTGAGAAGCTGACTTGAGGGGATTAGCATGTTTGCCCCAAGTTGAGCAGTGATAGCAATAAAATCCTATCAGGCAAGGACCATTTACATAAAGTCACACCACAACCCAATGCAACCAAAGATCCTAAGATTTTGGCAACACCTTGTAATCTCATCATGCAAAGGAAGTTACCATTGTGGAGCTTCTTTCTCGTTGCAACACCCATTGTTCTCGCCAGGAAAGGATTAGCCCTCCAGGTACTTTCTCTCCTACAAATAGACCCAGTTTCTGAGTGGTTCTTTGGCTCACTCTCGGTCATCCCAGCAGACCGTTTCTCTGTCTCCTGAGTAATCCCCTCAGCCCTCTCCATGCTGAGCTCCACTTCTCTGCTATTTTTCCCGGACCAAGGACTTCAGGAAAAGGTGCGGTATTACCCTAGCTACAACCCCTTAGCTACAACCCCTTCAATATTCCCCTATCCAGTTTCCTCTCTTTTGCTTCTTAATAGGTCTTGAGTGAGTGTGTGAGTGAGTGTATTGGTGCATGAGACTTTCATTCAATAAAATCATTTTGTTGGACATCTTCGTTTGTTTTTTGGCTTGGTCTGATCACGTAAAAACTGGGTAAAAAGACCCCACTAGGTTACCCTGCCTCTTGCATTGCTATTGCTCGTGCTCTGGCTAGTTTCCATTCCACATCACATGGAGCACATTGAGGTGTCCCTCAAGGGACCCCAGAAATCAGGGTAACAGTGGTTTGCTTTTCTGGACCTGGTAGGCTTCAGTTGGTGTTGGAATAAAACATGGATAATCTGTGGTTGCCCATCTCTGCTACAGGGTCCCCAAATCTCTGGTCCTCAGGGCAAGGATGAGAGTGTTGCCTTGAAGTTGTTGTGTGTATATGTGTTGCTTATTTGTTAGGCTTCAGTTTTAAAAAATTTGAATGCAATAATCATGGAAATGTAGTTGGCTCTTAACATCTCATGCTTAATGACATTATCAGGGTCTGCACTATGTGGCATTACAAGGGGTCATCCTGAGGCCTTAGGTGATGTCTCTGAAATCTCAGATCCTGTGACAGTCCCAACCTGGCAACCCTGCCATGTTATATGGGCTAGCTAACAGGTTGTATATGATTTCCTGTTTTCAGTTGTCTGAAGAGTTCTTTCTCTGTTGCTTATTACAGGCCAGCACACTGTGTTCTAATTGTGAACATTGATTGGACTTCTGACTTAGGGTCCAATTCTGTTGCTTACACTATCATCACACAAATGCATTCTTTGTTTGACTTATGGACAACACTGCAACCAATTTAGAAAAGAGTATTCTTAGAGGAAGACTTTGTAAAATCACTGTCCCAGGCCCATATTCTGAAATGACATATAGATATCATAAGAAAGTCTTCTGAATGCTATCTTAATTAGACTGGTCTATAAATTGGTCTGGAATATAGATTTTCTTCTTTATCTAGACCCTTTGGTGGTTTTTTTTTAAAAAACAAAATCTTTACATCACAATAAAACATTTTTTTTAAAGCAAAAGGCAAAATACTTAATTTCATTAATCTGTTTAGCAATACCAATATAATGAGCCATAATATTGATTTTTGTGCATAGAATTTAAAATCTCTACTTCTTTCCACCGAATTAAATGTCTCACACTGGCACTCAACCTCTTTACAGTCACATCTTTAATTTAGTTGTTATAATTAGGCATTAACGGGTGTCAGTGGTATAGCCGGTTACAGGCCATTCTGTTCTGCTTGTCTTGATTATCACAGTTTAGATGTAAAGTAAATTAGAATGAAAGACTATACAGTCCAATTACAGATAAAAGCAGCAAACTGCACTGTTGTAATTAGATGCCAGCATTATTTTTCTTAGATTTTGTATCTCTGCAGGCATTTCTCGCACTTACTTTGCTGAAGTCAATGTTTAAAGATTTTATAAAGGGCCTGGATCCCTGTAACATTGTCTTCTCTGAAAGTTTTAAGGATGCTAACTTGATAACCTAGTGATATAAGTGGTATTCTTTGTTCCCTGCTACTTTCTTCTGAAAAAATAACACCAGAACATTCCTAAAGACATTTTCCTCCTTTTTATGTATCTGTGTGAAGTGGGATTCTCTTAGGAAGGAGAATGTCTGTCAATTTCATTTCCCTCCGCACTTTTTAAACCTCAGGCTTCACCATGAATATGAAGAAATGAAACTTAAACTATATATAGCAGGCTTGACTGAGATGCAAAGATGAAAAGAATATTTTAAAAATTATCACAAAATGTGTTTTTCAAGTGTCAGAAAACCCTAATGGGAGCAACTTGGACTGTTAAGAATCTTTGCAGTTTGGAACTTCTGTACAAAATTAACACATTTCCCCCACACAGAAAACAGCATTTTCAGTGCAGGAAACATCATTTTTCTGAACAGAACCAAATTTCTGTGCAAGAAACTTCTTTTTGAGACTAGTATTTCTGTGCAATATTTCATGTACAAATTTTGTGTCGACTAAGTCACCAAACACAGGAATAGCCCCATGCATTGATGGAGAATATTGTCTTTACATGCAGGCTAATATTCTTCTGAACTTTCTACCAAAACCTCTACTGAGGACAATGATGGCTGCCACTTATATGTTTGCAGAGAAAGCTGCGGTGAAATTCTTGAATGCAAGAGAAAGAGAGAGAGATGAAGGGGGTGGGGAAGGTACTTGATTGTGTGCCATTTTCCTCCAAGGAATGTGAAGATGTTTGCATACCTTGTATAATTATTTTTTTTTAACTTAACATTTTACCATGGGTAAGATAATTTACATTTTTTTTTTACATAAATTGCATATATAAAGCCTTTGTGCAATTTGGGCAATTTTATCATCTCTTTTACCATCTCTTATGCTGCAAAAAATGTGATGTTTTTAACTGTATATATAGAGTGTGAGATGCAAATGGGAGTTATCATTGCTTGAGTTCTAGTAGAAGCAGAGTGGAGAAAAGAGTGATCGGTCATTGTTCTCTTTCTAAATTTCAGAGCTATGCAGATGGTAAGCTTGGTTTCTAGGTTTTAACATTGGAACCAACTTTATTGTTAGGGTTGTATTTATTATAACTCACAAGACTTAATACAGGAAGCCTACAGTACTATTAGATCTTCCAGGAATTGTTTACTAATGATAATATGCAACTCTCTTTAAAGAAAAAATGGCTGCAACCTTAAAGCAGGGGGGTGTTGGTGATTTGGGAAAGGGAGATTGTCCCACTGTCGAAATCAGCTTCTCTTCTTGGGCAAATACAGGGTTTTTAAATCAGGACCCCTGGTATGAAGTAGGGAAAGAATTAAAATCCTGTGCAAATGTTATAAATTTGATCCTGATTGTCATGCAAGCTCAGGATGGGCAGCCTTTAAGCCTGCATTAGTGTCAGTTAATGAATTTGGAAACATCCATTAAAAGAGATCCACATGAAAATTTGTGCATATTTTGCATTCATTTTCAAAAATATGCACAATTTCTATTTTGTACGGTGCTGTACTTTTTTAAACTGAATTGTTTTAATTGCTTTTATCTTTTAAATTGCATTTTACCTTTTAAAGTATAGGTTTAAATGATTTTAATACTGTGAATAGTTTAATTCTATTTTAATGCTTACTTGTATATATTTTTAGGGAGTAATAATATTAACAGCAACAAAAACAATAATAAGAGAAGATATCATTCTTTGTGCAGTACATCTCCTTTATAACATAATGAGTTTTATTTACAGGTTCCCATATTAGATAGGCTTTGGTTACCTTTTTTCCTGACCTGCGAACATAATTGCAAAATAGTGTGAAATTTGGCATGTAGGTAGCTTCTTTATAGGCAGTGGCAGGTCTAGATCTGATCCATATGTACAAATATTTGGACCTGATTGATTTTTCTACATCTGCACTAACTTCTCTCCCACTACAATTTTGCTACATATACTATTCTTCCTGCTAAAGGTGCTCACTCTGCTTTATTCTTTCCTTGAGAAGAGCCCTCTTGATTCAGTCCATCATCTACCATCCTCTAACCAGATAGCTCTGGAAACCAGATACCTCAGGCAAGATATGAGGCTAATAGCCATACTCCATTCTTGTTTCTTGCATTAACATACTGCCTGTGATATTGGTGGTTGCACATAGTCATTGATAGCTTTTTCTTCCATGAATTTGCTCCTTCAAACCTGGTGGCATCCATGTCAATGGGACAATGAATACACTCCAGGTTTTAAGCTGAACTTTGAAAGGGCTATCCAAGGTGCTGAACTTAAAGGAAAGGATATGGTTGAGTCCCATGGATAGTTCCTTTAAAGTTTAGCATAAAGTACAGACACCAGAGGTGTCAGTGGCCACAGGTGGCCATCATCTGGTGACAGCAAATTCCCTAACTTCATGACACAAGTCTATAGCAATGTAAAGTTTGCAAACAGCCTATCAATTGCCTAAATTTCTATTTCAATCAAATGAACAATTTCCAAGCAAGTTCAGTGAACCCAGAATTTTACCTTTAGTAGTAGTGGAGCTATTTTAATTAGGATAATGATTATGTTTTCCTATTAACTTTATTTTCTAAGGCAAGCAGGAGTAATAATGCAAGATGTATTTTATAGACACATTTGACTGTGTGTCCTTGCCCAAAATCTGCATACATTTGCAAGAAAACGTACAGATACCCTTAAATTGGCTACAAAATAAATCAGTACACCAGGAACGAAGATGTTAAGAGACATAAAAGTAGTAAATAATGACACAAAGATGCAAGATAAAGAACAAAATGAAAAAATAATTAAAACAATAAGTATTCCATTCATTCTGTGCTTATTACACTAGATTGCATTAGGAAAAACAATAAAAAATGTGATTTTAGCCTGAAAGTAAACACATACACACACACACATGCACAATAAAATGAGATCCATTAATGAAAATAATGGATCTCATTCAAATGGTTCGACAGTCAGAGTATGTGCTGTTGCTGGTGAGGCAGGAGTCTTCGTTACATGCTGTGGCTGCTGCAGTCCTAATTAGTCCCGCTCATTAACGATTGCAACTCATTTAAGAGGGGAAACAAAGGAGCAACTGGATGGGACTTTCCACCCCTAACAGAGTAATAGAGTATAGTGTTCTGTAATCCGGTGTATACTCAGAGATTATACTGAAAAAGCATAGGATACATTGTGCCATTTAAGGGTTTTAAAAAACTGTTCTATTGTTTTCAGTATTTTTATTTTATTATTTTTTGATCTGTACTCTACCTTCTACAAGCCTTCAAGATACCCCCTGGCCAGTTTGCACCCTGTAATATATATATATATATATATATATATATATATATAGCATTCATTAATAATAAAATAAGCAATAGATACCAATAGATATCTACCTCAAATAGATATCTTCATCTCAACCAGCTACCAGAAGGAAATCATTTTGTGAAATTTTTTTGGAGCATTCCTCACCATTTTTCATGCATGTCAGTTGCCAGTTTCTTTCAAGGAACTCCAAGAAAAATCTAGGTCTAGGAATTTAATGCTATGTTACGTTATTTTAAATTTCTGTAGGGGTTTCCATCAGATCAAATTTCAGGGTGGTACATAAATTGTTGTTGTTGTTGTTGTTGTTGTTGTTGCCTTCAAGCTGACCCTGACTTTACCATAGAGTTTTCTTGGCCAGATTTATTTTGGGGGGGGGGGATTCTCATTGCCTTCCCCTATGGCTGACAGAGTGTGACTTGCCCAAGATCCCCCAGTGGGTTTCCATGGCTGAGCAGGGATTCGAACCCTGACCTCCCAGAAGCTCAGTCCAACACTCGACACTATACAACAGTACAGGGAATAAATCATGGAAGACTTTGTGTAACAAGAACAGAAGCAACCAGAGTAGTAGTAGCAATTTTATTTTATTTATTTTTTAGAATTTATATCCCACTCTTCAGTCAGAAAGTCTTCCAGAGTGGCTTACAAATTGTTAATTTGACATTTTCCTGCTCCTAGGCTTACAATCAAAAAGACATGAAACAGAGGGAGAAAATATATCAACGAGGGAGGGGATTAAGTCCAGTAGATGCTGTCTGTTGTTTTCTCCTTCCAAGAGCACAGTAGTGGGAGTTGGGATGGAGGGAGGTCTTTTCTTCAGCTGCTGGGCCTTGGCATGATAGATAATAGCAACTTGCTAAATTAGGGGATGAAAAATCAGAAGAAAAACCTTTGGGAGAAAAGTTGTGCCACTTTAGTTTTAACAGTGATCACACACCCTCTTGGGAACTGTGTCAACTTTTTTTCTCTTTCCCTTAGGAGAAATTCTTGGGTGGGAAAGGAAACTGAAAAATCTCAGAAATTTTCTCAGGAAAAAAAAAAATCAGAAATTTTGGTTTAGCACCACCCTAGCCCTATGCAGGATAGGCTTTCTCGAAGCATTCTCTTTCCCCTGCTTGCAAAATGGAGTGCTAAATTTCATGGAGCCATTTTTGTTCAGTCCTAATGAGAAATTATCCAGAAAGGTAATCCTAAGTATTAGTTTGCTAATAGACCTATTTGATAGAGTCCTTAGAAGCTGAGGGTTTTTGAAGGCCCGATGCAATATAATTTCTGCTAGTGATGTTCTGTTACAGCAATGTCAACATTCATCAAGCTTCCTCACTCTGGTAACTTCATTACAGAAGCTATTCTGCTTTTTAACCTGCTTTCCTTTCACTCCTTTGCAATAGGAAAGCCTCATTTAGAGCCTTGTGCCTTAAGCGTATTTGGAGATCTCTTGAGTAATGAACATCCCTTCCTGCAGCTATGGGCACAGGTATCTGTTTCACGTCAGCCTCCAGGGCCCAAAACTATAGCCTCTGCAATGCTAAATGAGATACTGTATATTTCCATTGTGCAGGTACCGATTGTTCAAACCTTACAAGACCCACTGTATTCATAAAGCTTGTTACAGTTTCAGTTTATTTACTGTTTCTGTACTATTGCATCATCTTAGTAGAAACATTGCTGACACTATACAGATAAAAATAGTGAAATGATTTGTAAAAAATAAAAATTATGCAAACCTATACCTAGGCTTTAAAATGTTACTGTTAAAGATGATTTGGTACTATTGCACTCTCTATTAGTTAGTGATCTGCAAAAGTAGTTTGTAGAAAATTAGTTAATCATTACAATTACAATTCTAAAAAGTACAGTTGAGGTCCTGCATCACAGACCATACATACAAATGAATAGCTACGCACTCCCTTCTGACTTGACTCCTCAAACTTACTTTAATAGCCAGGACAGAATGACCAAAATTTGTTCTGCTGACAATGGAGGTACAGCCTGGTGATGTTTCTGTCCCTCCCTTCCCAGCAATCTGCAATGAAAAAAGGAGTTATGACAGGGATCCTGGTTCTGATTGTAACAATACAGATCACTGTTGGGAGATACACAGCACCCCAAATGCCACCAGACATGATCCCTGTGAGTTGATGCAATTGCTGGCTGTTAAGGTAGGGTGAGGCAGCTATTTGCAATCATGGCAATAATGCCACAATCATAAGCTTGAATATTAAACAGTTACATATATGTAAGTCTAGTTTACAGATTTACAGATTTATAACTGGTCAACAGATGCGACTGCTCAATCTTTATTTTCCTATATCTCATAAATAACTAGATTTATTTTAATTACCTTAAAACGAACATCTGAAGGCAATAAGCTGTAGTACAGAGTATACTCTCCACCTTCTTGTCACCACAACACCCACAGCAGAACATGAGGTGGCACCATGAGGCAGCAGCACCCATATTTCAGCTGTGTGATATTACTCCACCCCTGATTACACAACCCCACTAAACAGTGACCATGCAAAAATGAGTTATCTCTTGAGTTATCACAAGTGTAATGTAATGTAGTCATAGTTACATGAATGGAAAATGGAATTTCAAATGCCTGGTTACTTGTAATTAGTTCTCTCCAAAATCTGCTCTTTTGTAAGTCAGGTTTACCACTAGCACCAAGATGGTTCTTTGTCATGATGTTACGCGGATGCCATCCAGATTTCTGAATCCCCTTTGGCCTTTGCTCTCATCAGTCTTTGAAAATGGCTTTTTGGCAGTCAAAGTGGCCATCTCTATTTTGCTACAAAAGGACTTTCAGTGAAAGCAATGGCCTTACTCACAAAATTATGGTATCTTGCTAATAACTGCAGCCACTCTGCCATTTGTTTCACAGACACACACAGTTCTACTTGATGGATGAGAAACCAGGAATCTTTCATTTCAGAATCCTCTTCTTCTTGGCAACCTACATGTTTGCCAACATTGTTTGAAGGAGGAGGAGGAGGAGCAGGAGCCACTGAGCTGCCTTATCTTGCCTGCAGAGGGTCTGCAGTTCAATAAAGCTTGAAAAATTCCTTTCTGAAACCTTGGGTAGTTTTAGCTGGCCAGTGTCATTGATACTAGTGTTGAAGGACTAGTGGCCTGACTCAGTGTGAGGCGTCTTCCTGTGATGCTAAGAAGAAAAGGAACAAGAACTGGACAAAAGTTCTCCCCACCTCCAAAGCAAATACTCATTCTAGCAAATTGACTGATAAAATATTCAGCTGTTGTATTGAGATTATGGTTTGATGATGTCCAGAAACTGGAAATATTACTTTTTGGATTATAATTTTCAAAATCCCCTGCCAGAATCTTGTGGGAGTGGTCCAAAAAAGGAGCTTGCCAGAGCTCTGAGTATATCCCACATGATGCTCCATGCCCAGTGAAGTGCCCTTGGACTACAATGGCATGGGGTCAGTTTTCCACTCAACATGCATTTCTTGCATTGCTTTGTTGTTAATCATCATCATCATCATCATCATCATCATCATCATCATCATCATCATCAAGTTGGTTTCTATTTGTGGCCAGTCTATCAGTGAGACACTTCCAAGACATCCTGTTATTTACAGTTCTGCTATGGTCTTGAAACCTCTGGGCTGTGGCTTCCTTGATTGAGTCTATCCATCTGCAGTGTGGTCTTCCTCTTTTCCTACTACCTCCTATTTTACTAAGCATTATTGAATTTCCTAATGAACCATTTTGTTTCATATATATCTAAAGTATGACAGCCTCAGTTGAGTCAGTTTAGCCTCTATGAAGAGTTTGAGCTTGACTTCCTCTATGGCCCATTTATTTGTCTTTTCGGCAATCCTTGCTGTCTACAGAAGTCTCTTCCAGCACCACATTTCAAATTAGTTGATTCTCTTCCTATCAACTTTCTTTACTGTTTAGCTTTCACAACCACACATAGAAATCAGAAATAGTATAGCATGGACAACCCTGACCTTGGTGTTCAATGATATATCTTTACATTTGAGGATCTTACTAGTTCCTTCATAGCTCTCCATTCAAATCCTAGTTTTCCTCTGATTTCTTGACCACAGCCTCCATTTTGATGTATTATTGAGCTAATTTTAACAATTTCACTATCCTCTATCACCTCCTTGAAAGTTATGTAAATAATTTGTGATCATTACTTTTGTTTTTGTGATGTTCATCTATAACCCTACTTTTGTACCTTCTTCCAACGATCATACCAAATCTTTGTTATTTTCTGCAAATAGTATGGTGTCATCTGCGTATCTTAAATTGTTGATGTTGCTTTCTCTAATTTATGCACCTCCTTCCTCTGAATCTAATCCAGCTTTCCATAGGAGGCATTCAGTATATAAATTGAAAAACTAGGGTGAAACTAGGCTGATCTCTTTGCCAACAGGAAACCATTCTATCTCTTCAAATGTTGTCCTGACCATGTCCTCTTGTCCTGCATGTAGGTTATGCATCTGTACAATCAAATATATAATCAAATCTGTACAATCAAATGCATCTGTGCAATCATGTTTCTTCTAGAGTGATCCATACTTTTTCATGATCTATGCAATCAGAGGCTTTGTGGTCTTTCTAGTTTTCTCAAGGAGTTGGCAAGAAGCCTTTCCTCCATTGCAGCTGAACTGATGCAGCCTCTGTGGGACAAAATAGCAGCCAGGCCACCACTCAATTGTGTGTTGGTCCCAGTGAGATGCCTTCCCTCTGTTCCAGCTGCCATTGATGCAGCCAGCATCTAATCTCCTCCCCCCCACCGTTCCCTGTACTTGCATGTTGGGTCTTACTAGACGTAAAGCCTGGGGGCAGGAAAATGTCAAGTTAACAATTTGGAAGCTGCTTGGGGGTCTTGTTGGCTGAAGGGTGGGGTATAAATGCTTTAAAATAAACAATATAACCCACTAGCAAATATACCCAGTGTTGCTCAGGATTTTATTTTCTCATAGGCAATACTTGTTAGAAAGATTTAAGATCCTGTGTCTCCAGTTCCCCAAACTGTCTTGTCCAGTACCTGTAACTTTTCCTCATATTCCCCAATCCAGTCTGCATTCAGAGTTATTAACATACAGAAGTTGGGTTCCTGAGGGACCACACTACCCTCCTCCTTGCTACTAGGCCTCATCTACATAGCAACTGGTCAGGTTCAAGAGCTCTCTGGCTGAGAATTCTAGAGGCCCCTCTCTAAACTGAAAACCCCAGGATTCCATAGAATCTTCTCAGGTAACCAATCATGTGAGGTCAGGTCTTCACCTGAAACAGACAAATTCACAAACTATGACTTTTATATATTAGATAAAGTACATCCTTGTCAGCACTGCAGAACTACTAAAGACAAATTATGTCATGTGTTCCATCTCTGGCCATTGGCAAGAGAATATCATAACAGTGTGAGAGAACTGAAGCAAGCGGCATACAACGTCTGCAAGCAGGCAGAACTGATGCAGCCCAACTAATAGCCCCTAAGAGAAAGGGCAAGGCACAGGTGAAAAATAGATCTGGTAATGTGTCCATTCCAAAGTTAAGCCTGCTCCTGTTCAAGTTTGTCTTAAGTTTGTTCTTATTGGAGGCAGAAGGCAGTTCATGATGAGTTTGTACAAAGAAAACAAAAACACAACTGCAGAAGAAAAATTAATTCCACGGAGTATACGGAACAGTTACTTGAGTTTGAAGCAAACTTAATGCTACGTAGCTATAAACGGCAGTGCTGTTATGTTATTGACAAAAGTCACATTCTGTCTCCCTAACAATGTTCAAAGAAGCCAGGCAGGCATTTTAATAACACATTTTCAGTTATTACTATAAAATTGTAATTAGATAGTAAATTATAGTGTTAATATTCACTTTGAAAAAATAAGTGTTAGTAGTAGTGGAAATATGCATTATTATGATAGTATGGGGACCTATTCACCAAATAAAGCTTGGGCTTTCTTCATAAAAAGTTACTTTCCTATTTTGTGGAGTTTCTTCCCTTAAACTTTACTCTAAAAGCAATAACTTCATGCATACACAAAGTGTTCTATGGCCAAGTCTTTTCGGGGTCCATGATTAGGGCTGGTGTTTCCAGAGCCAGGACAAAATGTAGTCACATTAAATAATCCAAGGGTAATTTATGGACCACCCACCCCTCAGAGGTCTGATTGTTATCAGTGTTGCCGTTATTCAGGCACCAGATGAAAGCGTGGTTGTTCACTAAAGCTTTTGGGGCCTGGTTGGTTCTACCCAAACATTTAAGCAAACATTTATATGTGCATGGTTTTAAATCATTTTAAACCATTTAAACTGTTTTAATCTGTCTTTTTAACTTGTTAAACTATTTAAGATAAATTAACATTTTAAAATGACTTTTATTAATATTTTAAATTTGTCAAATTTATTTTATTTTCCGTTGTCCTGACATCTCTAGATAGAGGCCAGCATATCACCATCACCATCACCATCATCATCCCCATATCATTTGAGGAAGAGAGCCCTTTCGTCCACACTGTCCATGTGTGAAGATTTTTCAGTGGGTCAAGCTATGTGGAGACCCTCTACACATAGGAGAAGCTCACCTCCTCTGTTGTTCTTCATATAAGGTGAACAGTGGAAGTGATGGTGGAGGGAAGGTTTCATAGAGTTCAAAGGGTACCTTAGATAGGGAGCCTATTCATCCCATTCCCATTTGTTTCCCCTTTCAGCATCTTAATGGAATTCTGAAAAATCTCTCATCACTTTTTCAAGAGCCTCTTCTGTGGTGGGCCCCAGGTGGTAAAACTTCTTCCTGATCTGGTGCCTTCATCATGTACATTTTGTTAGCAAGTACCCAACGATAAGCCAGCATTCGATGACCACTGCATACCTGAGTGTTATTGGGCTGTTATTTGGCCCCTCCTATTTTACACGGGTCTTGAGTTTTCCATGAGTTGAATGGATCTAGTGACCGTGAGAATGAGCACGTAGGATAGAGGATCCTAATACTAGAAGTATATATGATAATCAAATAACTTAGTTAGTCCTAATAATTTGTTTATCATAGCATGAGGCAGGAAATATCATCTTGCTAATACTCATCTATATAACATAATTATGGTCTTGAGAAGAGGTTGAGGTTCATATCTACAAACTCTATAATGGGTTTCAAAATCAGGAAATGTAGTACATCATATAAACTCAAGTGCTTTCTGTCTGTCATAAGATGAACTGATTGTTTAGATTGGAAGGCTATGCTAAAAAAAAATCTAAATTTTTAAAGGCAAGTGTTCTTTGATGCCAAAATTACTTAGTCCATGTTGCTACCCAAAATGAGTTTGGAAGGAAGCCAAGTAACTAAAACCAGTTGATAAAACAAGAAAAGTAGTTAATCAAAGCATAGTTTGCTTCTGCAGATTGCAAAAAATGAAGAGTAACACTGAGATGTATGTGTGCCTGGATTCACAGGGGGCACTTGAGAAAATAGCTGAGCAATTGAGAGAAGCGCTGCAGTTTGGAACTTATTCTTTGCAAAATTCACACATTTTTGTGCAGAAGTAAGCATTTTCTGCAGAGGAAACAACACAGAAAATCCTGTAATTGGGAACATTCTGTGTAAAATTCGTATGTGGGTGGTTTGCATAGAAGACAGAATTTTCTGCATAGAAAATAATATTTCCATGCAGGAACACTATTTTCTGCACAGAAAATGCTGTTTTTTGTTCAGAAATGCTATTTTCTTTGCAAAACAATCATGTGCAAATTTTATGCACGCTAAGTCCTTAATTGCTAGTAATCTTTGAAAACCACATTGTTTTAAAAGACTTACTAATTACAAGAAGAAAATTGTTAGTTAGTTGCTGTTTCTTTCAAGGATAAACTTAGTGAAGAATTATACCATTACCTGCAGACATTCTGTCTCCCTGACTGGCAGTATGTATTTATTTCTTGGGACTCCTGAACTCTAGACTGGTTATGTTTAATGATCTCTTGTCTTACCCTTCTTGGTTCTGGTTAAATGGACTACTAGACTCATGTAAAGATTTCTGGACTGGTTGAAGTCTTGCTCTTGTGCCTCCCTTCAACTTCTATAAACTTCCTGGATTACCTGTGCATTACCTACAGCTACTTCACCTATGACAATCTGTCTTTCTGAACACTTGCTGCCTATGTAGGCATGGGACAAAATGAGTGGTGAAGAACTGGTGTTACATGACATTGCAGATATATTTTTTATTTTATTTGTTTATTACAATATTTATATCCCATTCCACATCCAAATATCTCAGATCAGTGTAGAAAAACATTAGTTTAATGTATCATCCACAAACATTAAGTTGTCTAAAAAATTAAAACAATTTCTAGCAGTTGAAACCATGTAAATTGTGGATGCATGAGTGTCACATAGTGCCAAGCCTTCTGTTAGGGAAGGTGCAGGGTAGCAGCAACTTCCTCAGTTCTTCCTCCTGAATTGTCTGGGAAATTCTTTGGAGTACTTACAAAACTTTGATCTGGGTGGTATGCATACAAAAACCCTTCAATACTCCTCTCCAGCAAGTTAGCTAAGAGAGAACAAGCATAACCCTACAACCCTTTGGAAATGGGTGGTGAAGGGAGCTAGTGATGAAATTCTTCATTAATATTCCTTTCAAAGCAGGGAACAAGTTATTTTAGCAGTTTTCTTATCACTATGAGAAAAATTTTGAAACCAGTTTTCTAAGCCTATTTCCTATTTGAGATTACTTCTGCATAAAATTCCAGTGTAGTTGTTTTGTGCAGAAAATAGCTCCTTCTGAGAATGCAATAGCTTTTTCTGCACAGAAAATAATGCCTTTCAAAGCTTTCAAGGTTATACTTGGCCAAGATCCTAGACTGCACTTATAGAACGTAAAGTTCCATCAGGTATAAAGATGCCTCTTCCCAATTTCTTCCCCTCTTTACCTTTAGATCTGCTGTTGAGACACTATGGAAGATTGAAGGATGGCCATTTACTGGCTAGTTGTGTGTAAGCAGCTGGCAGCAGGAAGACGATGACATTCTCTTGGACCTCTAGAGGAGAGGATGGCTTTTTCTTTCAGCAGCCAGATTCTGATACATAGTTGGTTGCTGCCTGGCTAGCTCCTTGGCATCCAGGTACTAAATTGCTGGGGGATGCCCCAACAGCGGATCAGTAAGTATGGAGAGATCACTGCAGGCAGAGGTGCCAAATACATCTGTCCACAATGATGATTAAGAGACATTTCATCATAGGGTTTTCAAGGCAATTGCTTCAGGAATGGTTTACCATTGCCTTCTCCACAATACCAGCTCCTTTGGAGTTAGCTGTGGTGCTACTGGTGCTGTCTTTGAGAGGCCTTCTCACAATGTCGCCCACCACCACTGCTGCCCAGTCACTCTTTGGCACATGGCTCTTCAGCAAAACCATGTCTGACAATGGAAACCCTACTAACAGCACTGCTACCATCAGCGTAACCTCTTGCCTCACAGGAGCACATGGTTCCACCCCCACAGACGTTACATATAAATATGTCACCCACAGGATTCCAGCCTACACACAAATTAGGAATGGAAAGAATATTTGTAAATATTCAAATTCTGCAAGGAAGGGGTATTTCCCAAGTGTTAGGAAATACTGATAAGGAGAATCCTGGATGGATGAAAATATTCACAGTTCAAGATTTCTTTTTGTTAAAAAGGTTAAAAAAATGCCTGTGGGCCTTTTGAACAGAAAATAGCTCTTTCTGCACAGATTTTTGTTTCTTCTGTTCAGAAAGCAGGATTCTGTGCAGAAAAGAACATTTCTTCACAGAAAATTGTATTTTCTGTCTAACAGACACACAAATCTCATGTACATTTTTTCATAGAATAAATGCCAAACAGTGAAAAGTGTGAAATTTTCAAAGACCTCTGTAGCAAGGAAAAAATTGATTTAATTATTCATTATTGTCCAAAAGAATATAAGGATATATTTATATTTTTAAATAAAAGAACACAGAAGCAGAGTTGATAACAGATATGAATTAGTAAAACTCATGGTGGGTTGGAGAAAAGGGGTGGAGTGGGGTGGAGAAAAGAAAATCACATTTTCAAAAAAGAAAAGTCTTTGGAGACTTTTTGACTCAGCTGTAATTTGGGCATCATCAATCAGAAATTCACATGGAATACAAATCAGGGGGAAAATAGATAAGGGTATTTGATTGCACGAGCAAATTCCTAACAGTCTTGTTTGTGCAAGCATTAATGCATAAAAGTTGAACAACAAATATATTCAAAATTTTGTTATGCAAAACAGATATTCTCGTCTTTGATGAAACCAAAATGTATTCTTTCTTTCTTTCTTTCTTTCTTTCTTTCTTTCTTTCTTTCTTTCTTTCTTTCCTTGGACTTCAGATACATTTTCTAATGGTAGTTAAGTCACACCATTGTTGTCTACTGCAGGCATCCATGTTTTGAAAAATCTTTTAAAAGCTCATCATGTTACAAATAAAATGCAAAGAGTGATGCAAAAGTGCTGCAAAAATGATGGAAAACACAGAGTTGGTCACAATTTCCAGTGCTACCTTCCTGCCCTCCTCTCTGTCTCTTTCTTCTCTCTCATACTATAAACACAAAACCAAAGAAAGTACTGAACAGTTTCAATCACCGTTCCATAGCTGAAGATGATGGGATAGACACTCATGGTGCATTAAAAATTAATGCATGTTGAATTGCCTCAGCATTAATTGATCTGCATTTTCATCTGTAGCTGTTTGTATGTAATCCTGGTTCTACAAGGTGATGCTGAGCTCTGAAATAGCACCTTGAAGAAGAAGAGTAAGGTGGTGGGACCAGAAGAAGACTGTCCTTCAGCAGAAGGTTAACTTGCAGGCTTCAAAAAGTTTTAGCTTCAAAAAAACAACAACCCAAAAACAACCTTGAACATGTATGGATGCAAATGCTACAGAGGTAACTTGCAGGGAAGGTAGATTTATAAGTACAGCAACTAATAGCAGTATTAACTAATTGAAGTCCCTATGCTCAGAGACTTCTGGATACCTGTAAGGGTTCAGCCCTCTCTAGATATGTAATCTGGGGTTTCCTCAAGGATGAGTAAGAGGAACAGCTGATTCCTGTACCCAGCGCTACTATCATAGGATAGAATTATTGGGTGGCTGCTGAAGATTCTCTTCCCAGCATGGCCCACCACCAAGCACTAGAATCTCCTGACCATGCTGTCCCTTCTCTTGTCTTCATCGACTTTCCATCTTGCCCTCTCTGAACATGGAGTAACTGATAGGAAAGAAGAATAGAAGAGGAACTGAGAAACTCCTCTATTGGAGGGGTCTTCATCTGACCCACAGGTTTTCTTCTACTATGCTCTGCAAGAAGGGAAACTCTTGCATGAAACTGAATAGTGCTTTGAAGGGCCTGAGCTGTGCTTTTTCCCAAAAGATACTTTACTGACCTTTGGAAGGAGGAAAATCATTACACTGCATTCCTGAGTAAAATGGTGGCTAATGGACTATGTTAGATGTCTGTGTCCTGTGGTGCCAGCAGCAGCTTTGGCAACTTAGGTGCTGACTCAGCCCAGATAGTAGCTTTTGAAGACTCTGAGAGTCCCAGGAACTGAAAATGCTTTCTCCATGTACAGATGTACATACATAGAGAGCTCCCATACTAGGGGAGAAACTGATTGGACCAGAATTTCTTATTTCATGGAGGAGTATGAAACCTATATATTGATATAGGATAGAATTTCAACAATGTTTAGCACTGAAAGGTTACGAATGTCTCAGAGAGGGCAGTGATAATAAGATTAGATACTTTGAGTCACCCATAGTGTTCTTCCTTCTGGTCTACCTAGCCTGAACCCTCTGTGATGTAAACTGATACTCTTGAGGATGTTTACCACCTCTTTCATATCAGTTCTCTCATAACTCTTCCCTAGAATGAGACTGCACTGAGTAATTTTTCTATCTTAGAAGGGAGTTCCTATAATAAAAGCTTTACTTTGCTTCTCCAAGTCATTGGTGCCTCTGCTTCTTAATCAGGATCTCTAACCGATGCACACATTCTCTGTCACTGAGTGCCTTTCCCACACTGTCTAAATGTGTGAATGGAGTAGGTAAGTGTTGGGTAGCTGCATGGGGGCCTGGGGCTAGGGGCCAATTTCAAGGCAGACTCCTCACAGGCTACAAACACCCACAGCAAGCCAAAATACTAGTGTTATCCTCTATTGCCCCTCTCAAAATGGCAACAGGGAGTGATGGGACATCACATCCTATTGCACTTTTTGAGAGGGCCTGTAGTGGAAATGTATGCATTTGGCAGTGGCAATAGAAGTCAGGATGGGTGGAGTAAGCCCATATAGGACTACGAAGGACATTTTTTCAACTTGTGTGTGGGGCAGAGGGAGAGAGTAGATGGAATGGCATGTCCTGAAAGTAGGCATGGCTGGTGAGTTTACAGGTACAGTTTTTTAAAAAGAGCACTCTGCATTGCAAGGTGTGCATTTTTGGAGAAAATGCAGAGCTTGGAAAAGTAACTTTTTGGACTATGTCTCCTATCACCTGCGGTCCATGCTGGCAAAGGGGATTCTGGGAGTTGTCCAAAAAGTAACTTTTCCAAGCTCTGAGAAGAGGTGTGGATTTGGAACATGCTGTTGCCTTTGGTCTGGTAAACTAGACGTCTCAATGTGTGTTTCTTTGATGTAAGATCGTTCCCTTTCCCTGTGCAAACCTAGCCTTTGCTTTCTTTCAGCTTTCAGGAATAGCCACATGATCTCAATCCACCCTGTAAGGATTATGAATGCATCGCTCACTGTGGAAAGTGTTCCTTTATTTGAATTGCTGGCTGCACCGCAAATATTATCGATTTTCAATTTTATGAATATTCAGTGAATTATGGGTTGATCCAAAAGAAAACATGTCACACCCTGGGAGGGTGATACTTTTGGTGCGTGTCGTCTTGAGCACGGGGGTACCTTCATGCATCATCTCTATGCTGCGAGTGAAAGGATCATCTGTCTTTAGGGGAATGGTTGTCCACGCTCTCAGTGAAAGGTCAATGACTGGTGGGTATTAATTAATCCAGCTGGGCACACAGCAGCCAAGGTTTAACAGTGTCCAAGTTTTTAATAATGATGATAGATTTTAAAGACCAGCCTTTGAGCAACAGAATTCCATCTGTTTCAGGCAGTATAGCTGAAGTATCTGCACCACCTTCTAAATAAAATAATTTGAGGTTTTTATTTATTTATTTAGCTATTCAGTTAAAGAAAACTGAAAATTGAAATGTGTTACTGTATGGAAAATTACAAAGGAAAAAGAGAGTTTTGTGCGTGCGTGAAAGGCACCCCACATCTTTCCTTTGTAATCTTCCCTGTTTAGGACATCGACATACACACTTTTTCTCCACACCCCTGCGCAGACAGCTTAATAAAATCTCTTTCTTTGTATTCATTTTCTTTAGTGGAAATATTTCTATACTGCTTTTCTTTTTACAAAATAATACCCCCCAAATCCTCTCCCCAATCAGCATAAAGTAGCAATAAAAACACAATACAGGAAATACCCTATCCCCCTCCCATGATATAACAACAGAAGAAACAAAGGTAAAAACAAAAACAGTGATCGAAAAGCTATCCATTAAAAGACATGGAGAATGGCAACACCTTTAGAAGGAAAATCTAATTTTTAGCAACAAGCTAAAACATAAACATTTGGAAACTTAAAGATTTTCAATTAAAAAAAAAACAAGTGGAGAGTATTAAACAAAAAGAGCATTGGAGATCATGGAATAATTTATTTTAATTTATTTTTTGTACATAGAACAGCAAGAAAAAAAATTCCACCACATTACAGTCTGCAGATTCTGGAAAAAAAATTGGAAGGACAAAAGAAAAAAAGGGGAAAGCGATCATGGAATAATATAGACAGGCCATGCCAAGATTTCATGATATGATCATTTATACCTTCAAATCATATGTAAGAGTGTGCATTATCCCAGTGGGTCTTTCCATAGGTTTCATAGTCTACAGAGGAGGTAAAGAATCTTTGTTCCATTTGGTGTATATGTTCACTCTGTTGTAAAATGTGTCTTGTTTTTGAGTAAGTAGCCTTACTCATTTTCAGTTGATTTCTCCATTTCCTTGTCCACATTCTAGCTATTGGGTCTAGTCTTCTAGTTCTTAGAAGTTTCTAATTTTGCTACCTACGCAACAAAAGTAAGAAAGTCTTTGTATAAGATGAATCATTTCCTTGCCAAATGGATAGTAAAGTGAATAGTTGGGAATATCAGTGTGGGCTGACCTGCAATTCATTCTGATTTACAAATAATTCTTCCTGTTTTTTGACAGTCCCATCAGGCATGCATACACATTTTGAGCCTAGCACATTTCCTCCAGATGTCCATTGTTAAGTGTGTGTGTGTGTGTGTGTGTGTGTGTATATGTATCTGTATGTATATATGTATATATATGTATATATATGAATTTAAACTGGTTTCAAGTGCCATCTATTTATTTCTTTGATACTATCACTCCATATTCTTGATAACACTGTCTTCACTGTGGCTTTTGAATAAATAGCTGAGGTTTTCAACCATTTCACTTCATTATTAATTTCATATCCTAAGCATTCCCCCCCATACCTGTCACCAACATGAATTAAAACATCTTAACCTACTAGCTAAATAGCTGTAGTTTCAGAGCTGTTAGCATATAGTGTGCAGCACAGATTGATTGATTTAATATTCTACATTTCTCCTGCAATGGGACCAAGGTGGCTTAAATATGTATTTCTTACTGTCTGACTTTACACCATTTCTGACTTCTCATGACCCTAACACTTGGCAAGATTTGTACAGAAGAGGTTTGCTATTGCCTTCCTCTGAGACTGAGAAGGTGTGACTTTTCCATGGCCCCCCAGTGGGTTTTCACAGACAAGCAGGAATTTGAAATATGGTATCCCGAGACCCAGCAATGGTTTGAGCATTGGATTACAGACCCTGGAGACCAAAGTTTGATTCCCCATTCAGCCGTGGAAACCAACTGGGTGATCCTGGGCACATCACACGCTCTCAGCCTCAGAAAACACCCTGATGGGTTTGCCTTACTGTCACCATAAGTCAGAAACAACTTGAAGGAACACAACAACAACAACAACAACAACAGCAACAACAACAACAACAGAGATCTCAATTTCCACTCCTTCCTGTATTGTTAGATCTCAAGACAAGGTACAGATAAGAGAGCAATTTAAAAAAGTTTAAAACAGTTTGCAACTATGCAAAATTATTTAAAACAGTTTAAAATAGTTTGGAAGAGTTTAAAACCATCTACAATGGCATATGACATATAAAACAATTGGAAACACTTAAAGTGCACTCTCTCTCTCTTTCTCTGTGTGTGTAGAGAGAGAAAGAGAGAGAGAGAGAGAGAGAGAGAGCTCCCAGTCTTTGCTAGGCAAGATTCCCAGACCACCAAGGTTTTCCTAAAGGGATTCATTTAACTGTGGGCACCAAAAATGAGAATCCATGTCAGCACCAACCAGTTCCCCAAGGAGAGGACATTCTACAACTCGGGCAGTACAACCAATAAGTCTCTCTCCTATGCTTTATGCAGTGTGTTGCTTCAGCTGGTGAGAAGCAGAAGAAGTCTAGTGGATCTCCCTGTCTGGGACGGTGAATATAGGTAGAGACAGAGCTAAATACCCTGAAGGCATAAGATGCTATCTGATCTTGAAAGCTAAGTGGGGCCAGCCTGGTAAATACTTGGAAGGGAGACTATCAGGGAATACCAGGTGCCGTAGGCCAATGTTACTTAGAGTGGTGGTCCACAGACTGGGGCTGCTCTGTGAGCTAATTGTTTCTTGTCACTGAAGCTTTTCTAGGAAAGAAAGTTGGAGTCAATGGGTGTGATATTGTAGTCAGATGCAGTTACTGGCTTACTGAAGGTGGAGGGATAGTTTCAGAAGCACTGCTGTAGGGTGGTTTCCAAGGAATGCAATGGAAAAGAACCTCTTCTGAGTGTTTGTTTCCTAAGGGAACCGCATGAGATTCATGGGGTTGCCCTAGGTTGACTGATGACTTGAAAGCACATGCATACATGTACAGGAAGAAGCATTCCTTCTAGGGAGAGGCATTCTGCCTAATATCAAGGCTCAAAGGCATTTATATCATCACCATCTCCTTGAATCCAGCATAGAAGTATATTGGCAATAACTGTATTCTCATTTGAATCAAAGTCATGTGGTTTCTGTAAGGCATTCCTGTCAGTAATATAACTAATGCTGTATTGGCAGGTGATGTTTCTATTGCTGCTAATACTGCTGGATGAAGATGCTTCTGTGGACTGTGTGACAAACTGCTATATGTATTTTTTCTTGGATGTATTCATATGAGAGAGGAAGAAAGAGATATTTTATTTTAGTATAGAAGAGATATCCTACATATTACAAACAAGTAAGACATCCAAGCAAAGAACAAAAACAAAACAAACATCAGCATTATCTAACAATTCCAGAAAATATTCAGAACTCACTACTAATATCATAGCATTAGACAGTAGAGGTAAAACAAACATAATACAGTGCAGAATCAAATTTGAGAATGCCAGTAAAGAGAAGGATTACACAATTTAATTAATTTATAACAAGAAAAAAAAAGTATTATATCTGGTTATACCCAACCTGTATCTAGACCTCATGAAGCCATTAAAAAAGGGCTCTCGATTTTAGAACAGGCCATCTTTTGTCTTTTTCTCAAACAGACATTCTGTTTATAATACAAATCCCATGTAAGCATTTAGAAACTGAATATAACTACTTACACCCTTCTGACCCTTTTTCCATCTCTCTGTACACATGCAGGATAGCTTTCTAAAGGTGAGGATCTACTTTATTGATGGAGGCATTCCACATGGTATGAAACCCTGTTTTTTGATGGCTCCAAATTTTATAGAGAGTCTCCACTGAGACTCTCTATAAAATGTGGAGCCATCAAAACACAGGAGTCTCTTCCTTTCTCTGCTTATAGGAAGTGATGGAAACAGAAACAGAAAAAAATAGGGTCAGACTTTTGCTCCCTTCTCATGTTCTTACTGTACTCATATTTCAAATATCTGTGTAGGCTTCAGGTGTGGTTACCACATGTGGACTCTGAAAGTCTGAATAAAACTTTAGTCCACTTGACAACCTTTCCATACATTGTTGTTATTGTTGTGTGCCTGCAAGTCATTTGTGACTTACAGCAACCCTAAGGTGACCTTATCATGGGGTTTTCTCGGCAACATTTGTTCAGAGGAGGTTTGCCTCCACCTTCATGGATTTCCATGGCTGAGTGGTGATTCAGACCTTGGTCTCTACAGTTATAGTGCAATGCAGAAACCACTACACCATGCTGGATCTGTTGTTGTTGTTGTTGTTGTGTGGCTTCAAGTCATTTCTGACTTACGGTGACCCTAAGGCAAACCTATCATGGGGTTTTCTGTGGCTGAGAGCGTATGATGCGCCCAAGGTATTAGTTGATTTCCATGGCCGGGTGGGGAATTGAATCCTTGTCTCCAAGGTCATAGCTGAACCCCCAAATCAATACACTACATCATGGTGGCTCCAAACATTACACAGCTCTTATTTCACAGTGGGAATAAATCTGCCCACTGTTTAATCAAAAGATTTCAGATGAACAGGTGAGTGGTATACATTAAGGGATTGTTTAATCCTTTTCTTACCTGCTGTTTTTTTTTTCCTTGCCAAATTGCATTATACATACTGCAAGAGAAAAGATACAGGCAGTATGACTATGTGCCTCATGGAACTTCTTTCTCTGAAGTAAGGGAATCTTTTACACAAAGTTTCTCAGTGGCAGAATAGAGCACAAATTTTGTACGTAGCTACACCCAGTTTCCACCACCTGGATCTCTAGCTAAATGACCAAATATCAGTTCTTTGTCTTAGACTTTCAACATTTGCTGTAATGGGAGACATTACCAGGCTAGGTGGGCCAATAATCAAACTCAGTATAAGGCAGCTTCATATACACACATCAGATTTCATTGAGAGTCTCATGTATCATTTTCTAGAGGAACAGTGGGCAATTCTCAGGGGTTGAGACTTTCAATGACTCTTGAATGACTTCCCCTGCTGTCCCCCCTCATCCTCAAGACTCTAGACAGTATTCAGAAGAGAAAACAGCAATTTTCAAATATTTGAAGGGCTACAAAAGGGGCAGTGGAGCAAGCCCACAGGTTCAAATCACAAGGATTTAGATTAGACATTAAGAGGAACTTTCTGATTATACAAGCTTTGTGGTGGAAGAGATTTTCTTAGAAGTTGGTGCATACTCATAAGGTTTTTAAAGCAGAAGCTGGATGATCACCAATCAGAAGTGCTGCTATAGAGGACTTCCTGCATGAGCAGAATAGTGTGTTAGATCAGTGCTTGTCATGCTATCTCATGTGAGGGACTGGCAATTTTTGCTCCTAATGTACCAGGCACCTGTATCCTATTTGTCCCCATTGGCTACAATTGTTCTTTCTTTCCTGGAAACTCTCCACAGATGGTCAGCCAGTGGCTCATCGAGCAGCACTGAACTAGGGACCATCACTGTAAGTAACTCTGAATTACATAGGCCCTTTCCGCACATGGGAAAGGAACCGGGCAAAAACGGGACTCACTGGACTTCTTTAGCGTCCGGGCGAGTCCGTCGGGATGAGGAGCAGTGTGAGCTCGTCGCTCCGCACTGCTCCGGCGTCCAAAATAGCGGCTTCCAGTTGGTGGAGGCTCTCCACCAACCGGAGAAGCTCACCAGCCTAAAGCCCGCCCCCGGCAGATGGGCAGGCATGCACTAGTGCATGCCTGCAAATCTGCACTGAAGCGCGGCGATGGAGCAACACGGGGTTGCGCGCTTCGTGCTTTTTAACAACCTCTTAAAAGAGGTTTTTAAAAAGCATGCTGTGTGACCAGTTCCAGTCGTTCTGGAGCGGACTGAGATGCGGAACTATGAAAAGTAGTCCGCCCCGTCCACTCCACGGTGCAGAAGACCTCTGTCGGAGGTCGCTCTGCTCTGTTTTAATAGGCCGGTGCGGAAAGGGCCATAGTCTTCCAATCCTAAGATTATAGTTTGTGTGACCTGAAATGCTCCAAGAATGCATGGACTCTCCAGGATCAAATAGGAAACCCGCTCAAATGATCACTGGATAGTGCCATGATTTGCCTTGCCAGTGTCTCCAAATTGTTTGGAGTGGCTCCTGTCTGTGGTTGCTTCTGGTAGATCTGAAACATCTTAAGGCACATGTTCTCTGAAAAATAATAATCTTTTGCAGCTTCTATCACTTTTGCTTGGAGTGTTAACACATTTATTTCAGTTCTGTCTCCATTCAAAGGTTGTTGGGTGTACTGTAGGAAATATCAATACTAATTTGGAGCTCTAATTGAACAAAAACACTAGATGTGAAGTTGATGAATAAAAGGTCTTCCTTCTGTCTCTTGGGTGTTCTCTAGCCTACTCCTTATTTCTGAAGCATCTCCCATAGCTGCTTCTGTTTTGACCTTCTGTTTCTGCAGCTACCTGGCTTCTATTATACATCTGCCCCCCAGTTTGTCTGCACTTAGAAACCTAAACAGTGCGCAGAGTTTGTCCTGGTAAAGTAACTTGTTAGAGCTTTGCCCAGTGGATGTTTGGATCTTAACAACAGCTGTATTCTAAGCCCTTCTTGCTCCAGGTTTGTCGATTTAGATTCCCAAAGGTTGAGGAAGTAAACCCTCCTTCTCTGCAAGAGCAGCCCAGCTTGCCCATTTATTTTGTATTCAGATACATCAAGCATACAATTACTGTAACTAAAGTTATAAACTCTTCT
>CAOLHI010000101.1:865000-942500 GCA_948474755.1 Ctenosaura bakeri
GAGAACTGTCTTAATGGTGCACAGCTCTCATCTTGCAACAGCTCTACTGGCTGCCAATCTGTTTCTGGGCACAATTCAAAGTGCTGATGATGACCTATAAGGTCCCCTATGGCTTGGGTCCAGGCTATCTGAAGGACCATATCTCCCTTTATGAGCCTGCTAGAGCTCTGAGATCTGCTGGAGAAGTTCTTCTCTCTGTCCCATCACCTTCTGAGGCTCATTTGGTGAGAACACAGGAGAGGGCCTTCTCAGTATCTGTTCCCAAAGTCTCTCCCAAGGAAAGCCAGGATGGCTCCCTCCTTGTTCTCCTTCTGCCAGCAAGTTAAGACATCAGGCTTTTGGAAACTGAATGGGATGGACTTTTAACGGTGTGTGCTGTGCTATTTTATGGTTTGCATAGTCTTATAATGAATATTTAATATTTTTAACTTTATAAATTAATTGTCTTTTAAATCACTTTTATATTTATACTTTTATTGAAGTTTGGGGATAATTTTTAAATCGGTATTGTTTTTAAATACGTTGTAAGCTGCTTTGAACCCCATTTTGGGAAAATAAAGTATATAAGTGAATAAAATAATAATAACAAAAAAAGAGAGGCCAATTTACATCAGAATATCAACAGCATGGAATGATCTTTAATTTTGGTGAAGCAGCAGTTCAATAAAGGTCCTTTATTTGCCTGAGTCAGACATCATATTAAAGAGTGTTCCTTCCTGTCAAGCAGTTAGCAGACAATAGTCCATATCCTATTTGTAGTTTTTATTGGAGTAGCCTATTGAATCCATTAGATTTACCTACATGTTGACTCACCATGTGAGAATTGATTCAATTGGGTTCCAGTAGTTGGTGCATGAGAAGACCCAGTGTGGTGTATGGTTTGAGCATCGGACTATGACCATGGAGACCAGGGTTTGAATCTCTGCTCAGTCATGGAAACACACCTGGGGACCTTGGGCCATTCACACTATCCCGTCCTTAGAGGAAGGCAAAGGCAACCCCCCTCTGAACAAATCTTGACATGAAAACCCTGTGATAAGTTTGCTTTAGGGTCACTGTAAATCAGAAATGACTTGAAGGAACTCATAAACAACAACAAAATTGGCACACAACAATGTCATAAACTAGCTATCAGAACAGGGTAGTGACAGTGATCCTCTTAGCTGCCCCCTTCACCCCCCATGACCTTGGAGATGAGGAGTTGAGTCAGCATTGTCAAAAGCTATAGCCTCCATGATCCTCTTGTAACTTTCCTCCCATCCTCTGATGTTGCTCAGGAGGTAGACGGGTGGGTGGAGCTGAGTGCAGATTGTCAAAGGCTATAGCCCCCATGATCCTTGCTTGACTTCCCCTGCTTTCTCAATGTCACATGGGAGGAAGGACAAGGGGAAAACGAGTGAGAATCACCAAAGACTGTAGCCTCCATGATCCTCACTCAGCTTCTCTGTAGTGGTCAGTGTGCCTGATCACTGCATGACTGGGTGAGAGGACAGGAAAAAGGTGATCTGGATGAAGAGTTTGCTCATTTAAAGAGGGTTTGCAGTGGGGAGAAAAATGTTTAATTATTCATTCTCCCCTGTGGGAATGAATAATTTAAAACAGCACATCCCTAGTAGCCTCGTTCAATGGTTGAGGCAAAATATCACACAACTCAAGTGCTTGTTTATGCTATGCATCTTGGTGCTGCCTTGTGTCAAAACATTATGGATGTCAAATTGATGGAGAGGTGGGTGGGTGGAAGGAGAATATGTTTTGTATTACAGTTTAATGGCTTGCCAGGTTTTTTTTTAAAAAAACATTTACTACAATTATCTATCTTATTTACTTTTAAAAAACTTTTTGGATACTTTTTGAAAATTTTGCTGACTATGACATTTAACTTCTTCTGGGGGCCTTGGAACAATATTGGCAACTAATTACTTTTAAACAATAATTTTACAAACTTGGGGCAAGTATTTGTTACGTAGATCTTGTGATGTAATACGTTTTGCTCAAGCAACTCAAAGAAAACAAGGCAGCTTGCAGTACGAAAAAGTACAATTAACAGTGACAATGACCTGCCTGCTTGTAGATACACAGAGAAAGAAGATGAAGAAAAACAGCGGAAAAAGAGAGACATTGCATTGAAATCTAGGGGAATTAGAAAACACCAGAGAAAACAGAAATGTTTTGAGACACTTGTTAAAATGTGGGAGGGAGTGACTCAGAGGAACATCTCAGAGTCTGGAAATACCTAGTTAATTAATTCACTAAGCTAAAATCCACTAGATTTTTCTAGTGATGGTGTCCAACCAAATAGGTTTCCTGATTAACGCTGAAGTTAATTCTATACTTTAGTGAGTTAATTTCAAAATGTTACAATTTGTTACAAAGGGTCTCTCTTCCTCTGGCAGATTCAGGAAGATGGGAATCACAGGAAAGACTAAGGAGAAAAATGCTGATTGGAGAGAATTCACCACGTGCCTCTGTTGTTGGGCAACAGAATCCAGCAAAAGAAGGCCTGGGAACCAGATGGAGCTTCTGAAAAAACTGGGACTGATGAGCAATTGAGGAAGTGTCCTGTCTTGGCTTCTCCCTCTCTCTCTTCCTCCTGTTCGGCTTTTCATGCATACTTTGATTGGGTGAGTCACACATTTTGAGGGGTTTGGTGAGGCTGAGCATCCTATTCAGTATTTACAAAATCATAAACTAGACTTACAATCTAATGGTCATCAAAAAGATTTATTTTCCATGCCTTTCCATAGCTTCTATTGCTGTCACGTTACCACTCTGAACCAGTGGTACAGCTCTCATTCCTACTAATGGTTGGTGATTCCTGGATAGCACCATATTTTGTTCTTTTCTTTGATCAATTTCTGTATGAATCTGTACATTTAGGCAAACTACAGCCTATTTTTGAGACTTCCAAATGTTTTCAGCTGCTCCTAACTTTTGCATTTTGAATGTTTATTTTTTTAACTAAAAGTTCCTTTCCATGGTGTGTGTGGGGTAGGGGTGGTAAGAATATTTTAAAATGTTCAAAAAATGTTTAATTTTTTTTTTGAGTGTTGAAAAACCCTGGTAAGAAGAATCCTACATTGATAAGAATCTGTGATTCAAGGCTTATTCAGTGAAAAAATTGCACATGATTGTTTTGTGCTGAAAAGAACATTTTCTGCAGAAGAAACAGTATTCTGCATGGAAATTAATACTTTTCCAATGAAATATTACCTTAACAGTTATTAATTCCTATGCAGAAATGGCTGTTTGCACAGAATGTACTATAATCGGAGATTTATTCTACATAAAATAATGTAGAATTATTTTTTTATTTTTTATTTATTATTAAAAATAAAAATAAAATAATGCAGAAAATGCTTTTTTTGTGTGCAAAACAGCCATGTGTGAATTTTGCACTGAACTAAATATTTTCAGAGGTTTGCTGGCAGCAGGAAGAAAACTGCTGAAATTACTCATTGTTATAGGTTGTTGTGGGTTTTCCGGGCTTTGAGGCCGTGTTCTATTAGTGTTTTCTCCTGATGTTTTGTCTGCATCTGTGGCTGGCATCTTCAGAGGATACTCATTGCTGTCTTTCAGAAGAAATTTAGTGAAGAATTATATCCCTAGTTTTGGCCATTTTTGCCATGCTTTTGAATTCTTAAGCCATTTTAGACCCTGGAGAAGCCTTTTTCCAAATCAGGAAGTAAATCAGAAGTTGACTTCTGACTTATTTTTAAATTTTAGACACTAAAATTTTAGATACTGTGTGCCATCAATATTATCATAGTCCTCCAAGAATGTGTTATTATATACCCCTCTAGAGACATTACTGATTAAATTTGTAACCTCACTTTTCCAGCTGTTTTTAAAACGTCCCAGTTTCTCTCTTCTCCTTCTCCTTTTCCCCATTGTCCTTGGCTTACTTGCATTGGTTCGAGCTGAGCTCAAAGTGCAAAAGTAGTTTGGACTCAATTAAGTAAGGAGTAGGCTCAGGCAAAAGCAAACTGCTGCAGCCTCTCCTAGCTTATGTGTTTACCTCATATGTTTGCCATCTTGACCACATTCTGATTCTCGTCCACATGTATCCTGGCTTTCGTCTGTGAAATGCTGGAGGGTATATTATTATGAAAGAAGTCTAAGGTCTTATACATAATTTTTCTCAGCTCGTGTCAGGTGAGGAAGCAAAATTATCTGCAATAAACTGGGCTTTACTTAATTGTAGATTTCTATTAACTGAATATAAGATGCAGAATATGAATTTGAGCTGGAAGCTATGAGAGGGAGAAAGAGAAGGACACACAGAACACCACAACAGAAATCATTGCCCAAACTGAATGGACACTGGCATTAGCAGAACTGGAAATGTTTTGATTTCAGTTCATTTGCACTTGGCAAGATGCCACCAAACAATCTTCTGATCCCCTTTCTTCTATAGATATTTTCTTTAGGATACAGTCTACAACTCAGGCTGCCAGTAACTGATCTCTAATTTGAGATATTCTAGGGGGATAAATGTTGTTTAAAGATTACAGGCTTTGCTGGTAGTGAAAGGGAAAGCTACTGCTGATGAATGTCCTGTAAGCCACTGCTATTGCCACAGTCACCCCTTTGTTCTTGTCTCACATAGAGCCTAGGCTTGTGGACTAAGTCTACAAGATCCACATATTTTGCACATTACATGCTGAGCAGAGGCAAAATAGGCCCAGCATCTGTCTGGGCAGGCTTATATATTTCAAGTTCTCCCTCCCACCTAGTATGCCAAGATGTTATGAGAATGCTAATGCTTGCTCCATCTCCCTTCATAGGTACATACCAGGAAGATCTCACTGGATCAGCCGCCTAGCATGGGTTTGAGTTTGAGGAAGTGTTCTGGGTTCTTGTAATTTTCATGCTGTGCTTCTGTTACTGAATCCTAAGCTTTACGAGCCATTGATAAAGGTAACCTCCATTTGTAGAGATATAATTCTCTCTCCTGCTCACTTTCTTAAATTGGAGTTGAACCAACTGCCCAGAGTTTGGAAAGTTACCTTTTAAAAGGAATTAGTTAATTGACTCATTACTCAGACAGCTCAATAGGTCATTACTTGTTACTTCAGTCCAGCATGTTACTATTACTGCAGCTACTGTGCCAAAAAAAAACACAAAAAAACAAAAAAAACACACAAAACAAATAAAATATGTCAATGCTCTTCAGTTCTCCCAAGTGGCCAATTCAGATATTGCACATCTGAAATTCTGAGGAAAAATACAAAAGCGATCCTTAACCACTGCAGAACAGCCACTCATGCAACCTCTCTTCTGAGTCAGCAGACGTACTTTGTAGTTGATAACAGACAGCCAAAATGTTCCTGCTTCACTAAAAAGCACTATAGTACAACCATAATCATTACTTGCAAGAAAATAAATCCAGTCCTGCTCATTATTGTTAAAAAGTGACTAGTAACCAAAGTAACTCATTAGAAAAATGAGCTACTTCATAGCTGTGTATCTGACTCTCCATATATATATGTATGTGTGTGTGTGTGTGTATATATATGTGTATATATATATATATATATATATATATATATATAATCACATCAGCAGCAATATCTATCGGATGGATGAGTCAAATTCAGTTGGGACCAATCTCTACTATCTGCTTTCAAACATATGTCTTCTTCCTAATTTCTAGTGTGTAGGGTGTACTCTAGCATTGAAAACATGCTTGGGGACTGACAGCCAGTACAAATGAAATCTTTCAGCTGTTCTTCAAACATGTTATTGAGTTAACCTCTTTAGGATTCTTCTGGAGGAAGCAGTTCTGGCAAGGCAAAATTGTTCTATGTTGAGCCATGATTCTTAAGGCCTCTGGTTTCAGTCCTCTGAAATAGCATTGGGTGTTCATTTTAGTTCATTTTGTTACAAAAATTAACCAATATGGAAATTTCTTCAGATTAGAAATGAGAGAACTTGAGGTTTTGTAAATCCGCATGTGGGAGAAAACAAAACCAACAAAACTTGCCATTTGGGTTTTGAATACTTAAATCTTTAAAATCTGGAACTGAGACCATTTCTGCACTAGACTGTTACAGCGCTATGATTCCATGGCCCTTCCCTGAACTGCAAACCCCAGAATTCCATAGGACGTTGAAAGTGGAATCATAGTGCTTTAACAGTCTAGTGCGGAAATGGCCTGAATCACTAACATTTTTGATATGTCTCTTATGTATTCTCTTTCTGAGCAGTTCAGCAAGCCAAACTATGTTATCACAATATATTTTATATTCTTGCTAGGAAAAAGCCAATATACTATACTTTTCAGTAACAACAACTATGCATTATAAGTATGGCAATGTCCTCTGTATATATACTCTTGTCTGTGAATGTGTCTAGTGGCTGACTCTGTTTGAATGCCTTGATGACCCATATAGGCTTTGGAAGATTTTACCAAGGTGGTAAGGTTTCATATATGGCCTTGGAGGTAGAGAATGTGGCCAGAATCCTACTGGAGACTTACTTTGTCCTAGACCCTTAGTACACTAGAAGTATTTTGGAAGGCATTGCTCAAGATGCTATCAAGTGCCTTCTTCTGCAACAGTCCTGCCTTGACTGAGCAATAGTACCCAGATGGCTTCTGAGTACAGTCCCACTTCCAGTCCACTGATTAGCCATGGGTGTTATATGGCTGCTATTTCACAGCTCAGGAAGAAGGAAGTCAGTTACCTCATCCAGGAGATGAGGTTTCTTCATTCCACTTTGTAGGGATGCAAATCTTCTACAATTCTGCCCTCACATACAGGGACAAATAATTATGGTATTTTTCTTTCTGCTGTGGGAATATTCTTCCACAGTGTTCTCTTTGTAGTCAAACATCCCAAAGCATTGGGATGCTTTCTCTGCAGAAAACAAACAAACAAACAAATAAACAAGCAAACAAACTTGTGGAATATTCATAATTATTTGTTCCCAAACCAAGAAACAGGTTTCTAGTAGTCAGAAACCTCTACTGGAAAGAATAATAGACAAATGCAAATTTTGCTCAGTTTTCTTATATTCAACATCCTGAAGCGTTGTGAGGGATTGTTGTTCTTCAGAGAAAAACAAGTGCAGAAAACACTTGACTGTGGAGAAAATACTGTTACATTAGCAGAAAACTTTTCTTGCTGAGAAAACACTATGCAAGAAATGCTTTTCCACAGAGAAAACACTTTGCTCCACAGGATACCTGTTTCTGTGCAGAAAACAGTTGTTATTGTTGTTATTCGCACAACCTCCACATTTTTTTCCCTGCAGAATCATTGCTCCACAATGTTAGGGACATTCAGTGATTGTGTGGAACTGCAGCTAGACAGTGTCGAGCATACTCTTGCTGCCAATTAGTGGTCAAGGAGAAGAGCTGTACCTGTGAGCCATCTAGGTGTTGTTGCACAGCCAGGAATGAAGGAACAGCCTTTATCTCCTGGACCATGATGGTCTGCTATCCAAGGACCAACCTACTTAAGCACAGAGAGGATTGGAGCTAAAAGAAGGTTTATACAGCATGGTTCTCAGACCTGCATGGCTCTTTTTCATCTTAGCAATAACAGTGATGAGATGTCAAGATTATGGTGTATAGCATTGTTTCCGAAAGTTTGGTCCTCCAAATGTTTTGGGCTTCAGCTCTCTGAAGCCCCATCCAGCTTGGCCAACAGTCATAAATTTTGGGAGCTGAAGTCTGAAATACCTGGAGAATCAAACTTTGGGAACCACTGGTGTTGAGGATGCATAGTATCCTGAAATACTGAGGTGGTCTAGTTGTATTAGTTTAAATGATGATGCCATTCTGTGGGATGTTTTAAAAGATGACATTGTGTCCATCAATCATCCATTATATTATTTGTATTCTGCCTTTTTTCTAGGCTGGGAGTCAAGGCAGCTTCCAAACAGCTGAAAATATAATAAAAACAGAGATGGTTACCAAATTACAAACCTTAATAGTTACCAAATTAAGGTTAAAAAAATATTAAATTAACAACATACTTAAAACCCTTTAAGATCAATTAAGACAGTAATAGAAGAAAACTGGATATAGATATTAAAGGAGTTGAATAGCTGGATAATTGTATATGGATATGATGAGAAATAGATCTGTATACTATAATAGGTAATACGTATACTATAATATGTAATTTAAAGAAGCCAGTCTACATTAGAGAATTTATGTTTATTGAGATCACGATAAGTTACTTAAATAGAGGTTCTATCAAGAGGTGAGGGGAAGTTATAAGAGAAATGGATAGATTGTATGATAACATGGTAAATAAGCTTGTTTTTTTTTTAATTTGAAAATATGACAATACAAGTATGTAATGTGAATAACAGTTGTTTTAATAAAAATATTATTTAAAAAAATCTTACTTTAAAACCAAGATTGAAAACCTTACAGCACCATTTCTTTTTAAAATCGATTCCCAGGGGCTTGCTGGAAAAGAGAGGTCTTAATCTGATGCTGAAAGGACTGCAAAGAAGCAACCGTGCTAGCTTCCCTGGGAAGGAAGTTGTAAAGCATGGGACCAGCCGCAGAGAATGCCTTTCCCCTCATTTCCACCTGTATCTTTGAATCTGGTGGGATAGAGAGAAGTGTCTTTTCTGTAGATCTTTAAATCTTGGACATGCTCTTATGGGAAGGTATGGTCCCTCAAATATGGTCCCTTTCCACTTGGAGAGATAGTGGCAATAAAAGATACTGCTGATGAATGAACCAAACTGTAGGCTTTCTTCAACAAAATCATAGGCGGCACACGTCTTGCTCCTCTCCTGAGAAAGCACCCACAGTGGTTACAGCTCTAAGACAAAACTCTCCACGCGGTTACATTTTTCTCGAAAATGTCGGTTCCTGTTTCCTTCTAGTCCATATTAAGTTAACCTGAAAAAGGTTCAGTCCCTTTGTTTCAGTGACTTGTGAGATGATGTTGCTGCTCATATTTCACTTAGCGTTGCTTAAATTGCCAATCATGGATCTCGCTTTCTATCTCCTGTCAGCTCGGCTTGGATTATCACCTCGGATGCAGGGGGTTCAGTGTTGGGATGACACAGCGAGCACGCTTTCCCCTCCTCCCCTCTTCCCACATCCCACTTTGCAAAAAAATCACATTATTCTAATGAGGATGCAAATGAAAAGAAAAGCTGTGGGAAATGGCTAGAGATGAGCTGCTTGTCAAAAGTGTTTTACTTTGAGGGTGGGTGGGCAAAAGCAAGGCCGTTCTACAGGATAATGCGCTTCTGGTTTTCAGATGGACTGCTGTGCAGAGCTGCATGGCATGTGCTCAGGAGTGCAATGGTTTCTTCACTTGGGGAGGATTCTGAGTCTCAGTCATCAGGGCTCTCTTATAGATGTAGATCACAATTTCCTTGGTGCACAGCACTGGTGAAACTACACTGGTGTTGGCACTGGCAAAAGGAGGAAACAGGCTAAGGGCCTCGCAACTCTGAAGGAAAGTGAGGAATTTGGGAAATACATTGTTTGGGGCTGGCAGAATTTGGCTGCCGTCTTTAGCTCTGGAGAAAGTGCAACCTGACTGAGGTCATTGACTCTGGAGGGGAAACCTTTTCTGAGTTTCCATTTGTTCAGTTTCTTCCTTGATAAGAACTTATCAAGCTTCAAATCTTTCTTTATCAATGAAATGGAAAGAACTTGAGAGACTTTTTTATTTTTTAAAAAAATTGTAGGAAAGGAAAACCAACAGGTTTCACCCATTGCCACTGATGGCACCATTTGGCCCTTTAGCTACACATGTTTGACAAGTTCTGTGAAAGTCCTGATACATCTGCAGGTCATAGATACAATCAGGGTCTCTACAAAAGGTAAGGTCCTTGACAGAGCTTGGAAATGATACTGCTTGGATCACAACTGTGTAGTCCTGTGAGGTGTAGTTCAACAATAACTTCCGTAATCATGTAGACAAGCCTGTCTGCATACATACTGTTCATGCAACCTCCAAAGGGTTCCCTGGTACCACCACCCTTTTCTCCCAGTTCTCACAGGTCAGAGATAAGAAAGGAAGTTGGTAAATCTCCCTATCCTCTGGGTGAGGTTATGGCTGCAACCCCACATTGTCTGGTGCCAGATAGAAGTCAACCCAGCCCTGTCCCTCTGTCTTTGCAGGGCCAACTGGCTTTCTTTGTTTGCTTCCTATCAGCATGGCCATTTAGAGACCCAGAGAAGGTGGGGGACAGCCATGAATCATCCAACTGTGCTCCTACAAGAGACACAGTATGGTGTAGCAGTTTGAGCATTAGAGTATGACCCTGGAGACCAAAGTCTGAGTCCCTGCTGAGCCATGGAAACATACTAGGTGACTTTGAGTATGTCACACACTCGCATCCTCAGAAAATGCTGTGATAGGTTCACCTTAGGGTTTCCATAAGCCAGAAATGATGGGCAGAAAAAATGCAACACAACAGCAATAATGTTCCTACAGCTGGATGTGGGGTGATGAAGGCATCTCCCAGGGATCCTACAGGGATCCTGCAGAATGACATTGTTATTGTGTAGGGATGTAGCAAGATACTAATTGGTCCACGCACACACCAATTTCAGAATGTAATAAATGGCTGTGTTGGGCATGCCCCCCCCCCAGGAAAAAGGTAAGTTCTCCATGTAGAATGGCCATCAAGTGGAGGAGATAGTGAATGCCTCCTTTTGCCATGACCACAAAAGGACATAGGCAGTTGTGAGTTGGACTTACACTTTGGTATGTCACCAATAATCTACCAGTTGTTTTAAGAAGAAACTATATAGGCCCTTTCCACATGGGGGTAAAAAACGGTGTAGAGCAACCTCTGACGGAGGTCATCTACACCATAAAGTGGATTGGGGCGGACTACTTTTGCGTAGTTCCACACCTCAATCCATGCTAGGGCAACCGGAAGTGGCGGCGGCGCGTGCTTTTTAAAAACCACTTTTTATGTGGTTTTTAAAAGGCACGGGGCGTGCAGCCCCATGCAGCCACATCGCAGCGCCTGGTGTGGATTTGCAGGCGCGCACAAGGGCGCGCCTGCAGATCTGCCGGGGGCGGGATTTCTGGCTAGCAAGGTTCTCCGGTTGGTGGAGAGCCTCCGTCAGTCGTAAGCCGCCATTTTGGGCACTGCAGGACGCCGCGGGACGCTGACAAGTGTGGAGCAGCGAAAACACGCTGCTCCACTGGTGATGGACTTACCCGGTTTAAGGTAAGCTCCGTTTCAGCGTGTTTCCAGCTGTTTCTTCACCCACGTGTGAAAAGGGCCTATAATTCTCAAAAATGTTGGCCTACTTTCTATCAGCTGCCCCCTCCCAAAAAAACCCTGGAGTTTGTCATTCATTGCTCAAAACTGAGTAAGAAAAGATGAAAAGCTGACAGTCACTTTAATTTTTCAAGGTGGAGTGGTGGGGGGTATTTTTAACTGATGACTTTGTAAAATTAAAATCCAAGCAGAATGAAGAGCTGTTATCTGAGCACTAGGTGGAGGCGAGAAGTTGGTGGAGGATTTGCACAGCTATGTTGGGCTGAATGTGTACAGGAGGATCTTGCCTGGAAGACGAAATTATCCTCAGTGAAAGCTAGGCAAGAACCATGCAAAGATAAACTTTAATTAGGTTTTAATATGATATTCATTTCAAGTGGCTATGCTGGCTGTTATTGATTCTTTGTAATGGCTTAAAAATATAAGATGACATCTCAAATCTCCTTAGGTAGGTTTCTCCAGGACTCTCTGCTGTCTGTCTGATAATCGTGAAGCAGCGATTTATTTCATTACAGCCCTCAAACACACCTCAACCTTTGCTGATGCTTCTAAAACATTTACCATTGCGTTCTCCCATTCCAGATCTGAATACAAAGATTCAGGTCTCTCTGTGTACAAAAGACCTCTCAGATGCATAAGACAGTGGATACAAATGTTAAATTCCACATGAAACCAAGCTAAACCTGACAGTTCCATCCAAGCATTGTAAATCTGTACTGAAAAGATCCTTACTGAATGTCATTTCCAAAATCAGTGATTTTTGCCATATAGTTGGGGGCGGGGATATACAGAATTCATCAAGAACAGGCAAGGTTTTGCTGAGAGGGGTGCAAAACTCAAAGGCACGTATTTGGTGTTTGATGTTCTGAAATGGGGCCACAGAACAGGTAGCCCTCTAGCTGCTGTTTGACTGCAGCTCCCATTAAACCTTACCACCACAGCCAAAGGTGAAGAAGGATGATGGGAATTACACTCCAGCATCACCTGGAGGGTTACAAGTTGCTCACCTTGGCTTTAAGGGGAGATGCTGCCACTGAGGTCTGCCTTGTGCCAGAGCTCGGAAAAGTTACTTCTTTGTACTACAGCTCCCCAAATCACCCCACATGCATGGTTAGTGATCACACTGGTCAAGGATTCTGTGTATGGTAGACTAAAAATAACACTTCCAAATCCCAGGTTTAGCAATGCCTATATAAATGTCTCAGTAGATTCCAAAGACATTACCATTGTAGGTTGTTCATGACTCACTTTTTTAATGTTTTTGAGATAGCATTAGTCATATAGGCTTTAGTAATGTATTGTTGACAGATGACAGAGTGTTAGGAAACCAGTATAACAGCAACTACGATCAGCTACCCAATATAGTTGGTTAAGAACCAGTCCTACCATTAGGCAGACAAAGGTGACAATATCAGGTAGCAGATTTGGAGTGTTGTGAAAGGGAAGCAAATTGTTAATTATTAAGTTTGTTATTAGCTTTCTGCTTGGAAGAGCCACTTAGTGGATTTACTGCTACATGTGTTAGAATAGTTGGTCTGCTTTGGATTATAAGTACCTTGGCCTGTCTGGGAAGGGGATGCTATTTGCTACTTCACCCAGGCAACAAAATGTCCTGCATGGGACCTGTTTCAGACTGGCCATCTCAGGGTGTATTTTTTACATGGAACCCATTGACCAATGGTATCCCATTCGTAGGGTAGAGCACGGCAACCTACTCTGTCACCTCAGAATGTTACTGATTCATTCTGTTATGTGAGAAGATTGGAAATATAAATCAGTGCATTCCTAACGTTTTGAAGAGGGTCTCAGCAATAAACCTGCTTAGGCTGTTCAGAGTCATTTGTGAATAGGTATGGAAATAAATTTTGCTGAAGAAAGATACTGGCTCATTGGCTCCCTGTCCTCTGCCTCCCACCATCTTATGTACACATCCACACAACGGAGCTCTTTTGCAAAGCCCCTCAGACAATTTTCAGTGTGTGATACTAGTCTCATGGAGCATACGTATGTCCTGGAAATAGTGGGACCTGTACACAATTGGTTTTCATAGAACCATAGATTTGGAAGAGGCCCATCAATTCCAGCACCCTCCTCAATGCAGGATCTCCAGCTAAAACATCCCCAGCAGGAAGCTGTCCGGTCTCTAATTGAAGGCATCCAGAAAAGGAGACCTCACCACCCCTCTGGGCAACTGGTTCCATTTCTGAACTGCTTTCATGGTCAAGAAGTTCCATCTAATGTTGAATGGTAATCTACCCTAAAACCATTAGACCTACTTCTACCCTCTGAAGCAGCAGAAAACAAGCCTTCCCTGTCTCTGTGTGTGTTTGAGTGCTTAAAAAATGCAGTCATGACACCCCTCAGTCTTCTCTTCACCAAACTGAATGTACCCAGCTCCTTCAGCCTCTCCTCATGTGTTTTATTCTCCATACCTCTTATCATCCTTGTTGCCCTTTTCTGAACTTATTCCAACTAGTCCATTTCCTTCTTAAATTGAGATGCCCAGAACTGAACCCAGTACTCCAGATGAGTCTTCGCCAGTGCAGAGTATAGTGGGACTATTACTTCCCTTGATTTAGAAACCATGCTTCTATTAATGCAGGCTAAGATATCATTACAGAGCCAGTGTGGTGTAGTGGTTTGAGCACTGAGCATTTGACTACAGCTCTGGAGACCAGGGTTCAATCCTCCATTCAGCCATGGAAACCCAGTGAGTGATCTTGAGTGCGTCAGATGCTCTCAGCCCCCAGAAAACCCCATGATAGGCTTGCCTTAGGGTCACCATTAGTCAGAAATGACATGAAGGCACAGAACAGCAAGATACCATTTGCATTCTTTGCTGCAGCATCACACTGCTGGTTCATGTTTAACTTAAAATCAACATTAATCCTGAAAAGTTTTGCTGAAAAGATTACATTGATTTCTAGGAGGTGTTCACTGGATACCATGTCCCCCGTGGCATTTGAGTTAGTTTGAAAATCTGGAATCTCTTCCTAATACTAGGAAAATATTGGCAGGGAAAATAGCTGACACTTAAGCTGAAATTTCACATTATGCTCCACCAGAATGCAGTGAGCAAAATTAATGTCTACTGTTGAGTGGATATCATGAAAACTCACTCCAGGTCCTGCCATGTAACAATAACAACACCAAATAGCAGTGACCAGACTCTGGGTGGGTCTCTAGCAATTTAGATAAGTTGAAAGCAAGGAGATGCAAGGTATTTCACTGGACCTCTGCTAGGAGGAGAAGAAAACTCTACACGTCTTAAGCAGGGATGGATAAATTTGGTGGGTCTGAAGTCTAAGATCCACAGTGTGGATTTACTTCCACCCCACTGCTGCTGGAATTGGCAGCATAGTGGCAACAGGAAACATCCTCCCTAACAGTTCTAGGGAAAAAAAGGTCCACTTAACTCTAAAGCAAGTTGGACAGAGTGGGGCTAGTTTTAATATATATTTTTAAAAGATGGTACACTGTCACATCACTGAATTTGGACCCCTGTCCAAACTTCTCTTGGGCTTATATGTGGTCCCTGGACCATATGATATCACCCCCCGCCCATGTCAGGAGGGGAATTTGCATATCCTTAAAGCAGAAATGGGAGCCAAAATAAGGAGGGTTCTGGTGTTGTAATGTTTAGTAGGTTAATGCTATAGTAAAGGTTTTGAAGGATGATAACTAACTGTTCAGTTCCCATCCATTTCTTTCGATTCTGTGCTCTTTATTCTTGTAAAGTTTCAGAATCATGGGGAACAGCATCACAAAGGCATAGACTAGGTGAAATACAGCCTTCCAACTGTTATTGGACTCCACCTCCCAGCATCCTCAGTCAGCATAGCCAGTGGTGAAGAAATGTTAAGATCTGCAGTGTGCCAACATCTGAAGGGCCAAGTGATTCCCATCCCTGGCCTTAAGCATACAGGAACTCTTCAGGACCCACCAAAGCACAATAATCCTATCTCAGAATCATAAAGATGGAAGAAAGTGAAAGGGCCAATCCAATCTAAGCCCTCTTTCCTATATACAGGAAGCCCCCAACTTTTGATGCCCCATTACCTGATGACTCACTTTTTTGATATTTCCAAATTAAGGATAAGTTCCATTCATTTGACAGGAAGTTGGGTCTTTCATCAGTTCTTCTGGCCTACAGGAGCTTGCTTAGAACCACTCGCACAGGTGATTTGCTTGCAAAGTGAGCTGAGAGGGGAAAAAGGTGCTTAACCATCAAAGAGACTTTGCAAGCAATGTGTGTGCCGTTGGGTCCAAGTGGGCCTCCATAAGTCCTTTGTGCTCCCTACAGTACATGGGTTTCGCTTTTCAACCATTTCTGTTTTCTGACAGTGCTCTGGTCCCTAACCTGTCAAATAAGTGGAGGAAGCCTGTATAACCTGATTCTTAATGGTTTTTGAGTTTACATGGCTTGACTTCTATCAATTTCTATTTCCTCCTTTTCATTTGAATTGCATACCCCCATGTCCTGTCCCTCCTTTTTTCATTGTCACTGGTCCAGCCTCAGGCCTCTCTCGCCCACCCCCCACAACCTGCCTTACGTGATTGGAGGTGTTTGTTTGCTGAAGTCATCTTGACAAACAAAGCATCAGCCACCACTCTCATCATGAATGCTTTTTGTGACTCCAGCATATTCTTGGGTAAGAAGAAAACTGCTTTTGCTCTCAAGATTAGCCTTATCAAAAGTGGATACAGTGTGTATGACAAAGCCCCAAAGTGATAAACAGATATAGATAGAAGCATACAAATGTTAACATTCTTTTTCTTTCTTGGGGAAAAAAAATCATGGACAAAACAAATACCATTTTCATGTGCCACTATCTTGTCAGCTTTGTTGCGTTTTAATACAAAACCAAGTGAAACAGAAGGAATGAGCTTTGCTCTCTTTTATATACAAAGCAAAATGCATTTTTTAAACAGTGAAACTCTCTCATATAAACCTTTCTCTGCCCGAGACTGTTCCATTACTTTCCCTTAGAATCAAACAAAACAAAACCATATAGTTAAGATAATTCCTGAAGAAGAGATTTGGAAATTTAAAAGGCTAAACTGAAATTTAAAACGATTTCCCTAGATTTCCAACCCAGATTCTCTTTCCTTCGACTCTCTGTGTATTTGTCCTTTTAAAGGAACCAATATGTTTGTATTGCTGATGAGAAACAACCTTGACTCCAAAAAGATTTAACTTAATATCTAGCTAAGCATTCAGAGGGTAGTCCATCTGTAGAATGTACATTAAGGACCCAAGCTTGAACGCAGCTAGTCATGTATGATATTGAGCACGCAAATGTGACGTGATGCCCATATACCCTTGAGTGTAATTCAAAGTGCCACACAGCTCTATGGGCAGAGAAGCTATAAACACACTTGTCACAAATGAGAAAGGGTGCAGGGTTATATTCGGACTGAGGAATGAAGCAGCATTAGAACCAGCTATCAGGCCTTAATGAAAGTGTTAATTAGGATATTACAGAACGTATAGCTAAAATATCATCCCTACTAGACATCCACATTGCTAGACGTTTAATTAACCATTTCTTTACTCTGCATCCGGAAGGACATTGAAAGAGGAACCTGTGGTAAGCAGGAGCCTTAGCTATAAGAACAAAATGACACTCTTTTCATCGCAAGCATTTTTAGCTTTGATTTTTTTTCCGTCCCTTTCAAAGCAGACAGGCAAGGAACATGTGATTATCAGCTGGTTATAGGAATAAGTACACATTTAATCTACATAATCATCAATCTTCCTTTATGTAAAAGTGATTAGCAAATAGGGTTTTTAAGCAACTGTTTAGTTTACACATTGGCATCCTAGATTAACTTATTTCTAAAACACTTGATTTTTATCATGCTGCTTAATGATTTGTCCTATGATTTATTGGGTAATATGATGAATCATGTTAGATTTATTGTTTATCCTATAAATAGTGCAACAAATCATTAAACAGTGATAAAACACAGCAGTTTCATGACAACGTCCACCTATGGTGTCTTCCATGTACCATGGGGAAGGGGGGCTACTGTTGCATGGTGAATTTGATTGTTCTTTGCTTCTGTCTCTTTCCTGCTTTTATGATACTAGATGATAAAGAGAGAATCTCCATTTAAATTAAATGGTTCTACAAAATAATGCGGAAGTCATAATCTTATACTTCAGCCATATTTATTTTATGCAGAAAAATAAAGTCAAACATCTGATAGGTGTTAAAATGGAATTTATTCATTACGATAAATGCAATAGTCTTTGTTAGGAAGGCATTAAATGTAATGACAATGGTTCATATTACAGCATGTCACTTACCTTTTCTTCATCTCCCTTGCCTTATTTGCCTATGATGGCTGGCACAAATACTGGTTGCTTTGATTGCAGATTATCACTGGCAAAGAAGAGTAATGGTCACATTCTACAGCAGCTAATTAGTTAAGTATATTTAACCAGAGAGCCAGAATAGTGTTGTGATTCGAGTGCTCAACTATCACTCTGGAGATCAGGGTTTGAAGTCATGCTCTCTCAGCCACAGAGGGAGGCAAAGACAATTTCCCTGAACAAATCCTACCAGAAAACCTTGTGATAGGTTCACCTTAGGATTGTCATAATTGAGAAACAATGTGAAGACACACAATAACAACAATACATAACTAAGTCCCCTCTTCTGGCCCTACTTGCCTCCTAACCCTGACAAAAACATCACTCACTCATTCTCTGATCATTGACAGAATGGACCTCTTTTTCCCTGGTCTGCTGATGCCTGTTAAAGTACATTGGAGGAGAGTTATTATTGTCACAATGGTGTCACAATCATGACTACATAGCAATCGTGAATACAGAACAGTTACTGATGACTAAATCCATACTGCTTCTACAGTAGTTCCATGATTGTAACTTCCTCCTCAACCTACTTTCCTGGGCATCAGCTGCATGAGGAGAAGGAGGTCCATTCTGCCAATGATTAGCACATGGGTGGATGATCTTTCTATCAGGTTTGGGGGGGTCAAAACATGAGAAGTTACTTGATTAAGTGTATCTAACTAAGTAGCTGATGCAGAATGTTGTTGTTGTTACATGCCTTCAAGTTCTTTCCAACTTATGGTGACTCTGAGATGAACCTCCCACAGAGTTTCCATGGCTGATGTTCCCAGAGTCATAGTCCAATGCTCAAATCACTACATCATGCTGGCTCTAGAATACTGGTCTGTTATTATAAGTGTAAACACCCAAATACTCTGAAGGCACCAGATCCTGTCTGAACTTGGAAGCTAAGGAGGGCCAACTCTGGTTAATACCTGAATATTAAGTGCTGTGGGCTGTATTTCAGAGGAAGAAACGGGTGAAACCAACTCTGAGTATTCCTTACCTAATTAAACCCTATGAAATTCATGGAGTTTCTATAAGTCAACAAGTGACTCGAAGGCACAGATACATGCATTATCAACACTAAACACTTATCATAGTTTGACAGACATCAATTTCAGCTTCAACATATGGGATCCTCAGATTCGTAGTCTCATGAGGTACTTAGAATTATTTGTGCAATAACTCTAACCAGGTAGTTTAGGAGAATGCACCATCATCAAGTTCAAATGCATATGTATTCAAAGCTAAACTTTGCATTCAAATCCAAGGCTCTGAGTGAACAGATCAGACATTTTCCCTCACATTCTTTCTTTTTAAAATGCAGTGTATTAGAAATATGAATTTCAGAAGTTTCTTACAACTCCCTTCCCCCAAAGTAAACAAAATGTTTACATGTTTGTAGTGGCATATCCCCAGTTCAGTCCCTGAAATGTTCATATAGGGGTGGGAAAGTCTCCTGTCTTAAAGTCATACCCTCTAACATTTCACAAGTGAAAACTGGGACAAGCAAGCAACTTCAGAGTGTGGTCAAGATGGAAAAAGTTGTTAAAGAGGAATAACGTACAAGCTAGGAATGATTGAAGCAGTTTGCTTTTGCCTGAGCCTACTGGGAAAGGCAAGTGTCTCTTCCTGGTCCTCTTCTCTCCCCTTCCTCCATAATGAGTTAATTGAGTACAAGCTACTTTTATTTTTTGAACTCAGTCTGAAGCAACTGAAGTAAGCTGAGGATAAAGGGGGAGGTGGGATAGAGAAACAGGGACATTTCAAAAGCTGCTGAAAAAGTCAGACAGCAGAGGGCTAATTGGGATGTAAATTGGAGACAGCCATTGCCAGTGTAAGTAACACCACGGATGAAACAATCTGAGAAAGCTTCCTGTGTACCTATGCTCAGTTTTGCCATTAAAAGGTGAAATTTGAAGAAATCTCTCTAAATAACTTGTTCTCAATGAAACTGCTTATGGCTGCTCATCAAGACACCCTGTTGTTTAGAAGTTATTAACCCACCCTAGGTTTCTTGACTTTTCTAGTATGAGAAAGTGAGCATTTTTCCTATTGTGATTTCTGTAGTTGGTGCAAAATGTCTCTGCACAAATGCAGCATCTATTCTCTTTGTGAAGCAAAGAACACACACACTGAAAGCAGAAAATGCCTGGAGGACTGAGGCAGACAATCCACACAAACCCATCCATTTTTCTAATATTGCAATCTCTGTGCAACAAGCTAGCATAGCTGAACTGCACAATTTGAGCAATTTATGCAAACATTGTTCTTCAAACAGGAAAACTCTCTGGAGATTGACAGGAAATACCTTGCTGAATCACAGGTGAGGAGAAAATTCTCTAGTTTATCATACCCACATGTGAGTACAAGATAAGCAAGAATTTAAATCCCTAGTTAAGCACAGAAATTGGAGCTTCCAGAGAACAGAATGCTGAGCTAGTAGTAAAATGGTTTGACCCATATAAATCAGCTTTATCTCATCACCTGGGGCCCTTTCACACTACACAGTTGTAACACTCTGATTCCACTTTAACTGTCATAGCAACAGCCTTTGGGGTTTGTAGTTTGGACAGGCACTAAAACTGTCTGCCTGAGAATTCCACGTGCCCTTCACTAAACTACAAATCCAGGATTCTGTAGAATGGAACCACAGCAGTTAAAGTGTAGTATGGAAAGTCTCCTGCTGTAATTTCTGTACTTTCTAGGCGAGGAGGACCATGAACCTCAGAAATGAAAACAGTGGCACCATGTAGCTAGAGCTTAGAAACTTTAATTTTTTGGAGAACAGCTCCTAGAATCAGCCAGTCAACTTGGCCACTGATGTAGATTGCCATGAAGTGGCCTGAACACAAGGCATATTGTATTTTCAGCTGAGTGTGAGTTTGCTGCTTCTAAAATTTTCTGGATGTGGGTCTCTGGATCTCAGCCAGCCTCTCCATTCTGTTTCCAGTTGTTGTTGATGTATGCCTTCAACTCATTTGCAAATTATGGAAACCCTAAGGCACAGAGGTCATTTCCACACTAGATTGTTACAGTGCTATTATTCCACTTTCATCCTGTGGAATCCTCAAAGGCCCCTCCCCAAACTGCAAACCCCAGGATTCCACAGGATGTTGAAAGTGGAATAACAGCACTATAACAGTCTAGTGCAGAAATGGCCAGGGTTTTCTTGGACAGATTTGTTCAAAGGGGGCTTGCCTTTCCGTCCTCTGAAGCTGAGAGAATGTGACTTGACAGAGGTCACCTAGTGGGTTTCTGTGGCTGAAACCCTGGTCTCCAGAATCATAATCCAATGCTCAAACCACTACATCACATTGGCTCTCTTTTCAGAGCAAGTGTGATAAGTGTTTCTGGAACTGAATGGACAAATATGGCTTCCAGTCTCAACCCAGACTAGACCCATGAGTAGCCTGAGACAAGGCAGTGTATTTTCCTCTGAGCTTCTTTAGAGAGTTGTGGTAAGGATAAAACATCTGCCTGAGCTACTCGGAGGAAGAATGACACAGCTATGTGATCAGTCATAAATCACTGTGTGAGTGACATAGTTTTAATATTAATGTATGCATGCTTATATTAAGATAGATGGTGCATAAATAACTGGCTGTAGCAGATGGATTTTTTTCTCATAAGAAATACATGAGGGTTTTTATTATTGTTATTGTGGATAATTTAGTAGCAGTGATCTCAGATGAAAAGAGGAATGCATATTTTGAACATTTACACACCCTATCCTAAAGAATCATCACCAACTTCCCAACAGTGGGGTAGTGGTAACTTTTGAGAGACCAAAAGTCCAGGTTTAGCTAGGGCTGCCACTTCAAGTTTATTGCAGACCCTGAGATTGGCGGCCAAAACGTGAGACCTAGACACAGCCTCTGGTGATGTCATTAAGTGTTGTGCATTAAATACAAACAAGAGTTGCTCACAGCTTGCCATTTAAACACACACACACATAATACCAATTTCCTTGTTTGGAAATTAGGAGAGATCGGGAATGTTCCCAGGCCAAGGTGAAATGAGGACATTGTTCTGCTTTGGCCAAACCCCTCCTGGAATACTGTGTCTGATTCTGGGCACCACAGTTCAGGAAAGGTATTGACAAGCTGGAATGTGCCCAGAGGAGGGTGACCACAGTGGCAAAAGGCCTGGAAACCCCACCATATGAGTAGTAGCTTAGGGGACTGTGTATGTTTAGCCTGAAAGAAGAGAAGGTTAAGAGATGACATGAAAGCTGTGTTTAAACATTTAATGGGATGTCATTTAGACGATGGAGCAAGCCTTTTTTCTGCTACTCCAAAGTCTAGGACATGGAACAATAGCTTCAAACTTCAGGAAAAGAGATTCCACCTAAACACTAGGAAAGAAACCCCTGGCAGTAAGAGATGTTCAGCAGTACAATATGCTGCCTCAGGACATGGTGGAGTTTCTTTCTTTGGAGGTTTTTAAAGAGAGGCTGGGCGGCCATCTGTCAGGAATGCTTTGACTGTGTATTCCCACATGGTGGGACTGGACTGGATGCCCCTTCTGGTCTCTTCCAGCTCTATGATTCTATGATTATTCCTTCCCACTTTGGGGGGGGGCGGAATGGGATAAGGAGCATTTCATGTAGCTGACTTGCTTTTAGGTAGAAGGTGGACACAGAGCAGAATGGAGGGCAAGCCCTATGCCAGAGTGACTAGGAGGGAAGGAGGAAGATAACTAAATAAATAAATAGATCCATCTACTGCAACTAAGCCTTGGAAATTGTAGAAAGCTGCTGTTCTCCTAGTTGAGCTGGAGATTTGCAAACATTCCTTATCTCTTGTCTGGAGATGAGGCTACCAAAACTTCAAAATTTGCATCCTTGTCTCCCACCTGGAGATGATCCATAACAACTAGAGATTCAGGGTCAGGCCCCAAGACCTGGCAACCCTATGTGTAGTTGTCTTGATTGAGAATATTTTCTAGCAGTTTTAATTTCTACCAGGAGTAGGCCTTTTGTAATCCAAAGGATTTGAGCTTGGCTTTATGGAAGGAATGGGTCACAATAATACTTTGTTGCTGGGAAAATCCATTCTTAATCCACTTTCTGTGGGATGAAAGTTAAACTTGGGGGAACAAGGGAGTACAAAGAAGTGGCAGAGGGTGTCATAGTCTCTGCTAACCAAGAAGTTCCAGGTTTTCAACTCTGTGAGGCCTGCTTCCACTGTACCACAATTTACCAAAGATCTGTTCAAACTATCTTCTGGAGATTTTCCAACTTCCAAAATATTGGAACTTTGTAGTTGTTGTACAAAGTGGCCCACTTAACTGGGGAATTTTAATTGAACAAAAGAACTGAAAAATACCTTGGAGGCCCTCTAGTTCATCCTCTTTCTCCATGGAAGATCTGTAAATGAAACCATAGGCCCTTTTCACATGTTACCTTTCTCCTGGAGCCATCACGTGGCGATCCTGGGAAAACCTCTCCCAGGACGGAATTGCGTCTGCTGTGATCTCCCTCTGTACCGGCTGTCTGCTGGATGGGAGGAAGTGCGATGGCTCAGCTCCTTCCTTCCGCAGCACAGCCTGGCAGTTTCCCAGGCTGCGCTGGGGGAGGAAGCGCAGCCATTGCCAACAGGTAATGATGGTCTGCCAACAGGTAAGTGTGGGAGGGACATGGGAGGACTCCGCAATCGCTGGTCATGTTCGGGAGAAACCCAAACATGATTTAATCTGCGATTGCAATGCGATGGACATTGTGACAACAACATGCAGAACCATTGTCGCAATCCCATGGCCATCCTGTGGCCATTTCGTGTTGTAGGTGGTGTGCGAAAAGAGCCTATAGCATCCCCGGCAGATGGCTGTCTAGTTTGGCAGCTGCCTCCCAGGTTTTCAGAGAAAAGCAGATTTGCCACCTGGGATTATTTTAGTTAGAGACACCAAGAATTCAGTAGGGAATCTTCTGTATATAAACACGCACACCACACTATTTTTATTCATAACTGTTGACTTTGCCTAGCATTGGGTCTCCAGGTTCAGAGATCTTGGAACGTGCGGTTTACTATTTCCCAATTCTGCTACCCAGGAATTGCGGAATGTTGGGGAAGATGTTGGGAGAAAAATTATTTGCTATTTATTTACTTATTTATTCAGAGTTTATGCCCCACCCTTCAAATACAAAGGTTCCCAGAGTGCTTTATAATTTGTTGGATTGAGAGTTCCCTCCTTGCAGGTTTACAATCTAAATAAGATGTGACAGACAAATAAAAAAAAGGACGATGGGGTAGAAAACTTCATCTACTCCTGGCTGTTCTCCTTCCCCCTCTGGGGCCACAGCGATGGCAGTTGGAATGGAGAGGTGCTTTTCACCAGCTGATGGAGACAAGGCACAAGGCAAAATTTGTCTTTTGGACCACACCATCCTCCATTCTTCCAGATAGAATAGCCAGCGAGTATGCTATCAGCACTTCTGGAGTACGATATGGAAAAAAAGAACTTTCTCAAGTCCTGTAGCAATTTCAGTGAGCTAAGCTTCACTGTGCCTGAGTCAACTTTGCCTCACAGGAATGAAATGGAAGCCAAAGTCTATCTGAAAAGCTGAAATCATTTTTAATCTCTGACAGGGGAAATTCAAGATATAATAAGTGCAATGGCTTGTATGTGATGTTGGCTTTGCTTTAGTAGAAAGTATTTCCACTCACACAACTTGATTTTTACTCACATTGCCTCCCAGTTGAATGCAACCCACTTTACCATGTCTGGTACCATTCTGGAGGGATCTCAAGATTTAGGAGTAGGTTTTTATTGGGTGGGGATTTAAGAGAGTAGGAGGGATCAAAAAAATTGTGTCTCATACTTTATACAAGTGGAAATGTTTTCCATGAAGGAAAAGAGAATGGCCAAAATTCTAGATCAGCTACTTAATCAATTATACTTAACTTAGTAATGTCTCCTATGCCTGCCCCCCACCCCCATAATGACTTACTGGGGAGCAGCCTGTGTGAGTGACAGAGATCTGTTCGATGTAAAGTCAAAGGCTTTCATGGCTGGAATCCATAGGTTGTTGTGGGTTTTCCGGGTTTTGAGACCGTGTGCTATTAGTATTTTCTCCTAATGTTTCACCTGCATCTGTGGCTGGCATCTTCAGAGGATCTGGTGGCATGGAAGTGAGACAGAGTATACATACTTGTGTAGTCCCTGGGTGGAAGGGGGACTACACAAGTATATATACTCTATTTCTAGAGATCTGTTCTTCTGTCAGCTGAGATGCAGTAGACTGATGTTTCCAGCTCCCTCCAACCAGCGATTTCTAGTGTCATATTGAGAAGCAGGAACTCTGTCACAATTCTTTGTCTCATTGGAGATTATTGGTGGGATAGGGTGGAAGGAACATCAGTCTGCTATATCCTGATCAACAGGAGAGCAGACTTCCATTGCTCACAGTGGCTGCTGTCTGATAGGGTAGGACTGGGGGACTTTTATCATCCCTATGTGTTCCCTACATTATTGCCACAATTGTCAATATGTAGAGATTGTGAATATGATTGTGAATATGAAAGTTATGCATTTGTGATTATGAATTCTAGCCAGTGTTAGCAGAAACTCCATACTGGAGTCAACCCATTAAATGTTGATCTTTCATTCAGCAGTTCATCCAATGGGCTGAATCTTGGGCCATTTCTGCACTACACTGTTATACTACTATTGTTCCACTTTTAATGTCCTGTGGGATTCTGGGGTTTGTAGTTTACTGAGGCCAAAGAGCTCTCTGGCTGAGAATTCTAAATGTCCCTCCCTAAACTGCAAACCCCAGGATTCCACAGGATGTTGAAAGTGGAATAATAGCACTATAAGAGTGTACTGCAGAAGTGGCCTCTTTGGGACTAGCAGTTGGACTTAGTCCATTGTATACAGTCCAATGTCGTATCCTTTAATAGTACATCCAAGTCTTCCACCAGTGCAGGGTCTCATAGCACAAACAGTCCTGAATCTCTTCTATGTAGTCCCTAGGTATTACTTGCCACTGCTGCCACTTTTGATGCACAAACAGGTGAAGTTCCAAGGGAGAAGCTGTCAGTGATAGGTCTCACTGGTCCCACAGCAGGCAGTTAGAGGATTGTTTGGGGACAGCATTCATGTTTAGATTGCATTCTTCCCCTTCCAATGTACAGAAACAGCTGGTGCAGGGAGAGAGTATCAGTCAGAGAGACCAACATGGCAGTGAGCCCATGCCACCCATGTCTAGTACAGCAGAGTCCTTTCCTGTGTCTCTTTTTTTTACCCTGATGAACAAAAACCTGAACTCAGAATGGATAATTTATGCTTATGCAAAAGATGCCATTTCCTTCCCTCTGGCTGGGATGATTTCTTGACTCTTCTTCATAAATTAGTAAAGGGAAAAGGATAGGTAGTAAGACAAATTGGTAACAAAACAAAATAATTTTATTAAATTAAGACAGGTGTGCAAGAGATTGCTTATCTTGCAAAGCTAGATGGCAAGCAAGTATGCATGAGAAGGTGGATACACACCTAACTAATGAGGAATAAGCTTTAAAAATGTTAATTGCCACATATTAAACAATTTGAAGGTGTTTGGGATCTCAGTCCCCCCCCCCCAAAGAACCCTCCAAAAAATCTCTGAAGCTATAAACACCTGACTATTAAAAGCCCTTTCATACACTTAGGTCAGAAACCTGTTAGCATTTTACACATGTGTAAATTTCTCTATGGAAGTGATTTAACATTTTCTATTCAATGCAGAACAGTCATATTCAGTTCAAGATTGTGGAAAGGGAGCTGTGCATGGATGCTCATTGCACACTGATGTGCATTGCACATGGATGCACATGGATGCACAGGCACATTTGGTTGTGCCTTCATTTGCATATGTGGGGTCTTGTTTCAGTTGTGAAATATTTCCAGCCAACGTAAGGAGAGTGCTAGTCCAGCACAATTGATGTGCAACTTTGCATGCAGCGGTTTATATCACAGAACTCCAGAGCAGGATCTAGTAAGGTTCGTGGCACTTTCCTGAGGTACTCAAGTTAGAATCAGAAAACAAGGAAGTGAAATGCAAACTGGGACAGGGAACATGATCAAATATGGCCTGAAAAGTCTCCTTGATGAAACATTTGCCTGAGGATAGGGGTGTGGGAGGCTTCCACTTTCAGTCTGTGGCTAGACAGCCTTCTCTTGGTCTGCATTTCCTGGGGTTTCTGTGGAGAGGATGTGATCTGTGCTCCAGAATCTCCACACTGACATCTGGAACAAAAAAAATGTGCAAGTCTGCATATAGATTAATGCACACATTTCAAATGCCTGCAAAACATTTCTTAAACACATTTTGGTCAGAGAAGAGGTGGAAAATGTGCTGAAACATTGTGTATAATTTTAAACATGCACACAAATGTGTATATATGGGGGGAAAATAAGCAAAGAAAGGAGTGGATCTTTCCCACTGGAACAAAAACAAAAAATACCCAGTGGAACAAGGAAGAGACTGGAGGTAAAAGTAGGAAAGGGGGAATACCTATAAAGAAGGACTTTATGGGGGGGATTCCTGCCTACCTGACTTTAACATAAACACTGTTCAGATTCTGAGGAAAGAGCTGGCTTGGTGTAGTGGTTTGGGCATTGGACAGCAACTCAGGAGACTAGGAGTCAAGTCTCCCTTTGGACATGGAAACCCACTGGGTCACACTATCTCAGCCTCAGAGGAAGGCAAAGATAGCCCCCCCGAACAAATCTTGAAAAGAAAAAAAACTTTGATAGTACACTTTAGTGTCACCATTAAGTCAGAAATAGCTTGAAGGCAGGCAACAACAACTTAGAAAGAACAAATAAATCTCCTGTTTGTTTCTGTTTGCTCCTTTCTTCTTTAAAAATTCCTGTGGAGCCTCAATGGAACCAAATGCAGAATATCTGCCTCAGATCAGTACAGTCATCCCTCCACATTTGTGGGTTTCACTTTTGTGGGTTTGATTATTCACAGATTATTTACTATCACCTTTGCTGCCCCCCCATGCCATTTTTAAGAGGGACTGCAAGCCTTGTGAGACTGAGAAACTGTGAACGGGGCTTGTAAGTCCCTATTAAAAATGGTGTGGGGCAGCCGTGGACGTGGCAGTAAGCGCCACCAGCCCCCCACTTCTGCCTTGTGAAGGAACCCTGATACCTCAAAGGAATCCATGGTGGGTTGAATATGGTGATCATATTTTATTATGTGTTAAATATGATTTGGGAGGGCCTAGACTTTTCCTCACTTTTACTGGGATCCTGTGCCCCTAACCCTAGCAAATGTGGAGGGAGGACTGTATTCATATCCCTGAATACTGCCTTGAATTCCATTATTTCATTATAAAAAACAGATTATGAATAATCCAAACTATTTTTAAAATACGAATTTTAAAGAATTTATTGATTGATTTTAATATATATCTTTTTCAGTTTATACCAAGTATTACATTGGCTGTTGTTGTTCCTCAAACCATAAAGAGAAGCAGATAAGAAATCATCATCATCATCATCATCACCACCATTGTTATTTATCACTCAGACTGCTTTGGGGCATTAATTCTTTTTCAGAGTTCTACTTAAGTCTGATAGGAAAGCTATTATGGCCATACGTGGCTCATGAGCATTTTTTCCTTGGAAATTATGGCATGTACACATTTATATCTGTTGAAATACTTGGGCAGAAATGCTTTTCCTTTATGGTTTCTTTGTTTGTCATGCAAAGAAATTAACTATTACACTTGAAGAGTGTGTGTATATGTGTGTGTATGTGTGTGTGGATGCACGTGCATGTGTGTAGGCTGGGGGAAAAGGAGAGAGAAAAAATGCAGGAGAGGAGTCAGGCTGTTTGCCAGCCACACTAAAATTACTTTTGTAACCACTCCAATATGTGCACTAGAATTTAGGGACTTCGATATATTCATACTGAACAGCTTTACACAAAGGGTAGCTGAAATATGGTCTGGAACAAACTGCCGAAGTCAGCAGTAGTAGCAAGTGATTTAAATCAGTTCAAGGAGGGAGAGGGTTTTTTTCTTTTTCTTTTAAAGAAGGAGAGGAGTATCGCAGGACGCTGAGTCACTAGCTAGAAACTCCCGCATTTTAAGATGCAGAAACACAGAGGGATTTGTATTATCTTTGGGTTACAAAAGCAAGTGTTCATGGTTCATAGAAAGGGCTGTTCAGGTTTCCTATGTGCTCTTGAGCCAATACTCAAATACTGCACATTTCCCCTTTTCTGGTGTGGTCTTTTTAGATGATTTGTCATGGTCTGGAATACGTTAACTTGTCCAGACTGCTATTAAAAAGACAAGGGATAGAAGTAGTGTGAAATCTCATTGCAATTTGGGTTAGATCCAAATCTGAAGCCAGTTTGTGGGCAGGAATCCTTTGGGTCATTTAGATTGGTATAACTGGGTTGGCTTTTTTTTTGTAGGTGCTGCCTCCTCCTCCTCTTCCTCCTCCTTCTTTGGACACTGTGCTTTTTTGATGCTGCATAAGGAGGTATCCAGTACTTCTTTGTTGAATGCTTTCCCCTCAAGTGTACAATGGCAACTGGATGGTGCCCATAAGAAGCTCTTCTCTACTGCAAATGGCTGCTGATCAGCCACAGGGAGTATGCTCAGGCAAGTAGACAACAGTTGAGGCACATCTGGGGAAAAGGGCCCAGCATTCATCTTCACAGATCTATAATTCCCTTACACCACACCAGATCTAGTAGACCTCAGTGATAGGTTCCTTCTCCAGTGACACATCTGGGGACATTTTAAGGAAGGGATTGGATGCTGAAGGTCTTGAATCCTGCGACATGATCCAAACACTTAACTTTTTCAGCCAGCAGAGCAACTCCATAGACCAATCAGAGTTTCTCAATCAGAGTTCTTTAGAACCCCAAGATTGCATAAGAAGCCACTAGGGGTTCAACAGTTTCGATCTGCTGATACAGTAATATCTCTGAAATCTAAAAATTATTCCATGAGATCTGAACATTATTTCAAGGTTTCCTCCAGGGTAAAAAGGTTTATTGGCTTTATCTTGACTCTGGTGAAATAGTATGCTTACAGAGTCCAGAAGAGAGGTTACAGCTGCTCTTCGGACATGTCAACGCAAATTATTCACTATAGGTAACTACCAGTTAGTTGCTCTCAAGAAACTATTTGAGCTTCCTTGCTTTGCCTCCTAGAATCTGTCCTTCTGAACCATGGTAGTTACCTTTTGGAGTGGAAAAGAAATTCATTGGATTTAGCATACTTAACAAAGATATTTTATTATTATTATTATTTTTGCTGTTCCCAAACAAATTTGTTTACAAGAAAAAACACACCTTGCCTTGAAAGTTGGCCCATTATTAAAGCTTAGGAAAAATAAAGTGTGTCCCAAACATACGTAGTTTATTAATTGCCAACAGCCAAAAGTAAAGTTTAAAAAAAATACACATGAACATGCTTTAGTCAATGAAGGAAAAAAGTGGCACATTGGTTAAAATGCATATATTATAAATTTCAAGAATTTCTGACAGAGCTTGGAAAGGTTACCTTTTGAGCTACAACTTCCAGAATTCTCCATCCAGCCTAGCCAGCATGGCTTCTGGGATCTGAAGTCCAACCCCCCCTCCTTCCCTTCCTCTTCCTCCTCTTCCTCACCATTATTTCACATTCATCAGTTCTGCTTCATGCAGAAGACGTTGTCCCATAGTGGTTCAAGTCCTGAATGTCATAGTTAACTTTTTTTAAGAACAGAAAAATCTATATATGTCTTTCCAATCTGTGTTACTACAAACTACAAGCATGGGCTTTTCTTTTTCTTTTCATAAGACACTGAAAACTTATTCTCTTGTGCATACTTTGGCCACCTCTTATGGACAAATGTTAATCTCTGAAATAGAATTTTTGAACAAAGGGGATTATACAATCCATAACAGTAAGATCCAAGAAGTCAAAAAGGTTTTTGCTTGCATAAAAATAATTACTGTAGAGCAGAGGTGGACAACAACTGTTCCAAGGGACACCATGGGCCCCAGATGCTGTTTTGTTGTCTCTTCTGCTCCTACTTGCTTCCCCTTCACTGCCACTGAGATTGGCAGCAGCAATGCAGTCCTTTTCTCTCCTGTCTCAATGGCTTCCTGTCCAAAAGTAAATGTGGCTTTTTGCCCTAGAGTCAAGTGGGATTCTATGGTGTGGGTGGGCTGGACCATAGAAACATGTTGCAGCTGCTACTGAATAGTCATGGTTTGGCCCTGATAGAGTTTGGAAGTCCAATGTGCTTTCCCATGGGACATTTGCCACCCTGTTACAGGACCTCCTCTTGAGTTAATCATATAATTACTAGGCATTTGCTTTCAGGTGATTCCAGTGGCTACATTTGATGACTATATGAATGGGTTCTCTTGGGTTAATAATAGATGTCTTTGTAGAACAGCTGAGACAGAAGATCTGTCACACTATATTCATCCTTTGTATTTGGCACATTTTAAAATTTAGGTAATATTTTAAGTGGATTACAACTTTCATAGAAAAAGATATGCCAGCTGTTGTCAGATACTGATTTCTTTGTGACATATAATTCCTCTTTTTTCCCCTGGAAGCCTCAAGGATTTTCTACAGAAGTGCTTTGAAAGATTGCAATTATGATGCCTTGCTATGATGATAATTTTTATTATTTATCTGTGATTTCTTTTTTTAAAAAATTACTATCTTCCGTCTTTTGTTTTTTTGTAGCCTATTGTGGCTGGAACTCAGTATGGGACTGAATTTGTAAGTGGACTTACATGTGAAGGAAATAGAACTGAGTAGTTTCACAATGTTCATATTTACTTAGGGGCTGCCATGATGTTACAATGTGTGAGTATCTGTTGCACAGTGGTAGCTAGCGGAGTGACCGATACACCACAGCTGTAATGTGAAATGGTCATTGATGCACATTGGGCCGCTCCCAGTGTGTACCTGGACACTACTTAGAAAGTGTCAGAGCAAAACAGGAGTGCCCAATATGCATCAGAAGTACCCATGTGTATCAGAAGCCTCTAACGTATATCAGAGGCATCCAGTGCATGTCAGAGGTGCCTAATGCTCATCAGAAATGCCAAATGTACCTGAGGATCACTGGATGTGCATCAGAAGACTCATTTTGGAGCCCAGAGGCCCACCTTTGCAATTCCTTAACTGAGTTTCCTTCAGTTTCTGCATTGAAGGTACAGATTTGCAAAGTTAACAAAACATAGACCATGATGCAGAATCTCAGCCTATATTTTGAGACTGGGGTTTCAAAGAAAAGGTATCTAGAGAATTATTCTATTGGCATAATGACTGGTGACATTTAAAATTATTTGTAAAGGGCACCAGGGCATTTTGACAGGATCTCCCCCCAACCTTTTTATGCCATTCTGTTATCAGTCCTGTGTTTCTTTAAAGCAATGGAAAGTCATTTTAAAAAGTAACAATCTAAACAATACGCAACACAGCAAAATGCTTAACTAACTTTGAAATAGGGCACAATAAGGAATGAATTCTTAAGTTGAGTAATGGGAAAAAAGTTACTTTTAACATGAAATGTTCCAAGCTTGGGTATTCACTGTACTGATGCTGCCTTAGTTGGATTTGCTGGGTTTATCACTGAACGATCCAAGAGAAAAGATTTGTGCTAGCAATCAGATGTGCTTTGTCCTTTCCTCCTGCAGATTCAGAACACCCTACTGTCACTTTGCTTTTCTTTCTGATTGTTAGCTGCACAGGTATTGGTATTTATTATATTTTAAGACCCAGCAGAGGTAGCAAGGAGGTGGCAGAGCTTGGCCTTATAGAAACATAGCAGCAGATGAGAGGGGATCTATTTCCCATAGGTTTCTGAGCCTGCAACTGAAAATGTCTTGTAACTCTATTAGGAAAGACCCATTGTGATCAATACAACCAACAAGGCCAGGCAAGCAGCTCTCAGTGTAGGATGAAAATTGCACATCCCAGGGTACAAGACTCAAGGGAGGTAATATTTTCCAGACAGATTCTCTCTCATTCCACACCCAGCCCTTTTGTTTGCACAGCAATTCTCCTTCTGGGGAGGGGGGAGCAGGTGGGGGTGCAACAGTGTGACCAAGGCAGATCCATTACTGAAGAGTTAGTCATTCAAGAAATTCCACTCTGTATGTTTTGTGAAGATTTCTGCCTCAAAATGGATAAAGCCTTAGCAAAATCTATTTATTTTGCCAGGGCTTGGTTCAGCTAGCTTTGGGAGAAGATTTATCAGAAAGAGGATGACGGGAATAGCTTCTTGTTAAAACCTTGTGTGCACTTTTCTTTGTGCCTCCTGAACCAGCAAAGGCCCGGAGGATCCATTTGGTTCAAATAGTAACACAAGAAAAGGATGGGGTATGTGTGGCCCTGTTGAACTGCAACTCCCATCAGCCTGTGGTGAGGAATGAAAGAAGATGCTATCCAGCAACATCTGGAAAGCCACATATTCCATAACCCTTATGTTTAGCTTTCAGCTCTATACAAGTAGGTTGAAATGGTCAAAACCGCTACTAGCAAGTTTGGAGAGACACTGATCAGGATGTCCTCTACAGCAGTGCTACTCAGCATGATGGGCAATGGACCAGTATCCATTCACAAGACATTGGCTGCCAGTCTACAGCATGTTTCTGGGAGAGAAAGAAGCAGTTGCAGCCAATAAGCACAAAGATGGTGCTGATTTCTAGCATATTGAGGAAGAAAAAAAAATCTGCCAGAAAAAAAAAATCTGCCATCAGATAACTTAGAAAACGTCACTCTGTAGGACTTTTTCCTGAGTGAAACAATTTCTTTCTCACTATCTAGACCACTGTCATTTCTCTTCTTTTCTACCTTTGGATATGTCTCCATGACTACTCCGAGGAATTTTTCCCTTTTTCTTGCTTCACTAAGTCACTACTTATGCTAAGAGGCATTAAACAAATCTCAGTGGCTGGAAAGATCTTGATAGAAACGGATGATCTCAATGGGTTGAGAGGGGTATTGCCTTCAGCATGAGACTGAGGGCCTTTCCACATTACACTGTTATAGTGCTATTATTCCACTTTCAACATCCTATGGAATCCTGGGGTTCACACTTTAGGGAGGAGCATTTAGACTTCTCAGCCAGAGAGCTCTTTGGCCTCAGTAAACTACAAACCCCAGAATTCCACAGAAGGTTGAAAGTGGAATAATAAGACTATAACAGTGTAGTGCAGAAAAACCCTGAGACACCAAGAGCCTTTTCACACTACAGTTACAGCACTACAATTCAGCTTTAACTGCCAAAGCTCCATTCTAGAGAACCTGGAGTTGGTGGCTTGGTGAGGCCCAAGAGCTCTGTGGCTGAGAAGTCTAAATGCTGTTCCCTAAACTGCAACTCCTAAGATTCCATGGGATGGAGCCATGGCAGTTAATGTGGAATATAGCTCTATAACTGTGCATTCCCCCCCCCAGAGTTTTTTGTCCCTCTTTTCTCTCTTCCTCCAGAAGAAAACATGGATACATTTGGCCAAGCAATGTCAAAATAGCGAAGTTATTAAAGAGCAAGAACACACAAGAAAAGAGAGGCTGTAGGAGTTTGATTTTGCCTAAGCCTAGTGAGAAGGACAAGATTCTGCACCCTCCTCTCCCCTCCCCATTACTAAATACATTTTGCAGCAGTGGAGGTAAGCTAAAGACAAAGGGGGGAAGTAGAAGGAGGAAAGAGACTCTAGGACATTTTAAAAACAACTGAAAAAGTGGTATGACAGAGGATTATTCAGGACTATCCCTTCAAAACTGAGAGGGTATCCAAAGACAGCCAGCAGGCTCTAGATGCCCTTTCCTCTTGCTCTGATTCAGCAAATGCCCGTCATTATATCAGTCCTACCAAGAAAGTTCTTATGGTGAGCTGGGTGAGCTAGTAACAATTTAAAGAGTTTGGGAATGTGAAGGGAACAGAATGGAAGGAGAAAGCTAACATCCTTCTGATGCAATGCTGTATGTACTGGAAGAATCCTGAGTCTCTGCTGGGTTAGGCCTTCTTCAAAGATCAAGAATGGCCAACAGAAGTCTTTAGTACTCTTTATATCCTCACGGTATGGCCAAGGCTAGCTGTAGGCAACTGAGGCCGCTGTCTCAAGCATCAGATCCTGAAAAGTGGTAGCCAAATGCTGGAGGAGAAATTTGGGAGCCATGCAGTTTGAAATCTGCCACCTATGCCAGTCTTCTGCTTTCAAGTGCAGGGGAGGATGCTATATCATTTTCAGTGTTGGAGAAAGATCTGGCTCGTAATCTTGTCATCTTTTATTCATGGCACAGCGTGAAGTATTAGGGACACAATTAGATGTAATTTTATTCTTAGAGGAAGCACCTAGTAATTTTAGCAATTTTCCTTCTGTGTTAAGTCTTACTCTTATGCACAGTTCAGGACTTATTCTGTGCAAGACTCACATTTTTTGTGCAGAAAATATAATTTTCTATGCAGGAAATAGTATTTTCCACATATAAAATAATATTTCTCCACAGAAATACCTTTCTCTATGCAGAAAATGCTGTAACTGTAGAGTTATTCTGTGCAAAATTCAGAGGTTTTTTTTATATCAGATGCTGTTTTATGTACCAAAAAATGTGCAGATTGTGTGCAGAATAATTCTCAAAATATAAAGAGTCACATGACTCTAGCATTTTCTTCATCAGAATTTTCCAACATTTTTGCGGGGGGAGAGGGGAACTATTTTTTGGTAAGGTGGGATGTGAGTAGAACATCAGCTGATATTTGTGACTGGTTTCTCTCACTTTTCCTATGTTCAATGACATGCAAGCAAATATACACAGTTCAAAATATGCATCTCTGGAAAATGAGTACAAATAGTCTTTAGGAAAAATGTGTACAGAAATGTAACCACTAAGACAAAAGTCTTAAAATGTGCATATGTTAGGGAGAGTGCATACTGAGATTGCTATGAATTGCCATGTAGAACCTGCCTCCTCACACCCCCATCACAGTATTATAACCAAATAGAGAACAAAGAAAATCCAGGTGGGATGGAGAGAAAAACCAATAGAAGTGAGAATACGATTTTTCACATACTTCACCAATGTGGGAAAATTAAACCTATCCACCATTCCTGGTAACCAAGAGAGCCTGTGGTAGAAACTGTAGCATCTTACAGTGTATTCTATGCCAGAAAGAATTCTGCTACATGTATATCATGTACTGTTACCCCTCAAGAAATATTAAATGGAATACATAAACGTGGACAGTGCTGAAGAGTTTGTTTGTTTTTAAGGGAAGCTCTTTTTCTAAGGCATTGTTGGTTTTGTGTCCAGGGAAAAGGGGAATCCTTTGGTTTTGAAGAATTAATTAATTTGAGGGTGATCACTTAAGTTATCTCTCCCTTAACTTAATCCCAGCAGAAGGCCTTGACATCTCTCCTGCAGACAGTACATCTTAATGCAAATACTGTGTCTGATGAATTTCACTTGGGTTTTCAACATTGCCGCTGCACTTCAGTGGCTTTTAACCAGAAATCTGCAAAGACATGCTCACTGCACTCTGTGGTTAACTTTCACTTACGAGTCAGTTAGATCACCCTCCTTTGTTTGTGTTGTTCTTGTGCTATAGATGGAAATGTTCTCAGGGGCTGTATCTTGGGATAACTACAATATGTAAAGCATACTGCTGCTCTGGATCGAGTGCTAGCAATCCTCTTAGTTGTGGCTTCCTGCTTGTAGTCCCCAGATAAATCCATGGAGTGAGGGAAATGGTGCTGAATATGTAGGGCACTCTAGGTTGGCATTTGCTGAAACATAACACCAGTCATGTAAAGGGCTGCTGTGAATAGGGTTGTAAACACTGACTTATTTCATCTTAGTATGGTAACTGAGACAATTTCAATGTTCTTACCTTAAAAGTGAATTATGTAGATCCAGCAGGCATTTATTAGTTTTGGAGTAAAAAAATGCACATTTTAACAGGTAGCTTTGTGCATTTCTATACAGTGCACAATAGTGGAACATTTGATAATTGTTGTCTTGTCATGGTAGTAGAAAGTGGAAGGGACCCTAGTCCAACCAATGACCAGCACAGACATTAACCACAAAAGTACCATGGAAAGTAAGCATCTGACCGCTTTCAACAAAGGAGAGTCAACCACGTTCTGAGAAAGAGTAGTCACTATCAAACAGCTCTTTCTGTCAGGAAGTTCTTTCCCACATTTAGTCCTAATATCTTTTCTTGAGTCTACTGGCTCAAGTCTTACCCCCGGGAGCAGCAGAAAACAAGCACACTCCATCTTCTATGTGGCAGTCCTTCAAATATTGATGAAGGTTTTCATATCATCTCTCAGTCCTCTCTTCTACAAGCTAAGCATACTTAACTCTGGGTTGCATTGGATGGGTTCTGTCTTAGTGATCCATGGGCTGATCCACAAATCTGTTCTTTCTGCCAGGTGTAATACATTTCACTTCACAAAGGGAAAAATACAGCAGTTTCCCATAAAGACAAGGGGTTCAGGCAAAATGCTATATGTTTGATGCAAATTTCAGAGGCCACATTGAAAAAAATACATATCAATGGACGTAGGCTCTTTTGAGGGTGTGAGAGAATCAGTGAGGTGCTATGTTGGACTGTGGGGTCACCCAGTCATATCCAGAATCTTGGCAATGAATAGATTCTTTACTTTACTATGTATGAAGACTTTTTGCTACAGCACAATGTGCATGCATAACTACAGCTTTTACAAAGACTCCCTTTTGGGGTGACCTGGCTGGCATTAGCATCCAGTGGGCAGTGATTTCCGAGGGCCTCAAAAGTCTTGAGGTGATAGGTATGGGCAGGGCTGTGCATACAACACCTTGTTCTAAGGAAGGCCAGCTTCAATACTAGCCATTAGAGATGGCTGCTTTGTGTGGTTGACAGTTCTCTCCACAGAGGCCACCCACCCACTTCCATACTCCCAAGCTCATAATACCAGGTGAAAGCTGTGGGAGGGGAGTGGAAACAGCAGCAATGGAACAGTGGAGATGGTGGCAGCTGCTCATAGACCTTCTACACCTGCCTTAGGTGATGAGAGAATCTGAGATGCTGCTACCTGATTGGCCTGGGCAAAGTATTAGTATGTATAGTCCAGTTGGAATCTGGAAGTGACATATACCACCACTCTTGGAATATGTGATCCTAGTTCAAGCACCAGGCTTCCCTCAATCAATAAGAGGCTATTGGTCTTTATTATAGCACTATAGCACTGCATTGTACCAGACAAGTCCTGCTTGAAGACAGTGGGGGTGGGATTTTTAAAAATGGAAACAAACAAAGAAGGTCCAGAAATTCTGCTAAAGGGAAATGGAGAAAAGGCTTCCAAGCTTGGAAATGCACATGAATGGCAACATGAATTTTCTTTATTTAAAGAGACGTCCTAACAACTTGCAATGTACTAAATAAATTAGTACATTTTCACATATGATTTATGAGAGCTTGCTTCAAAATGTCCCACAGATTTTTTTTTTTCTTTCCAAAGGCAAACAAATTCTCCAGAATTGGGCAACACATCCTCCAATTGCCCTGGCCCTAACATACACAGCGCTCATTAGGGTGATCATTTGAAATCTTTGAAGAAGCTTCAAAAATGATGAACCCAACATGGAGGAATGCTGCACAAATGACATTGTGAGGCAGCCGAGAGACCCAAAGGGGAAACAGAGTGGAGAGCATCTCTTTTGAAAAGAAAGCCACCCCAGAGGCATAATTACAAGCAGTAGATTTATGAAGTGGCAATGGAAAAGAAGCTATGGAATCGCTACTATCCTCCTGCCTCCAGTTCTGGATGGTCAGAGACAGAATGAGAGAGGGAGAGGGAGAGAAAAAGGACCTCAACTCCCATTAAAATGGCAAGGCAAAACTTTCCATGCTTTTACAAGCATGGGGTATTAATTTACGTCACTGTGATTAATTACAGTTGCTATTCAACAGTAGATGCTGATAAACTATCATGTTTATAATTGCATGCACAGAGCGATATCTGAACTAAAATAATAATAATAAAATAGCCTACCCTATATTTTTACACACACTCTGTCACACACACATACTAATATGATATATAGTGTATATATTCATCATGGCTGCATTTCAAAGGTCTACCTTTAATATTAACATTTTGAGATTAAGGATGACTCTGAGAGTATCTGAGTTTGAACTCAGAGAACTGGAAGTGTTGGAATAGCCCAACATTTTTCTTATCTGTCTTTCTCATTTTGTCACAGAGACCTTCCTAGATTTGTCCAGGGTTACTTTGGACAGTTTGTGGTCAACTCTGTCAGTCTTCTTTAAGAATATCTGCTTCTCTCTGAGAGGGCTCCTGAGTAAGCAATTTCGAATTGTAGTGTGAAGAAATACATCAGCCACTCAGAAAGATAGGAAACTGCCTCATCTGAGAGAGGACTGTACATCCATGTTGCTTGATACTGTCTATTCTGAAGGTCACTGGCTCCCAGGAGGTCTTCTATATCCTTTAGAAAACCAATATGGAGATCCCAATACTGAACCAAGGTTGTGTGGCCCACCTCAGGATCTTCTTAGAAGCTCTGGATGTCTCCAAAGAAGAAAAAAGATGGCCAAAATTTGAGAATCATAGCTTCTTGAAGCAGCAATTGTACATTAAAACAAAGTGTACCTCAATACCTTATTTCTTTCCAGTAACCCCCCGGGGTTTTACAAAACAGGAAATGTACTTCCACCTTCTTCCAGTTTTATTTAGGTGAGATACAGCCATCAGTAGGTCCTGAGAGTGTAAAACATCTGCTCTGCCTTAGAGCTATAGGAAGAAGCAGGTGGGAAGCAAAGTGAAAAATGCCAGGTTAGTCAGAGCAAAGAATAAGAGTGATATGGATGCTTTTATAAGATATAGGAAATGCCATTGACCGCCTCTGGGCCATAGGTGTTGAGTGATCTGCCCTGTGCAGTTCCATCTTATAGACAGAGCTCAGAAGCAATACACCATGGAAGAACCAGCTTGTTGTTATTGTGTGCTTACAAGTTGTTTCTGACTTACACTAACCTCAAAAGGAACCTATCACAGGCTTTTCTTGGCAAGATTTTTTTCAGAAGGGGTTTTGCCATTGCCTTTCCTCAAGGCTGAGAGTGTGTGACTTGCCCAAGGGCACTAGGGAGTTTACATGTCCGAGTGAGGATTTGAACCCTGTTCTCCAGAGTCGTAGCCCAGCACTCAAGTTGCTATACCATGTTGGCTCTGAAGAATCAGCTACTGTCCCTAAACTCACACCTCAGTCTAAACTCATGCCTCAGAAAACCACTCATCCTCCAATTCAGATGTCTGAAACAGTGATGATGACACTGGTATTAGGAATTACCATGCCACTGCTGAGCGGATCCCTGTTGAAGGATGACTTGGAGCTTCCTGGGCCAAACTTCATGGAAGACAAGCCCGTGCCACAAGACTCTGAGGTAGATCAGAGACAGCCAGGTCTCATGTGGGAGGAGAGAGTTGGCTCTTCTCCTTACTGTGGAGATAATGAGAAATCATCTGCTCCTAGGAGTGTGTGGACCTAAAGGCACAGGTTTGATTAACATCCACATGTAGAAGTGCCCACCAAATAAAGTAAATGTCTTTGTGATTCAAAGGGCATTCACAAGTAGGAAGCTCTTTGAGAGCAGGCTAATTCCACAAGTGACACAGATGATCTGCAGTAGCAATATCTGTGGGACTCTGAAGGTTCAGACTATGAGTCCTGTCTACACGGGGATTTGCTCATTTGTACCTGCTTGATTGATTAAACCAGGACCAGACACTTGTAATTGCAAGGGGAAGTATTTCCATACAGACTTTATTTTTTATCTAGTGACTGGATTGGCAAGACCCTGGGAAATGTAGTTCTCCTTGGTGTCAAAAAGTGTACTTACAATTCAAAAGTTGTAACAGTTTGATATCACCTTAACTGTAATGGTTCCACCCTACAGAATCCCAGGATCTGTGGTTTGCTGAGGTGTTCAGAATTCTTTAGTATAGTCCAGGAGAGTGTACTGGAGCTCTCTAGCACAAAAGTCCAATAACAAATTCCAGGAATCTGTTTGATGGAGCCATGACAGTTAAAGTGAAATGTCACTGGTGGCTCATGACTTCCATTCCAATGAGACTGAATTTGCTCTGGATTTAACTCTGAACTTCAAAGCTATCCAAGGAGCTGGATATATTTTAGGGATATAGTTCAGCTCCTTGAATAACTATTTTTAAGTTCAAAATAAAACATGGAGCAAATGCACTGTTCCAGTGGCACAGAAAGAACCTGCTGTCTTCATGTGCAAGTATACTCTACGTTTTTTTTCTGCTTATTACTCTATTTGTATGTCAACTTGTCTTGTGCATGAGCCCAGGTGAGGTGTAGGTAGAAATGATTGGCATAGTTTCTTTCTTGCTGCTATATCATTCAATGCTCAATACACAGTTCTTGGTAGGAGGTACATTACAATTGCAAAGCTTCACCTTGGAATTCATATGCAAACTATGATCAGCATTGCTGGAAAAGTTTCCAACGATTGCTTCACATTTCAGCATTGCTGAGGATGTCCAGCAGTGCAGGAATTCTGAAACATGGTTGCCGACTATGGGCATGAATTTCTTCCATTAGACTGAAGGTAATTTCTAAAGCTATGCTTCTTTATCACTTTGAACCTAGTTACCAAAGATTCCAGGATAAAGACCTTCTTAAACCATTGTATACAGGAGCAAAATCTTAAAATCCTTAAAGCTTTTGACCACATTCCAGTCACATACAGATGTGTTTTCCCCAACCATGTTTTGATTGTGTAATGTATGCATCTAGCCTACAAGGGACCATTATGCACTTTCAATTAAAATGCTGGCATCCAAATTTGGAGAGCCTATTCTAAACTGTGTCAACATCTTTCAGGAGTAGTTCTCACTGAACCATGGAACTCATTAGGTGACTTTTGGCTACTCTTTGGTTGACCCACCTCCTAGCTTTAGGATTGGGGAGGAACTATGAATGCAACTATTAAATATATAAAAATAAACAAGTTTTCTCCATGGAAGTGTAGGTGAGACAATCAGCTACCACTTAGGGCAATAATATCAAGTATTACCTTGCATAATTAAAGTGTTCTACTCTCTTAGACTGACATTCTGTACTGCAGATGTGGATTTGCAATCTAAAGTGACAGATCATAGCTGTTCCATATTCGTCAGTGCTAAATATTCACAATCATGGCATTTTCTGCCATGAATTTAAATACCCCTCTCCCCAAACCCACCGTAACAACTCTTGGCATCTAGTTACAGAGGTCTGTTCTATTGGCAATTAGGGTGCAGCAAGATGATGTTTCCAGCACCCTCCCACAGATAGGTGAGGAATACGATGAAGAATTATAGGCCCACTTCTGATTGTTGCAGCCTCATTTGCTGGTAGAAAGAGCCTGGAAACATCCTCATTCTGTGCCCTGATCACCAGGCAAAGCAGAACTCCATTGCTCAGTGAGGCTGTTGGTGTTAGGATAAGTTTGGAAGTGGCCAAGAGACTTTACTTAGTTATACATTCATAGCTAAGTAGATGATATAGAATCCCAGTCTTCCTCTTTTATAAGATTAAATCCACTTATAACATTCAGTGGGACTTATAAGTAGATATGTTTAGGATATTGTCAAATGCCTTCTACATCCAACAGCAACCTCGTGGTTAAAAAAAACAATCAAACAGAAATGATGGAAATACTAAGGAAGTATATATCTGAATGTGTCTGAACAATTTTGAGTTTGAGAGAATTTGCTGGAAATCTGCCCCCTGTCCCAGTTCTTTCCAGTTCTAAATCTTTTCCATTTTTTGTTTTTAGTCAGAGGCATATCCTGTTAAATTACTCACAATAACTTACTCCATGACTGAAGTGCTTACTCCAAAGTAAATATGTGCAGAAGAGGCAGTAAATGGTTAGCATTCTGTTGGTTAGTTCTCAACTGCAGTAGACCCACTCAACCAATTGTCAACATGTAGGTAAATCCCATTGATTTAATGGGTCTACTCTAGTCAGGACTAACACAAGGACTGAAGCCCAAAAGAAGGAATTCCATTCCTTTGAACAAATCTCTTTATCCCCCCTCCGCAAAAAAAAAAATGAGAGGAGGGGGAAAAGCATTGTTGGAGAAATAAAGTGGGTTTTATTTCACTAAATATGCTTGGTTTAAAGGCATTTATAGCTTGACCTAGTAATCTGTGAGTAGCCCCCAGTGCTTGGTGCTGGTGGAAGCAAAGGACGCAGTGGAAGAATCTGTCCTCAAGACCTGTCTGTCTTTCTGCAGGCAAGGAAAACAACAAGGGGAGGGGGGTCTGTGGGAGAAGGAGCAACGTTATCAGTATATATACACCTCTGAAAGCGAATTAGCCAGCACAGATTTGATAAAGCTTATAAACCCTCTGGAGCAGCCGTGACAGTTTGCTGGCTAGGGTTTTGTCTTCTGCCAGTTACTCCTTGCTAGTGGCACTCTTTATTTATGCTTCAGTACCATGTTATCCTCTGGGCTTCAAACAGAAGGGACCTGTCTGTAAGTGTTTTGGATGTGGTGTTAGAAAACCCGAGCACGGGAAAGCACATGCAACAGTGCCCAAGATCCATTTCAGTCAGCTTCACTTCTTTGTAAGTCAACCCCCCGCCTCCCTCTTTCAGTGCCTTGCATGCTGAGCCTGGCTTGAGGTGCTGTATATATCTGGCTTCCACTAGAGAGTGTCACAGAGTTATTGGAATGAGGAAGAGAGAACTCTGAATGGATAAATTGAAGGATTTTTTTTTTTTTAATGTGTGAGGGAGTAAGATGAGAGTGAGTGACAGGACAGCATTTTTGTGACTTTCTTGGTATGTAACCTACCTGTCTGGGCCAACTGGTTTCTGATAAGACATTTTTTCACTGTAGGTGTGTGGCTCTTGCAGATTTGGTGAAGTTGGACTGACTGATTTATTGCAAAATACCCTAAAGATACCAGATCTCTTCTGATCTTGGATGTTAAGTAGGGTCAGTTCTGGTTAGTACTTAGATGGGAGACTTCCAACAAATACCAGGTGCAGGAGGCTATATTTCAAAGGAAGGAACTGACAAAAATTCTTCTGAGTATTCTTTGCCTAAGAAAACCTTATGAAATTCATGGAGTTGCCATAAATTGAGAAGTGACTTGAATGCACACAGCTGAGAAGACCCTCTCCCACCTCGTATTGTCCTCACCCCACTAGCTTTTGGGCAGGTACATATAGAGAGATGTACACCTGAACTCCTTAACTTTAATGTAGAGGTCTGTGTTGCTTCTCTCTCATGACTGAGGGTCCTTGGACCCCTTCAATCCCTTGTCGTATGTATGGAAGGCATTCCTCTATCAAGTCCCACAAGCTCTCATAGTTCCTTACTGTTGGCTATGCTGAATGGTGCTAATGGAAGCTGTAGTCTCAAACATCAGGAAGGTTAGAGAGTCATGCCTGTTCCCAGAGGTTCATGTGTCCTCCACTCTTTCTGGAAATCGACTTTAGATATTTTGTTTGGAATAACTCTGCCACCTGAAGGCGATGACTGTGCCCATAAGAAGAAAGGATGTCCATAGTTAGGACCTTGGGCAAGAAGTCCTCTGTGGTATAATGTATCTAAAAGCCCTTCAGATCCACAGGGGGGTCTGCGAAGCTCTGCTGCTGGACATCAGTGGTAGCACCAGGGGTGCAGCAGCAGGAGGAATGTGCAGGTGCTGGAACCGCTCCCTCATTTGCAAACGAGGTCGTTTGGACACATGCACATGCTTGCTGCTGTGTCCCTTTTGTCAGGGATGTGGCAGCAGGGGATGTGGGTTCCAAGGGACAAGGCAGGTGTGTTTGCAAATGAGGGGGCAGTTTTGGTGCCCACATCCCCCACTGCCATGTCCTTGGTGAAAGGGACACGGCAGCTGGCCATGGAAACCCACTGTGACCTCAGGCAGGTCACATTCTCTTATCCGCAGACAAAGGCAAAGGCAACAAATCTTGCCAAGAAAACCTCCATGAGAGGTTTGCCTTAGGGTCACCATAAATCAGTTTTCAAAGGGGAGAGACATGATGGCTAGAAAGAACCTCACCCTGTCAACAGCAGTTTGCTGTTGTGAACCTTCTAGTCACTGCTGTTTTATGGCAACCCTAAGGTGAACCTATCACCTTAGGGTTTTTTTTTTTTTGCAAGATTTGGTCACAGGAGTTTGCCTTTGCCTTCTTCTGAGGCTGAGAGAATGTGACTTGCCCAGGGTCACCCAGTGTCTGAGCAGGGATTTGATCATTTGTCTTTAGAAGCCTTTAATAGATACATACATATTTGAATATTTAAATCTAAATTTAAATATTTAAGTCTTGAGTTATGTCTTGGGGGACCCCAGCAACAAATTATATTTACAGAGGTTCCCCAGAAAAGACATGGTTAAGAACCACTAATCTAAGAGATCCATTCTTTGATCTGGGCCAAGGAATATCCCAGACTGACTGGATGTAGATACTCCACACCAGATTTTCAGTTATGTGCCTGGGAAGGCTAGAATACTTGGCCTGTGGCCATACAAAGGGAAGGCACTACAGAACAGTAAACTCTGCCTTTTAAAAACTGGATTTATTATTTGTCTAATATTTTTGTATCTTACCTTACTTCCAAGATGGGATCTAAGATGGTTTTCAATAAGGATGCTATTTAACTGGAATGAGAATGTGCAATTGTGAAAATCATCACCCAACATCACTGTCAACTTGTCAGAATTTTCCTCCTTTCCCAGCTTTATTTCCACTCTGAAAAAAAAAAAAAAAAACCCTTAACAATTCTTGAGTACCAAGAGTAATTAACCAAAACAACTGGTTACAGTTATAATTTGAAGGGGTAGCATGTAAGCAATTACCATGATAACTGATATGATTTTAAAAAGTAAAACTCTTTTTTCTTATTTCCCAACAGAAAATTAGTTACCTTTTTAAAACATTTTTGTGGCTTGTGGCAAAAAACCCCATAAAAACAAACCAAACAAAAAACTCGCATAGTTTTCTGCTATCAACTTTATTGTTGCTTCAGAACACATAACAGCAGCTCAAGCCATCACTTCACCCTTGGCTTATTCCTTTTCCACTGCTGTATGAGGCTGCATACCTGTAACTACAAAAGTGAGTAAAAGACTACAGAAGGAGTGATGCTATCCCTGAAGTTACTACCATAATGTAAGGTAGCTATATTTTCATTCCTGGGGAAATAAACTAATTTCAAATAAAGAAGTTATCCATAATTAGTTAAATCAAAATGGTTTCTACCTAGGCAACCTACTGTATGTTATCAGCAGTGCGGAGGGGGGGGAGGAATTTTACACTACACAATGAGAGTACTACGATTCCGCTTTAACTGCTATAGCTGTATCCTAGGGAATGTTGGAGTTTGAAGTTGGTGAGGCACTATAGTTCTCTGGCTAGGAATTCTAAATATCTCTCCCTAAACTACAAATATTAGGATTCCATAGGATTGACTCATGAGAATTAAAGTGGAATTATAGTCCTATCATTGCAGAGTATGAGCCAGATGACAGCAGATATATTAAACACGGTGACTATAGCCAGAAGAAACCAGTTAGTAACATATGTATGGGTATTGTCATTTTATGGCTGCAAATGCCCCTTTATTGTCATTGTGGGTGGAAATATCCAGCACCTTCATCTGCAATGACGTGTTGGCTCTGCCACTGGGTGATGTCCCTGTAGCCGTTTAATGGCTGTGGGAGAGCAGGAACGGCAAGGTGGGATCCAGCTGTGCTTCTGCCATCAGACACACAAAGGAAAGGCCTGCTTCCTGGACCTCCCCGGGGGTCCCACAGAGATCCAAGAGGATGATAATTCCCTGTGCTTTTGATTGTACTGCACAGCCAGGTGCAGCCTGGCCATCCTCACCTTTCCCTAGCCACTAAATGGCAATGGGGGGGTGCATGTGCATTGGGGAGGTAGGTTGGACACATAAGAAGGGGACATTCCTATGCCTGGCAGAGCTTAACCTTCTGCCAGTACAATGCATGACTTCTATGTATGTGTATTAATGGTTTGCAGTGTTATCTAATGTGGTGATCAGAACTGAACAGGAACTAGAAAGCAGGTTGGCTCATATATACATATAACTTGTGCTAGTTAAATTATCTGCCCTGAAGTTTCGTAGTGAGAAGGTGAAATATGAATACCTTGAGCATATCTTTGCTTTTAGATGCAATAGATTTTCTTGAAAAGGAAAGGTGAAAGATTTTACAGACTTACAGAGGTATAGAGTGATGCTCGTGATAGCTACTTGGAACTTCTGTCTCTTAGATATCCACTAAAACCTGAGCATGAAAACTTATGGAGAAAGCAGTATGAGATTCCTCCCCCTCCCACACTTTCAGCTGGCATCCAATAGCCAGTTTTAAGCAGGTGTCGGTTTTGATTTAATTTGTTTTTATTATATTTCCTCCTCCTTATTTTCTATTATTGAGATGCAGCAAAACAGAAGTAAAATTAGAGGTGGGATGAATTCTCTGAGCTTCATTTCAGATTAACTCAGAAATTAATTGAGGTCTCTCATCTTGAAAATCAAAAGATCTTGAATAATCTTTCAGAACTACTCTGAAAGTCTGGACAATTTAGAAGGCCATCTTCTTCATTCTCTTTCCCCTGCCTGCACAAGCTAATGGAGAAGCTTAACTTTTAGCATTTGCCTCTGAATACCCCTTCTGTATCCTTTGGACCTTCTCTTCTACTTCAGATTAAAGTTTGCCTGGATTTTGAGGTCAGTGTGAAGAAGTGCTCAAAGTTCTTTCTGGGCCTGATTTGGACAGATTTCACTGTTATTTAAACTGAAATAAAGAGAGCCCTTAGAATCAACCAGATTTCGTTGTGACTCATTTTGCTTGGATTACTATTTTAGCTAGCCAATCTGTCCATCAGCTGCAAACCACCATTTATTAGTTATACTTTTCTGCATTTTAAAGCCCTTGGCTCTTCTACCATTCCTACTGTGGGGCTCAAAAATAATTGTTTTCTTTCTTCTGTGTGAAATCATTTTAAATATGTGAAGAAAGCTATTCTGTCCTTCAGATTAGAATTTTTCCTTTGGGGCACAAAGCTCTGGATACTTTCATTCTCTCCTGCATCTACTTTTGAACAATGGTGGCTGAAATTTCAGATCTCTCACCTGTGAGTAATGCTGCACTTCATTGGAATCACAGAAGGAGAAAAAGGAGGGGGGGGTCTTATTCTATCCATTAGCAGATTCTCCGAACTGGAGTGAAGATGTGTATGCATAAGTAGGGAAAGTGAAAAATGGTGTTAAGTAGTCAGCAAGTCTCCAAGGGGAGATCTGGACAAGGAGCTGTAGTAATGCCATTAGATGGGGATCATTATGAGAAGAGGGGGTGGGGAAAGAGGGAGAAAATAACTGAAGATTAAGCACAATTGCATAAATGCATAAAGCAGGCTTACAGTTTCCTTCAGAACTTTGGACTAAATCCAATGTTAGTTCCAACTACTAAAATCAGGGGGATTTCTGTTAGTGGCAGTGATTAGCAAGTTCCATTCATTTCAGTGGAGGTACTGCAGTTGGGACTATCTGACAATGTTTGACAGATGAATATCAGGACTATCAGGACAACATTTGATTGTTGTCAAGATGCCAAAAGTTCTTAATAAGAAGGAACACACAAGCTAGGTGAGGCTACAGCAGTGTGCTTCTGAGTCTACCGGGAAAGGCAAGACTCTCCTTTCCCCTCCTCCCTGCTGAGTTAACTGATTACAAACTATTTTCATATTCTGAACTCAGTTTGCAGCAACTGAAGTAAGCTGAGGACAAAGGCAGGAAATGGGAGAAGGGAAATTTAAAAGCAGCTAAAAAAGTGGGATGACAGAGGATGAACTGGAATTGTCCATGCAAATCAGGACAATTGGAGGTTACCAAAGAAGAGGCTCCTTGTATGTAAAGAGCTAAGGTAACTAGAAGGGTTGCTGCTATGAATGATACTTCCTCCTGAGCTATCTGGAGAATATTTCCCCCAGAAAGTATCACTGAACTAAATTGTCCTCAAAGCTTTTAAATGAAAGTTTTGTTTTATTGTCTGAGATTCACGATCTGCTGTTATTTTTCTTTGCCGTTTTCCCTCCCAAATGCTTCCATTAAAACTCACATTTTTTGGCTGAGACTCATTCTGAATTAGGGTCAGGTTTTACACTGTTTCATGTGCCACCTTCCTTCCTTCCTTGGCTTGATTTCTCCCAAGGTTTCTGCCACCACTATCTATCTGAGGCTGAATGTAGGTGTCTTGGGCAGAAGCTACCTCATTTTGACTGTGTTGTGCTGCTACAACAATTGCAGCAAAAATCATTTTTTTTTCTTAAAAAATAGAAGAACTTGTGTTCTTTGTAGATACATCCTTATAGAACAGTATCTCTAAATACAGAGATTTCCTCAAATAGAGTAGACCCACTGAAATGAATGGGACTTGCCTATCCTCCAACTTTTATGAGCCTTTGAGGCCTAATAATTTTTCCTGAATCTGTACAGGTTTCAAATGGCTTTAAATTGTTTTAGTTGTTAAAATGTTTCAATATGTTTTTAAAATTGTTTAAATTATCCCACGTTGTAATACATTTGTAAATTGTTTTAAATGTATTTGAACTGCATGCCACCTGAGATATTATGATATATGACAGGATATGAATATTTTAATAAAACAAATGCATCAGTCAAAGAGGTCTGTATCAAAATTATGGAGCCGCTTAATCCATGAAGCTTGGATGGGCCTGTTTCCTACCTTCTTGTGCTGGCTGCTGAAGAGTTTAAAAAACCCATTAGAACTTTGTCTTCTTAGGTTTGATTGGAAGACTGCGGCTGGGATCCCTGAGTAACCCAGAGTTACCTACTTGTGACTGTTTCATATACATGATTCATGCACAGTACACAGTTTAGGGGATACATACAGACAATTAAAGTCCCCCAGTCCTCACTTACTGGGCATCAGCTAATGTGATTAATGGGGGCCATTTCTACCCTACGCTGTTATAGTGCTATTATTCTACTTTCAATATCCTATGGATTTCTGGGCTTTGTAGTTTACTGAGGCCCCCTAAATGCCCCTCCCTAAATTGCAAACCCCAGGATTCCATGGGATGTTGAAAGTAGAATAATAGCACTATAACAGTGTAGTGTGGAAATGGCTGGGATCTGTTCACCTGCCGATCAGCCAGCAGTTGGTCGATGGTCCCACTTCTCTTACACAAGTGATCTTTAGAATGAGGGAGAATTGAAACAGGGATCCTATGTCTTTCTATGATACCAGTGATTGCTCATGGGAAAGGATGGGAATGTCAGTTACCTGCTTCCCCATCCACGGAGAAACTGACTACCACTGATCGCAGTGACTGCTTTTTGGGAAGTGGTGACTGGGGGGATCAAGACAGGATTCACTGTGCAGCACTGTCACTACAGTGCTTATGCATTCATAACTCCCCAACAGGATTCCAGCCTGTATTTTTATCTGCTATGGTTGTCTCTGTTATATTTTGCTAAATTCTGTCTTTCTTCTGAAACTGTATTTTAAGGCCACTCTGATCAATGGTGATCAATGATTTTACGTATCTTGTTTCAGGGGCCTTTCACACCACACAATTATAGCACCATATGCTACCTTAACTGTGATGGCAACATCACATAGGATCCTGGGATTCACAAATTAAGGAGGAATATTTAGAATTTTTGAGCCAGCATAGTATAGTGGTTTGAGCATTGAACTATGACCCTGGAGAAAAGGGTTTGATTTCCTGCTTAGTCATGGAAATCCACTGGGTGAACTTAGACACATCACACACTCTCAGCCCTCAGAAAACCTTGTGCTAGGTTCACCTTAGGGTTACTGTAAGCTGGAAATTACTTGAAGGCACACAACAACAAGAACAACAACAACATTTTAGAATGTTTAGCCAATGAGATCTAGTGCTTCACCAAACTATAAACCCCAGGATTCCACAGAATGCAGCCATGGCAATTAAAGTGGAAGCATGGTGCTGTAACTGTAGTGTGAAAGGACCCTAAGATGCTTTCAGTGGAGGTGCCTTCTTTTTACTCTACTGCATGGACAGCTAGACATTTTAAGCATGCCCAGCTTGCATGTCACCCAAATGTCAGAGATGGCTAGTACCCTTACCAGCATGCCAGTTTGGCAGGGACAGTCACAATTAGTCCTCTGTAATAAGTGGATTGTGTAAGTACCATGGTCTTCTTAGTCACTGCTCCCAGGCTTTGGAATTCCCTCAGTGGGAAGGTTAGGATGGATGTCTCCTTGCTGCCTTTTGTCTGGGACATGAAAACCTTTGTATTCTGGCAGGCTTTTAGGAATTGACTGCAAGGACTTTTACTAGTTTTTAGTTTTATTGACTCTTGTTTTTCTGATGGATTTGTTTTAAAAAGTTTTAATTCTATGGATAGTTTAATTGAATTTCAACAATAACATCTTACACGTTTTTACTTATGTTTTGGATAGGTTTCCCTTAGGGTCCCCCTAAGTTGGAAGCAACTCAAGGGCACGCAACAACAACAATGTGTTTTTAATTTCTTTTTGATATTTTTTAACCCTCCTTGAGCCCTAGTTTTGAAAAACAGGCAGGACCTAAAAGAAACAACAGCAGCAGCAGCAGCAGCAAGAACAAGAACAATTGGACCACACAAAAATGAGTGAGCTTTTGAATTGTCCAGATATCTACAACAGACGAGATGGTTTAAAAAGAAAAAAGAAAAGAATGGATGAGGAAATAAATCAAAAGGACAAAAAAAAAAAAATCAAATGTTCTGGTCATTGAGTATTTTGCTAGGGAGACTCTCAAAGATGGAAACCATACTCAGTGAAGAAGAGATCTGTAAAGCTGTTCATCTGCAGCCAATGCTGTTTGCTGGGATCCATAGTTAGTGGCTGTTCTCTGTCTCTTGAGACAAAAGGGTTGGCTTTAACCCCATTGCCTTGGTTGGAAACCACTGGCATCTCCTGAATCACTTTAGATCATGGTGGTCTTTATACCAACAAAGCTGGGGAATAAATTTAGGCAGTGTACTGAGTATTCTTTTAATGGCAGACCTTTGACGTCCCAGAAGGTTTTTGCCTGTTTAGCTTCATGTCCCATAATTTTGAATAGGCAACAAATGTACGATTTCCTATCCAGCATCCAAACAAAACCAAGTCAGCTTTGACTCTGCAAAATGTCGATGAATTCTTCAGAGTAAATCAGCCCTGTCAGGCTGATGTGGAACCGTCACCTCCTTGTGACATAATATAATATGAAATGATATTGAACAACATGCGTTTGGCACTAAATTGTTAGCGGGTTTTAGCTTTGACAGCAGCAAGTTTATTGCTTTAATCCCAAGGTCTTTTAACCCTCTTTGACATAAATTGAGGTTGGCTTTTGTGGAAGGGGAAAAAAAATCCTCCACTTCACTCTCTCTCCCTTTACCTAAAACTGCTTTTAACAATTTATGCTCATACATCAGACACTCATTTTGAGTGACAAAAAGAGAAAAAAGAGAGAGGAAGATCTATTAGAATAGAAGGAAAAAAGGGTCAGCTTAGGTTAAGCAATATATGTCTGTCTTGGTAGGCATGTCGCAGCTTTTTCTCTGGTGACTACAAATTCCGGGTTACAGAAATATATTCCAGTGGCAAAATATGAGCCAAGAATAAAAGACTGGGATTATAGTCATATCCTAGGATGGCTCTTTCTCATATTCTATTTCAACCAATTCCAATATACATCATCCTCACATTTTTATTTCAATGTCACTAATAGGTGACAGGAATGTGGGGTAAATCTGGTGGTATTAATCCCAACAAGAATTGAAGTGAATGGGACTTTTGAGTAATGCCAATTTTATAGGTTCTATTAACATCAATGGACTTAGACTAGTTTCACTACACTAATCTAGCTACTCTAAACCAATATTGGATTTAGCCTTTGAGTCCACAAGATACATAGACAGATAGACAGACAAACAGATAGAAATGGCCCTGTCATACTCTGGAATTATAGTGCTATGAATCCACTTTAACTGTCATGGTTCCATGCTATGGAATACTGGGATTCACAGTTTACAGAATGGTGTTCAGAATTCTCAGCCAGAGGACCCCAGTGCCTCACCAGACCACAAACCCCAGGATTTAATAGGGTGTTGTTATGTCAGTTAGTCTGGAATCATAGCATTATAACTGTATAGTGTGAAAGAACCCAAGATCAGTCAGTCTTAATATTTTTGGCTGGAATCGTTTTGGGGACATGTACATCTGTATCCTTGTGTAATGGCCATATGTGTCCTTTGTTGGATGCTGCAAAGAAGGTACGGGTTGGATATTCCTTATCTGAAATGCTTGGGACCAGAAGCATTCCATATTTTGGATTTTTTTTCAAGTTTTGGAATATATGCAAGTACCTGCATATACAATGGTGTAAGGCAGCAGCAGAGACAACGGTAAGGCCTGGCCACCAGGCATGTATTATTTGGGTTCCCCCACCTATAGGGCAGGAGAGGAGCAGAAGGGAAGGAGAAGGTGCCACTGAGTTCTCAACCAAACTTTGCACAGGCAGTGGCCATGGGGCCTGCTGCTGCTACCCCACAGCCGTCCTCCCAGCTTAAGCGAAGTCTAGAGTGAGATGCAGCAGTGGCAGCTGCTGGTAATTGTCTCTAGCCTTGGCCAAAAGCCCTTGCCAGAAAGATCCCCAGTCGCCTTCTCTTCCCCTTGCTTCCACCACACAGATCCCAGATCCCAGTAAGTGATCCTACCCAAGTCTTATGCAAATGGGTACCCAATAATCTCAGCTACTGCTGAGAATAATGAAACTGCCAGTTGTTTCTTTCTGCCTTCAAGACAGCAGCTTCACTTACTGGGATCTGCTCCTGCTCATTTGTTTAGGTGGAAGGAGATACTAGATCAATGTAGTGGCAGCAGGAGTGGATTCCTGCCATTTTACACATCCTCACATCTTTTTCCAGCCACATTTCTCTCTAGCCTTGCAAATATAGTACAGTGCTATAGTTCCAAAAGTTTTGGATTTCAGAACATTTCAGATTTTGGAATTCTGGATAAAGGAAACTCAACCAGCATTCAATATCTCATTGTGCAACATTCCTCCTTGGATGAGTTTCTAAGTGCTGCAGCATGGTGCCATTTTCTGGCTGGGTTGTTGGGCAGCGCCCAGCTTCAGTTCTGCAGTCAGGAGAAGAATGCTGACTTCACACTCTCCGCTCTCCAGCAAGTCACTGGGCACCCAGGAGAGTGGCATTACATCAGCTGAAGAATGCATCCAGGTACTGCTTGAGTTCCTCACATTTGCCCTTCTCCCTCCCTCCACCAATAAATGGCCATGGCAGCAACTCTGGGGCTGTCATCTGGAGCTGGGTGTATGTGCGCTCTGCCCACGTCTGGTAAGATTTGGGCCCTTAAGTCATAGGAACCTTGTGTTGGCTTTATCTACATTGAAAGACTTTTTAGAACAGCTTCATTGCTAGAAACACAGTGTTGCAGTGGGAATAAGGAGAGATGAATTGTTGCATACCAGCAGGAACATGAAAACCCCCTAGAGCCTAATATTTATTAAACTCTATTGCTTCTGAGCTTCAAGCAACATAATCAATTAAAACTGGTGCAATCCATTCATCAGTTAAGATTTATTTAACTAGATGGTACCCTTTTCTCTTTCAGAACAAATGAGGAATAAGAGCTACTTTTCTGAAAAACTTCCTTCCTTCCTTCCTTCCTTCCTTCCTTCCTTCCTTCCTTCCTTCCTTCCTTCCTTCCTTCCTTCCTTCCTCCCTCCCTCCCTCCCTCCCTCCCTCCCTCCTGTGAGAGAGGACTATAAGGCTCTTGTTTCTACCAGGCTTGAGTTGCTTTACCTCTCTTGCTGCAAATTAGTTTGGATTCCATATTTGTCTTCCTTTCTGAAGTGGCTGCTGGATCCTAGCACTCCCTATTCATCTTTCATTTTGGAATCGTGAATCTAGGAAGCAAACAACATATTCTTAAGCTTGATTTAGACCAGGAAGGAGCCACTATCCAGCTGTTAGAGGATTGCAGCTTCCAGTATGCCTCACCATCCGTTATGCTGTTTAGGCCTGACAATGATATCTGAAGGACTGTCCTTGGTTTGCCCCTGAGGCAAGGTAACGGGGCAAAGAAGCCGGTACACATTATCAGGGCCTGGCAATCCAGAAGTGGGCATGAGGTTTGACTGTGGGCCTTTCCACCCTACACTGTTATAGTGCTATTATTCCACTTACAACATCCTGTGAAATTCTCAGGTTTGTAGTTTCCTGAGGCCAAAAAATTCTCTGGCTAAGAATTCTAAAGGCCCCTCCCTAAACTGCAGACTCCAGGATTCCATAGGATATTGAAAATGAAATAATAGCGCTATAACAGCGTAGTGTGGAAACATCCTATGTTGCTTATGTTTTTGTCTTCCTTAGTAGGACCATATTTTCTCAAATGCTTATAACATCTGTTGTAAAGCAGGTGGATTTAAAAGAAATAATAAAGATTCTGTGTTACAAAAGTTTAGAGGCTTTTTTCCAGTATGCCTTTGCTGCAAGGGAGGGCAGTACTGAGCCAAGAGGAGGGAAAGGGATGGGCAAAGGGGCACCACAGCAGCTGGGAGTGGGAGGAAGGGAATGAGGAAGGGAGGGAGGCAGGTAGACAATAGTGGAAGAAACCGGAAGTAAAACATGAGACCTCTGATGAAGTTGGTGGCAGCTGGAAACAGAAACCCAAAGGTGATTAGCCCCATGTAATCTCAGCTTCCCAGAGGAGGAGGAGGACAAGAGGAGGTGGAGGCAGCAGCTTCAGAAGCATCTCCATGGATCAGATGTGCAGCTTTCCCAATTCCTTTACCTCCAAGTGGCAGCTCTTAGAATCATAGAATCATAGAAATGTAGAGTTGGAAGAGACCACACAGGCCATCCAGTCCAACCCCCTGCCATGCAGGAACACCCTCAAAGCACTCCCGACAGATGGCCATCAAGCTTCTGCTTAAAAACCTCCAAGGAAGGAGACTCCACTACGAGGCAGCATATTCCACTGCCGGACAGCCCTGACTGTCAGGAAGTTCTTCCTGAGGTTCAGGTGGAATCTCCTTTCCTGCAGCTTGAATCCATTGCTCCTTGTCCTGGTCTCTGGAGCAGCAGAAAACAAGCCCTCTCCCTCCTCTACATGGCATCCCTTCAAATATTTAAACAAGGCTATCATGTCCCCTCTTAACCTTCTCTTCTGCAGACTAAACATACCCAGCTCTCTAAGTCTATCCTCATAGGGCATGGCTTCCAGGCCTCTCACCATTTTGGCCGCCCTCCTCTGGACTTGCTCCAGCTTGACCATGTCCTTCTTGAATTGGGGTGCCCAGAATTGGACACAGTATACAAGATGGGGTCTAACCAAAGCAGAGTAGAGTGGTACCAGTACCTCCCTCGAACTAGACACCATACTCCTATTGATGCAGCTGAGAATTGCATTGGCTTTCTTGGCTGCCGCATCACACTGCTGACTCATGTTCAGCTTGTGGTCTATGAAGACTCCTAGATCCCTTTCACACGTACTGCTATCCAGCCACGTGTCCCCCATCCTATATTTCTGTATTCCATTTTTTCTACCTAAGTGTAGGACCTTACACTTCTCTCTGTTGAATTTCATTTTGTTAGCCTTGGCCCAGCTCTCCAATCTATCCAGGCCATTTTGAATTTTGATCCTGTCCTCTGGCGTATTAGCAACCCCTCCCAATTTGGTGTCATCTGCAAATTTGATGAGCATGCCCTCTATTCCTTCATCCAAGTCGTTGATGAAGATATTGAACAGCACTGGGCCCAGGACAGGACCCTGTGGCACCCCGCTAGTCACTTCTCTCCAGGATGAAAAGCAGCCATTCGTGATCACCCTTTGGGTTCGGTTGGTCAACCAATTACAAATCCAACTAACAGTAGCCCTGTCCAGCCCACATTTTACCAGCTTCGTTGCAAGAATGTCATGGGGAACTTTGTCAAAGGCCTTACTGAAATCGAGATATGCTACATCCACAGCATTCCCTTCATCTATCAAGCTAGTAACTCTATCATAAAAAGAGATAAGATTAGTCTGGCATGACTTATTTTGGAGAAATCCACGTTGACTTCTCGTGATTACCACGTTGCTTTCTAAGTGATTAGAAACTGACGGCTTAATGATCTGCTCCAGGATCTTTCCGGGTACTGATGTCAGGCTGACTGGGTGATAATTATTTGAGTCCTCTTTTTTTCCCTTCTTGAAGATGGGAACGACATTTGCTCTCTTCCAGTCTGCTGAAACTTCTCCTGTCCTCCAAGATTTCTCAAAGTGGTTCCGAAATGACCTCTGCCAGCTCTTTTAATATTTTAGTATGCAATTCATCTGGCCCTGGAGACTTGAATTCATCCAGTGTGGCCAGGTATTCCTGTACCACCTCTCTACCTATTATGTACCTCATTTCCTCTGCTTCCTCCCCTGCTTCCCAACCACCAGGTTGAGTGCTTGTAATCCTTCTGGGAAAAAACTGAGGTAAAGAAGGTGTTAAGTAGTTCTGCCTTTTCTCTTCCCCCTGTGAGTAATTCACCATCTTCCCTGCGCAGCAACCCTATTGTCTCCTTCTTTTTCCTTTTGCTGCGGACATATTTAAAAAAGCCCTTTTTATTGTTTTTAAGGTCTCTGGCGAGCCTAAATTTGTTCTGTGCTTTAGCCTTTCTGACTTTCTCCCTACATCTCCTGGCTACTTGCTTAAATTCTTCTTTGGTGGTTTCCCCCTTCTTTCATTTCCTGTACATGTTTCTTTTAACACTTAGCTCAGCTGAGAGTTCTTTAGTCAACCATTCTGGTTTCTTCAGATGCCTTCCATTTTTCCTCCTTATTGGCACAGTTTTAGACTATGCCTTCAGTATCTCCCTTTTAAGGAACTCCCATGCCTCCTGAACTCCTTTGTTTTTCACTATTGTTGAACGTGGAATTTCAGCCAGCATCTCCTTAAGTTTACAGAAATCCTCTTGAACATCTCCAGTTTGGCCCAGATTGGCCACTAAGAGACACCTAATATGGCTAGGAGGAAGCCTCTAAGTGTGGGCCAAAGAGAGAAGTCGGGCAGGTGGCTGGAAAGGAGTGGGCTGGTTCTGGGTAACAGTGGCTGTGCCTTCTCCCTCCCTGTAAACACTCAGAGAACTTCGAAGAGAAAAGTGGCATTCTGGGGTGCCCATTTTTTCCCCACTGGGGACTAAACCAGCTGTCAGCTGGACTGGCTTGTGCTATATATCCTCCAATGATCTCAGTTTGGCAGGGATAATGCTAATTATTCTTATGTCATTCCACCTTTTCAACTGCTTTTAAAACATCCCAGTTTCTCTCCCCTCCTCCCACTTCCCCCCTTTGTTCTCAGCTTACTTCCATTGGCGCAAAATGAGTTCAGAGGGCAAAAATAGTTGGCAATTAACTTAGCAGAGAAGAGGAGAGGCAGAATCTGCAAACTCAGCCAAAAAATGAACTGCTGCAGCCTCTCTTTTCTTGTTTGTTCTTCCTCTTTAAAACCTTTGCCCACACTCTGTGGATGGGTGGCCACATGTGCACCAGCTTACATCTGTTAAATTTTAGAGGGTGTACCTCTCTACATTCTGACCACTTCCTCCTCTCTTCCCTGATTAGAGCTTCAGCTTTGACACTTGTGTTGCCACACTCTGTCTGGCTGGGGCCTTCAGCATCTCCCTATGGTTGTCCTGGCTGGCACCATACTTCTCTTTGATGGTCAGCATAGCAGCTGTCCAATTTGGCAGCACCAACAGCAGCAGAGGAAGATAATAAAGTCATAGCCCCTGATAAAACCCTTCATATTGTGACTTTTGATCCCATGGCCTTCTTAGAGCTCAGACAAGTTCAGGTTTTGGACTACAAAACCCATAATCATCTAGTCCGACCAAAAAAAAAAAAAAGCTTTCCTTAACTCTGCTTCTCCACCACATCACCATCATTCATTGGCCTCTGATATGTTGTGACTAGAGAGGCCAAGTCAGCAGCATTCCAGGCCCTGATATTTCAGAAGCAAAATCTGAGAGCTAGAAACACCCCCTGTTGATGGCCTTAAGCTCAATGGATGAAGAGCATGTCATTCAGATAATAAGCACTAAGTTATGCAAATAATTCTCTTCCTGGCAATTGAGTTTTCCAAGCATTGCACTGAATGGGGGGGGGAATCACACCTTCCCCAGCTGTGTTATAAAACTTTTGCAAGCACCGTGTTTAAGAACATATATTAGTTATAGTCCTACTGAAGAAAGTTTTCCAACCTCTGCTTTGAACAGTAAAGTCTACACTAGCTACTGTAAAGCAGCCTACAGGAGCAACAGGAAACTAAGAACACAGCTGCTATACCCTCTAGCACTTCACATAAGAAAATCAGGACGCACGTGGCCCTGCAACATCCAAGTGTGGTCAAACTGGCAAAAGTTAGCAAGGAAGAAAAGGCAAGCTAGGTAAAGCTGGAGCAGTTTATTTTTGCCTGAATCTACAGGATAGGGCAAGATCCCATCCCCTTCTCTCCTTTCTTCTCCCTCATGCTGAGTTGAATGCAAAGTACTTTTGCACTTTGAAGTCATTTTTAAGCTACTGAAGTAAACTGAGTGCAAAAGGGGAAGGTGGGAGAAGGAGAGTGATACTGAGACATTTTAAAAGCAGCTGAAAAAGTGATATGACAAAGGACTAATCGGGACTTTCCTCACTACATTGGGACAGTTGGAGGGTACTCCATGGCAGCTGGTGATATGACAGAGATATGGCTTGATTCAGGATACAGCAAGCCCTATACATTTGCAGGTAAAGCATTCACAGATTTGACTATTTGTGGACTGCTGCATTTGCCATATCTCCAGTGCTTCCCTATGCCACCTCTAACAGGGACTTTGATCAGTATCTACAGTGTGGCAACTGGGGTGCATATTCTGGCTGCCATTTCCTGGGGGGGAGGTGTAAAAATGCCAACCCCGGGCCTGGCCTTCATCCCCCACATCCTCTGGCCATCCTCTCGTGTCTGCTCGCCACCCTCTGTGCCCACTCACTGCCCCTGTGACTGCTAGCCACCCTCTGTGCCCACTCACCACCCCCTGCACACATCCATGCCCACTCCCCACCCACCTGTACCTGCTCAACATCCTCACACCCACTAGCCACCCCCCCACCAGCTCGCTGCCCCTCATGCCCACTCACCACTGTCCCCTTCTTGCTGCCACCCCCAATCCTTCCTAGGGAGTGTGTATGGCAGCAGCAGCAGCACCTGGAGGCAACTTCCGTGCTTGCCCTAGGTACTGTTAAACCTAGATACGTCACTGATTTTGATAGCACCAGTGTTGAGGGAGGAAATCAAATTGGTGGAGTGGCTAGGCCCAGTCACACATGCGTTCTCTCACTCATGCATATGGCTGGGAGAGGGAAAGGGGGAAGAGGATGCACACATATTTGCTCACTCACGTGTGTGGGTGGGAGGGGGAAAGGGATGGGATGGGTGCCCCCTTTCTCCCTTCTCCAGCCCTTTCCATCCCCTCTCCCCTTCTCCTCCTTCCCAGCAGACTGAGTGAGGAAGCAAGCGAATGCACGCACAGCTGGACCCAGAAACTCTGCCAGCGGAGGTGCTTTTTTGTGAGTGTTAAATATGGTTTGGGGGGCTTACAATATGCATGATTTTTTTCACTATTGTGGGACTCCTGTGCCCCCAGCACCATTGAAAGTGGAAGGACCACTGTACTTGCATTTTTATGACCACGGACAGTTCACATTCAATACCATTGCAAAAATTTGGTGGCATTGCAAATTCATTGAAACTATTTCCATTTAGAAGAGGAGGGAAGAGTCCAGGAAGCTTCTGGCAGGCCTCTTTTGCGGTAACATTCTGCTTCTCTCAATACTTAAAATTTCTCTCCAATGAATCCCAGGAAATACCTGCAGGAGCATGATTCAGTTTAACAATATAAGAATCTTTCAGGGATGTAAATTTTTGCCCATTTTGTTTTCACCTTCAAGAATGAAAAATTGTACCACTTTTTTTTTCTCTTTGCTACAAGAAAGTAACTAAAAACTGACCAGTTTTGGAAAATGATTAGCCATTCAGGAATGATTTTGAGAAAAAAATGCACACACACACACACACACACACACACACACACACGCACAACACTTTTGTGCAAAAGGCAAACTTCCTGGACAGAAAATAGAAATGCTATTGATATGCAGAAAATACTACTTTCTGTGCAATCCCTCCCTGCAAAAGAAACCCACATGTATTTTTCATGCAGAATTAGCCCCAGCCTGGAAAGATTCTCACCTATCTAGGATTGCCCTCACTGGAGCTTACTGACACTTGAGAAATTAATTTTTTCTACAAATTTTCAAATATTTTCATTTTTTAATCCCTATTGATAGGGTATTTAAATACAGAATCTCAGCATCTGGTTCAGCTGCATATTTCATGGATGCCTATCTAGTTCAGAAGCTGACACAATGAAAATAAAGTGTCAAAAGTAAAGGAAGGTGCAAGTCACCCCAGGACAAATGGAATTGTTGGGTTAGTGTATTCATTTTCAGCAAATCTCTCTCTCTCTCTCTCTCTCTCTCTCTCTCTCTCTCTCTCTCTCTCTCTCTCTCTCTCACACACACACACACACACACACACACACACACACAAACAGACCCCTCTCCAAAGCAAGCATGTGCAGGGGAGACTGGACGTCACTGTTAGAGGCATGTAATAATAACAGATATCAAGCCTGACTATTCATCCATGCACTGAGAACTCTCAGATGATGTTTAACGGAGGGTCCCCTAATTACTCCAGTGCTGCTATGTAGTTCCATTCAGTTCTCTCTTCTCCCTTTGACATACTGTGTAAGTACCTATGACAGAGAACCTGGCTGGCCACACACGTCCTGGCTTCTCAAAATAAATCAGCAGTGACACCAGGAACTGACCCTCCAAATGGAGGGGAGACGGCACCTTTCAAAGCCAAATGCCATTCCTTTGCCAGGTGCTTTTTCCCTGACAGGTCCTCTACCACCATTCGCCTCTGGCAGAGATCATGGGAACCCAAGGTCCCTGAGCATCACTCTGATCTTTCAAGCATTTAATAGTGGCAGCCATGGCAGTGTTTCCAATTCCCCCCCTTCCTTTACAGTTGCAAGCGTGAATTCCACAAACATTTCCAAATCCTGACAGGATATAACTTGGGGAATTGAGAAACAGGGAGCTGTGTATGAATTGAGATCTTGTCCAAAGCATTAGAAAGCAGCACCAGGTTTTGGACGTTCGGCAGCTGAGTTAATCTCCTGGGTAGTGTGTCCAATCTCCCACATTTCCTCCACTTCTTCCCAACATATTAACTCTGTTTATAGAATGAAAATGAATCTAATTTAACTTTAAAGGAAAGAGTCCAGCCTTGTTCACTTTCCACACACACTGCCTCAAAATTGTCAGTGGAGATATTTTCAGAATCTAAGCCTTGCATGTAAGATAGACAGAAGATAGCAACAGTAGTAGAAGAAGAGACTATACAAGAGACTCAACAAGACTATAAAAAGAGAGAGTAAAATGGGGTGATTGGACTGTTGGACTGGAACTTGGGAAATCCAAGTTCAAGTCCTCACTGAGCCATGAAACTCACAGAGCGACCTTTGACCAGGACATCTCCAGTCACATAGGGATGAGGGGGTGGCAATGTTTTTGGGGTGTTTGAGCTTGTAGCCATGCCTCTGCATGCTGCAGCCATGCTCCCACTCACGGTGGCCATGCCCCTCACACTGTAGCTCTGCCCCCCTCCACGCACACCAAGCTCCACAGCTGGATGTCTCCCTCTCCTCTTAACACCTTATGAAGTTGTGATAAGGATAAAAGTAGAGGACTGTAGAGCTGTGTGTAGCTACTCGTGAAGCAAAGGTGGGAGATGAATGTAAATACTACTGCTACCAGGAAGAACAATGTAATTTTCTCATTCCTGGTGTGCTTCTCAATCGGGCTTTTGATGTTTATAAAGAAGTGTGTGGTAAAACCCTCCAGAAACTGTTGGACTGCAACACGCATTATCTGTCAGTAAGCTATTGTAACCAAGGCTGATGGGAATTGCAGTCCAATATCTGGAGAGCTACTCATTCCTCAGTCCCATTGAAAAGGGTTGCAGTTTGTCCAAAAAAGGTTACTAGTAACAAGCATTTTATTAGTCTCCAATCCATGCCCTAATCTATAGGATCCTGAACATGGGCAGTGACTCCTAGGGGAGCAACAGTTATGGTAAAGCTGGTCATGTGGAACTGAGATTTTTCTAGGGACCAGATGGCTCAGTCTTATTCTGGTCTATATCAGTTTCATATCTGTTACAATTGTTACATTTTACTTCGAAACTGATTTGCTTTTTTTTTCAAGAACATAGTGAAAATTCACATTATTTTGAAAATACATTTGTCATGAAATACATATTTCATGCATTGGTACCCTAAAATATATATATTTACATGTTTTATCCTCAAGTAAACATTGGAGAACCTGCTGGCATAGTGGTTTGAGGGCTGGACTATGGCTCTGGTGAACAGAGTTCAAATCCCTGTTTGGCTATGGAAACCCACTGGGGGACCTTGGGCAAGTCATACTCTCTCAGCCTCAGAGGAAAACAATGGCAAACAACCTTTGAACAAATCTTGCCAAGAAAACCTGATGATAGGTTGGCCTTAGGGTCACCATAAGTCAGAAATGACTTGAAGGCACAGAATAGCAACAACTTAGTATACTCATTCTTTCTTTAAGTGCCTGTTCCATGTGTTTCATATGTATGTTGGGACTTTACTGCATCAAGAATAATATCACACCATTTTTACATGGGAAAATCCAATGAAAACTTTTCTGCTCAGCATATTAATCCAGGGAGTTCAAATTAGGTTGGGTTTGCTTAAAAAGGTAGATTGAACAAAGTCCTTGATCACTCCCAGTTTTACCATGACAAAAGTACAATTTTTCAATCTATCTGATGGCAGGGACTATCAACTTTCTTTTTGTGTGTGTCAGGAGTGTATACCATATTTGTTTCATGCTGTTCTCAGGTGTTTTTTTCCTGGAAACTTGCTGTGAATTGGCAGCTTTCAACTTGTAGTTTCATTCTTTCTTGATGAGTGAAATAGCCTTGGGTCTATGAATGCATACATACTAAAGCCACTCTAAACACATCCAATCTAAAGTAATTTCAGGAGTTAAGCATGGCAGGGTCCATTTAGTAGTTGGATAGACATTACAGGGCTATCCAACCGGGGACAGAAAAAAAACCCTGCTTGAAAGCTTCATGATCTGCTGACAATAAGTTGCCAAGACTGAGTTAGATAAACCAATGGTGTGATTCAGTAGAAAACAGCTTTCTCTCTTTCTGTGTTCTCCCCTTCAAAATTTATTTCTAGATACGGGGATTCTAAATTGCTTGGCTAGGTTCAAAGCATAATGTGAGAATTTTCCCCACAAAGCTGCTTTGAGATCTTTTGGGGAGGCCCTGCTCTGTCCCTCTCCCTTCGCAGGTACATCTGGTGGGAACACAGAAGAGGACCTTCTCACTGTTGCCTTCAGACTCTGGAACTCTCTTCCCAGAGAATCTAGACCTGCATCCTCCCTACTCTCTTTCTGCTGACAGGTAAAGTCCTTTCTGTTTTGATAGGCCTTTGAGGACTGATTGTACAAGGCTCGTCTTGCCCAATGAATGTGATAGATTTTTCTGCTTGTTGTGCTGGGCTATTTGTGTGTGTTTGTTTTAACTGATTTTCATTTTATGATAGCTTAATCACTTCTTAATTTGTATTCTGTGGATTTTAACTATGGCCATTTCCGCATGGTGTCTCAGTCCTGCGATGGGGATGCAAAGGCAGCAGGCCATGGGTTGTGCTTTTGTATGAAGTCATCATGGTCCCACAGCCATTACATCTGCAGGAGTCATGATTGTGGGATGTCTTCTTAACAGAAAAAATTAGTTAAGAGCCTGCAATTGTGCAATGCTCCCATCACCCCTGGCCTTGCGGAAGGGGTGGAAGTACAATCCCGTGCTTCCTTCCCCAAATGTAGCATGGGGAAGAGGCTGGCTGCACTGCAGGAGGAGGGCATGTGTTGCTTGCATTCCCTTCTGCAAAGAACTGGCCAGGTGAGGAGGGGAGTGGTCTCATCACACTCCCATCCTGACAAAGGCGCTGCTGGGATTGCAACAGGACACTGGCAGGAACTGGTGAGGTGCAGAAATGGCCCGCGTGTTTTTCAATCTGTTGTAAGCCTCTTTGAGTCTTAAAATGGGGGAAAGGTGGGCTAAGAATAAGAGTAAGAAGTGTATAAACCATAAACTATTGCAGAACATTTGCACCAGGTCATTGGTGCACTCAGTTCTGATGGATCTGATCAGGGCTGGATTTGTACTCTACAATGCGGACAGGTCTTTGCAGAAGTTGTTTGTACATGATTTGGTTTTAACATGGGAAGAGTACATAACACAGATTCCTTGTGTTTACATTGAAATGGTTAAGATCATTAACATTTTATAGCCCTTAATAAATTATGAACTGAAATAAAAAAAACAATCAAGTTGGAAATGGTGACAGAGTAGAAGGTAGCGGGAGCATTAAAAATATTGTAGGGAAAGAATCTTGACTACCACTCTTGTAAATATTTCAAAATATAGATTGAATGTTTTATGGATCTCTAAAGCCATTGTAAATACAGCAGCTGTATCCCAAATACATCATTCTCAATCCAAGGCAATAAGAATGTAGCTACAGTATACATCTCCTTCCACTAACTGAGCTGAATGAAAAGTCCATGCATATACACATGAACAAAAGACACATCTGACATCTGAGGGAGGATCCCATGGGATCACTCTTGGAACCTAGTAGGTCAAGGGGTAAAATCTACAAAACTGCTGTAAATCTAAGAAAGCAGAGCGTTTTGCACAAAGTACATTATTTTCTGTCAAAAAATGATGGGCATTCTGTTAATATATTATGATAGCCTTGGTCCAAACGATGGTTTTGATGCAGATGTCAGAAAATTTTACTGACTGCACAGTGAACAAGGACTCCTCTGAACCCACTTTTGAACTGATGCAATGACTCCAACTCAGCCATTTCCATGATTTTGGAAAGTAAGGGAAGCAGCAGAAACGTGTCCAGATATTTTCCAGGAGGTGACTGGAGGTGACTGTTGCAGGACATTCAGTTATAGAAAAAGAGCTGGCCGTGTCTCCATGGCTCTCCAGCAGCAAAAAAAGAGTTTGTTTTGAGAGTAGGATTAGCACTCGGAGATTTTTGGCCATTTCAACATGATGTCCTCATCCCATCAGAGGAACAGGTTGTTCCCGGTCCAGTGTTACTCCAGTTATGTTATGTCTGGTGAGAGCACTAGATATCCTTTTGATATCAAATAATTTGGCCTTTGCTTGACCTTTCTCTGCCACCCTTCTCCAAGTGTTTGCAGAGGTCCACCGGACAAGCATGAATTGGGCACGGCCGTTAATGGTTGTACATTCCAAAACCCCATTCAGGCAGGCAACTTAAGCCTCTCCGATGCTTTAGGGAAAAACCTCCCTGCAAACAGGCTTTGCTCGGCGCATACCTACACAAAGCCGCTTTGCCAAGAGCCGAGCCATTCCTTTATGTCGGGCTATCAGTGTACTGGCCATACTATTGTCATCCAGCGTTAAGCTCATCATGCAAAACCTGACCTTTTCCAACTTCTTTGTCCCGCTCTAAAAATCCTTTGTTCTCACCGAGCATAGCATAGCCTGTAGGCACGATCCACCCTATAAAAAGTCCCCATTTTCGAGACTACCTCGGACTACTTTGGACTTCCATCCCGCCTTGCTGCCGGTAGTCTGAAGGAACTCCCCTCAGCGAACCCCGTTGAGCTTTCTCTCCCGGAACCCCGTCTTTCTCTCCAGGACTACGAGACCAGGTGTTGTATTACCCACTCCCTTGAAACTCTCCATTTCCATTTCTAAGCTAGCTAGTATTTGTCATGTCTTTCGTGTTGCTTGTTCTTAATAAATTATTTGTTACTTTTAAAAGCTTGTCTAACTGCTCTCTGACCTGATGCTGTATACATTGGGTAAAAGGTCCCAGCTAAAGTTACCCTGCCTCTCGTTAGCTTAAAGAGAGTGCTCGAGCTCAATTTCCCCAACTTGTGCTTTTATTTGGTTATTTGGGCACCCCTCCCGGGACCCCCAACTTACAGAGTAACACAGGAGCCGTGCTACCGCACAATGTCATCACTATCCAGCTGCTATCTTGTTTCCAGGCATTGCAAATCAGCCCTATTTCCATTTCCAGAAAAAAAATCAATCCAGAGCCTCCTTTAGTGCTACAGTCATGTCAGTGCGGTTCTGTAATAGCGCTTGGTAGCACTTCCTGTTGCCACCCATCAGGAGGGGCAAAGTGTAGGCATGCCCAGCTTGTCCCTCCCACAGTTACTATCCATGTTTATTTTAAATTTCTCCTTTGAGTTATATTTTTTTAAAAATAAATAAATACATTTTTAGCATCATAGCATAAAATTGCAATAGTGTACCAGCAAGTCATGACGTTACACCATGGCTGTGTTAGTACAGCTTGCAGTTGGCTATTGTCACTATGAGCTAATGTTCTCTGGCACTTGCTGAACTCTGTGTAATACAAAGCATTCACTTGCTGTGTCATTGTTCTCTTTTCTTTCCTTTTTGAAAAAATTCCACATCACTTTCTGAACCAAGGAATCATCTCTGAACTATTTTTGATGTTTCTTAGGAATAGAGAAAAAAAATAACCCTGAAGAGTGTATAAGTCTGCTAACAAGAGTAATTAAACATCTGGCACAAATGCAATTAAATATTTTGCTGTTCTGGCAGAAAACAACATACCAAGGGAAGCTATTTCTTTTCTTTTTATCCTCCCTAGTTTGTGTGTGTCATTTAGATCTTTCTTTTTTCCTTTTTTATTTTTTTCCCCTGAATTCTTGAATGTGCCTTTGCTATTTCAAATATGCCTCTTGCCATGGATAGAAAGACTTCAGACTAGTGGGATTGGTAATCATTGGAGTAGATTCATAACTTGATCCAGGCCAGGTTTGTTGGAATATTAGGGATTAAATACAGAAAGTCCTTCCCTGGTTTTTTAAATGGTATCTGAGAAGGCAAAGAAAGTTTGTCTATAGATGTAGAGTGAAAAAGAACTCTCTGTGTGTATGCACTTTCAACTTACAGCAAATCCGTGAATTTCATAGGGTTTTCTTAGGCCATTTCTGCACTACATTGTTATACTGCTACTATTCCACTTTTAATATCCTGTGGAATTCTGGGGCTTGTAGCTTACTGAGGCCAAAGAGCTCTCTGGCTGAAAATTCAAAAGGCCCCTCCCTAAACTGTAAACGCAGGATTCCATAGGATGTTGAAAGTGGAATAATAGCACTGTAACAGTGTAGTGCAGAAATGTCCTTAGACTAGGAATATTCAGAAGTGCTGTTTTGCTGTTCCTTCCTCAGAAGTATAGCCTACAGAATGTAATATTTGTTGGCAGTTTCCCATCTAAGACCTAACCAGGGCTGACCCTGCTTAGCTTCCATGATCAGACAGGATCTGGTGCTGTACTATAGAACAAAAAGTTTGCATCTTCTAAGCTTGTGGTGAATCTAGCATCTTACTCCAGACTTCTTAACACAGAAAAATCAATTTCATTTTTTGTGTTAAGAAGTCTGGAGTCAGATGTTAGATTCTATCCAGTAATTCCTGAATCCAAACGGTCATCCCAAATTGTGGTGTCGAATAAACTAACCATGTATAGTGATTTATACACTGCCTGGCATATATATGCATTTCAATCTACATACGAGTTATCACAAAGTTTAACAGACAGGTAGATAATTGTGTGGGGAGAGGGGCTGATTTTCACCTTGCAACCTCCTGCAAGCCTTGTGCCTAGAGTATGTGTGTATTCTGCTTTATATGGGGCCAAATGGAATCTGGAAATAATGCAATATTAATTTTTATTGCCATATGGCTGAATATAGAAGCATTTTTGGAGGGATTGGGGGAGTTCTGAGTGTATGGGACAGTGTAATAGCATGATTTTTGGATGCAAATTGCCTGAAAAATCACTTTCTACTCTTATTTCTTTTTTCTTTTTTAATTTGCCCAGGGAATTGGTAGGCAGCTTCAGGAGCCAAAATATCGTGTCTTGTAGGGGGTCTGTGTGCAGCCTAGGGGCTACACTATCTTCATTCCTGTTCAAATACAACACTTTGATCAGCAGGTTTGAAGGAAAGTAATCAATCAGCATACCCATTTTACAGAGGAAGAGCAGAGAAACCAAGAGCAAAACAACTAGCCCTAGGCCAGCCAGTGCTGAGATAGGGTGCTTGCAATTTTACTTGCTTTATCAAAGCATTGACAGAAAACCATCAAAATTTACTCCAAATCATCCATCTACCTTTTGTACATGCTTACCTCTGAAAGCAGCTGGAGGAATTTAACTATTTTTTATGTGTGCGAAGGACAGGCTGGAGAGATATTACAATTGGATTGTTCCATGAGACATCTTGGCAGAGTTGCTTAGTCAATGCTTCTCATTATCTTACTAGAATGTCTTACTCCTCTTTTCCAGTTTATAGGTACGTTTAATGTTATCTTAGCTGTTTCATTTAATATCTCACCTATTTCATATATTCTTTAAGCATATTTTATTCTATCACATCTTGTTAATGTATCTGCACAACTTTTGCTATTAAGGTAGTCATGCTGGAGAGAAGGGTGTGTAAAGAGACATATAGTCATATTTGCATTCACTTAATATGATTTTGTATCTTCCTTTTACTTGATATATTGTTGTATTTCAATCAATTTTGTAACATGCCCTTTTATATTTCCCCTGTATTTGATACATCGTTATGTTTCAACCCACTTTCTAAGAAGTAATTTTATTTTTTCACTGTTTTCATGACAATCACACTTTCCACATATTCATTTGGAATATTATAATCGTTACTGAACTTTATGTATAATTGTGAGATTCACATTAACAATACTGAATAGAATATGATGGAGTTTTTTCTTATTTATTTATTTATTTATTAAATCTATTGAATAGTCAGATGCAAAAAATATACTGCTGTTATTGTTGTTGTTGTGTATCTTCAGGTTGATTCTGACTTATAGTGAACCTCTTGTAGGGTTTTCTTGACAAGATTTATTCAGAGGAGATTTTCCATTGCCATTTTCTTAGGCTGAGAGTGTGTGACCTGCCCAAGGTCATCCAGTGGGTTTCTACGGCTGAGTGTGGATTTTAACACACCCCTGGTGTCCTAGTCCAATACTCAAACCACTAGATCACACTGGCTCTTAAAAACACATCTATACGTAGGCAAAATTCATTATCATCCACCAGCCGGTTGTGAGCCCAGATTGAAAATGGATCCTGAGGCTCTGAAGTTCACCCAGTTTATTTTAAGGAGTGATACCTACTTACCTAATATTATCATGGGGTTTCTCAAATCCATATGGAAAGAGAAGCACACTTTTAAAAATGTGAGAATTTTTAATTGTGCCAACTGTTTCTAGAATATAATGAGCCACCATTTCCCATCAGTGTTCCTTAAGGTGACTCTTTCTTTTCCTAGAAGCCCTGCTGCTTTTTGAGATACAACAGCTGGGAAAGCAAATGGAAATTCAAGATCTTGGAAGAAGACTTTGGCCTGGAGAATCTTGTTCTTCTGGTATTTCCATCTGGGGCTTTAAAAATCTGCAGCAAAGGAGGTTTGAAACTCCTGTTCCAGAGAGCCCTTGCCACTTTCTGTGAAATCCAAAGGTCTTTCCACTCTATACTGTTATAGTGCTATTATTCCACTTTCAGTATCCTGTGGAATCCTGGGGTCTGCAGTTTAAGGAGGGGCATTTAGAATTCTCAGCAAGGGAGCTCTTTGGCCTCAGTAAATGGCAAACCCCAGAATTCCACAGGATGTTGAAAGTGGAAGAATGGCACTAGAACAGTGTCGTGCGGAAAGGCCACAAGTCTTTATTAATAGAGTTTCAGTTGTCGGGAGTGGTGGAATTCTACATAATTGAGAATGCAAAAGTCTATTTAGGCTCACATCAGCCAGAGGGGATTGTTACAAAACCTAAGGGAGAACAAGATGGGGGTCAGGAATTCAGAAGGTGGCAGTTAGGTGAGGACTTTAGTTCCTAATAGTTTAGTTCCTAATAGATTTGCAAAGCTGAAACATAAAGAATTTCAACAAGCTGTTGAAAAATGCCTTAAGTGAACGCATATATTTCCCAAACAGCCTTCATTGCTTGCTGTCATAATAGTGGTTTGGTCTGTCATCAAATGTCAGGCATCTAAGAGAAACAAACCAGTGCAAAACTCATCTGAATTTCTCCATGTGAACCTAACATATGAAGCTGCCTTACCTCAGATCAGTCCATTACTCTATCTGTATTGTTTCTGGATAGTTCATTACTGTTGATTCTGATTGGCAGGATGTTTAAAAAGACAGAGGGATGAGTGAAACAGAAGAAGGGGGATGCTTGATGCTGTGGCCAAGGGCCCTTTCCACACGAGGCACATGAAGCGGTTCACACTGTTTCTTACCATGTCTTATTGGATCCAAATAATGTGGGCTTTCTTTCATTTGCTTCCACACAGCTCCTCGGTATGTTTCATTTTGATTCAGAGGAGTGCGAGTTCATGCATCCGTACTATTTCGGCAGTGAGCACTCCTACTACTCCCCTCACCCCGCCCTGGCGGCTGTGATTGGCTTTTTTCTTCTTCTTTTCAGTTGGTACATTTGTATGTACCCATGTACCTATGTAGGTATGTATTTGCCACTGTATAAGAGGCACTTTTCCCAAAAAATGTTTTCTGAAAATGGGGTACGGATATGGTAACCCCCCCCCACAGGCAGATCACCTGGCAGAGCAAAGTTGGGAGAGCAATCTCATGCTCCCTGCTCATCTCTGCCCTGCCGCCAGCATGATCCTGCCCTGGAGAGGAATGGGGACACATACACACTCCCTCCCTCTCCCTCCCTCCCTCCCTTGGCAGGAAAGTTTTCTTGCAAGGAGGAGAGGAATGGGGGGAAGGAGCTTCTTACACACACACACACAGAGCCTTTTCTGTCTGCCCGGGCAGGGAGGTCCTGCCACCCAAGCAGATAGGACAGGAACTGGGAACAGAGTGGTAAAATATTTTTTTTGTAAATAATATAGTCCGAAAAGAGAGTGCTCTTATATGGCAGTGTGTCTAATGCTGACAAATACGATAAAACATTTGCATAATAGAAAACAGCTCTATCTCTTTAACATGCCTGTGCCGTGTTTTGTCCAGTTACTCCATTTTCTAAAGTTTGCTGAACAAAACAAAAAATGGCACCTGTCTGTCCTTTGGTGGGCGAGGACAGCTGGAGAAGGTGAGTATACCCACAGCCCACCCTCCACTGCCCACCAATTCGCATCAGTGTGAATGTACTTATCTGCACCACTGCAAAAGTCTGAATCTGCTCGATCTTGAAAATTGTTTTGTATCTTTTCTGGTTTTCAAATAGCGTGCCTTCCCACCACATGGGGGTGCATTAACTCGGGATTACGTGTGGAACGATGGTAAATAAAGCAAACCTAATTCGGTCTCATGTGCAGAACAGCTCCATGCCAAAACACATTGACCCATGTTAATAATCCCATGTGGAAAGGGCCACGGTCTTGGATGAGGAAATATAGCATACGTTTTCTCTCTGGAGGAACTATGCTCTGTCTTTCATATCCCTTCCCACATCATTTTCCTTGCTCCTGTGTCCCTCTCCATGGTCATTTAATAGTTATTGAGGGTGAGGGGCAGTGGAGGAACCCCTCCTCTGTACCTATGGCTAGATGCACAATGGTGACACATCTTGAAGGGTTTCTGGAGGACCCCCCCAAATCTTCCTATGGATGATTTAATTGTTGCGCCTCTGATTATACATGGTTGGATGCTCTTTCACCACCATCTCATTCTCTACTAACCACTAAAAGGCTGCACACAAGGAGGCAACATGAGACAGACATATTTTGAAGGGTCTGGGCCATTGCACAATAAAGGTAGGGAACACCTCCCTTTGTAATGACAAAAGAGAGAGAAAGAAAGAAAGAAAGAAAGAAAGAAAGAAAGAAAGAAAGAAAGAAAGAGACAGCATTATGCAAGTACACATCACTAACAAGATGCCATCCTAAAAGTCATACAGCATGAATGCTATCTGTAGGATGTGACAAGGAAGGAAAGGTCTGGTGGCTTTCAAATGGGGTTCATCAGAAAAAATGATAGAGTTATGTTTCACCCCCCCTTCCTCTCATAAAAACCCTTAAATTGTTAGGAGCAAACCAAACCAAATCATATTTTGAAAGTGTTGGTCACGAACTATAAAACTTTATTGCAGCTTAGGATCAATCTATATGAAAGACCATTCCTTTCCATAGGAGTCTGTTGGGCTGTGAGAACCACAGAAAAGTTGCTCTTCTCACTTGTGGCACCTTCACAGATGGAAGGGGCAAGAGACAAGACCTTCTTAATGGCTGCTCCTAAACTCTGGAATGCTCTTCCTGGAGAAGATAAAATGGTCCCCTCCTTTTGTCTTTCTGCCATTGAGCAAAGTCTTTTTCTTATTATTCCAATAGGCTTTTAGGAACTGAATGTTTTTGTTTTTAAAGGGGGCTTTTAATAGGACGCTGTACTGGTTTCAATGGTATTTTTATGCTTTTAAAATTATTTTAATTGCTATGGTTTAAATTATTTTTAATCTTGATGTTAGTTTAATTCCTTGTTAATGTTAATATTTTCTAAGTTTTCTCTAAGTTTTAAAAGTCCAAGCCCAGTTTTGAGGGAACGGTGGGACACAGACAGACAGACAGACAGACACACACACACTCATTCATCTATCTGTCTCTCTGTCTGTCTGTGCGTATGAATGAGTAGAAGTAACAAAGATTAAAATGCTCTTTCAGACAATGTTAAAGTGCCTCCTCTCCATTTATGATTTCTTTTTTAAAAAGCCCTGGTGTGAAGTGTCCTTTGAACAGTGAACGGAAAAAAAATAGAAAGAAAAGAATGGCATGAATATGAGAGCAGTTTGAAAAATATACTTCAAGTACAGCAGGATGGCCATTTGAGACAGATGGGTGTCATACTATATTTATAGCAAGAAAATATCACTCTATACTGATTATGGAGGTGGTTTCTCCCTCCACTTTTTTCTCCCATTTCTCAAGGGTAAAACTAAATGCAAAGTGTTCATCTGTGCTCAAAGTCGAAGGCTTTGAAATAAGTAATAATTGCTAATAGTTTTGTGGAACAGACAGCAGCCGGGAGCAGGGCGGATGGCGCAAAGAGCTTTCTTTGCTGCTTTAATTTGGATGCCCTTTTGGGGGGAAAAAAGAGGCACTTGTGCTGAAAGGCACCCATGATTGCAAATCAAGAAATAAACACCTCTCATCTCTGAGGGTCTGTATGCAAAGCAATTCTTTTCTATTTGTGAAACAAGTGCTGTTTCCAAAATGCCCTCAGGAATCGGAAGGGGGCCGACAAAGCAGACAAAGTGACACAGTTGAAAATGTTATTACTGTATATTCTGTTTGTTATCGGGGTCACATCCTGAAAGCTGGAGGAATGCTTGAAATGGTAAATGGCTTTTTTAAAAATAATAGTAGTAGTAGTAGTAGTAGTAGTAGTAGTAATAATAATAATAATAATAATAATAATAATAATAGTAGTAGTAGTAGTAGTAGTAGTAGTAGTAGTAGTTAAAATAATAATTGCAGGGACATGGTATGCAATGTGAATTTCAGAAGGACATTGTTGAAAAGTAAGGTTTGTTTATTGCAGATGCAGTAGCACAGCAGTCATTTATTGTCAATAATCAACTTGGCTGGGACCTGGTGCTCTTTGGCTTTTGTCCTCAGAGGATCAGCAGTGAACATGGTACCTCAGGAGCTGGCCCAAGATATTTTGTATAGCTATTGTGTGTTGTGGTGATGGGGATAAGGCCTTATCAAACTTTTTTCCTCCACGAAGCAGAAAACTCCATGAACTCTCCATCCTTGGCAGAAAACTTACAATAATAACAAATCACTAATAATTTGCTCCCTTTTAGTGACATCTACATCACTCTGCATAATGATAGAGCTGGCCCTATAAATTTGCCTACTTCTCTCTTTTCCCTTCCTATTTTTTTCTTCTTTAGTACTGTGTGCATTAAATTATAAGCTATCATTTCAAACTGTGAATTGTTTGAGTGCATTGATAGAAAGAAAGTGATGAAATGAACTAGATGGGTAAAAAAAAAATACTGTGTTCATCCTTTTTAATATATATATATTTAAATGAGTAGGAGAACCTTTTTGTTTTTATTTTGGAACAAAAGTTGAGATTTTTAAGGAATTTGAAAAAGTTGCATGCTGTAATCCTGATTCCTCAGAAGGTAAATTTCTGTGATCTGATAGCCTTGGTGAAAATAATATTACAGACATGGCTGATGGCGTTGGAGGGATCTGGTACAACTTACTGGGCCATGAGTCCAGAATGGAGCCCAGGGCCTGACTATATTGCACATGTTTTTGACCTTGGGGCAGAGCAGCTCCAAATCGCATATTTATTGATCCAATGAAATCAAGAACAGCAGGTGCCAGGTGAGCTCATAACAGACCTACTCAAGAAAGTTTGCCATACCTGAGGTTTTATGAGCAAAACCCCATAAAACTACTTACCAAATATTTCAGGCATCAGTCTGTTGTGAGTGTGGCTCGTGCCTACTGTTGAAGCTCTTTACAGGTCCAAGTGGTAGGTGAGTAGATGTGAAGCAGGCCTAAATGAAGGCCATATCCACACCTTACCTCATTGCCATGATGATCTGTGGAAATCCTGGCATCACCAGTTCCAGGACAGAAGCAGTTTCCTACTGCTCCCTCCCACTCGTGTCCCTCAGTGGCGAAGGAGTAGCAGCATTAACACCACTGTGTCTTCCACATTACAGCATCCATAGTGACACCTTCTCCCCTCCTTTTCCCACTGCATGGCACCTGATTGGTCATCTTTTTTCAGGGCCTTTTTTCCAACTGGGCAGTGTTGGGCATGTCCATGAATCTGTGTGTCAGGATTGGTGATGGGAGCTGGTGTGATTGGGGAAGTGAATGTCATCAGGTAATGGACTGGTTGCGTGAATGGGAGTCAATATTAAACTTTTTCTAGTATTGACATAGTGCGCAATATGGGCAGGTTAGAGGCAGTTAGCAGTGGGATACCAATGGGTTGCCCATGACATCATGAGATAGCACAGCTCCTGAGACCGTGATCATCCAGCACTGTGGTGAGTTGACACTACTGTGTGGAAATGGCCATAATCTGTCTCAGCATTCGCAAGGAGGAGAGCCTCTCATGAGAGTTCTTGACTCCTATGAGATCTTTTTTCACAAGACCTCATATAGGTCTGCTTCCCATGTACTAGACAGTCTTGAGCTGGCCTGGAAACACAGAGGGCTGTCTTATATTTCCATTTGGAAAACCTGGAAATCCTAGCTGAGAGACCGAAAAAAAACCTTAGTAGGCCTGGGACCTACTCTTGGAGGTCCAGGCAAGAGAGGGATTGAAAGCAGGAGACAAAGAGAAGGAGAGAAAGAAATAGAATTTGATACAGATGCATGACTTTGGAATTCCAAATTCTTATCCATAAGTCTGATGCATCTCGTTCTTAAGCATGAGATTACTGTCACATTTCTAGGTCACTAGGCTCCAGAATTGTTACCTCAAAAAGTGGGTGCCTCAGGGGTCCACCCATAATGCCAGTACCTCCACATGACAATGGAGGATTAATTAGCTCAAAATTAGAATGCCTGAGAGAGGGGGTAGCTTAACAAGATCTTTCCACCAATGTTTATGGGGTCTTGCAGGAAAGAACTGGCCAGAGATTCCAAAATGTAAACTAAAAGTATGTTTTATTGAAAGATTCACACAAGCACATGAAAGATCCAAACACTCACATGCTCCCCTAATAGAAGAAAAAGGGAGGAAAGTTCTGGATAGAGGAGTTTTAGGGATCGGGTGATAATTACCAGTCCAGAGGGAAGTGAAGAAAAGCTGTGATGAGGCTTAGGTAGGCACCTAAGGACAGTTCTCATTCAGGAATCAGATGGACAGCATGGTATTCAGTAAGTCAAGAGACTGAGTTACTGCTTGAAGCTGAGAGTTTTTTATAACCAAATCTACCCTACAGGTATGGGTGTGAAAGACTCTCCCAGCTGAGTGGACAATAGAAGTTGCAACACAAACAATGAGGTCCAGATAGAGGTTATGCTTTTAGTGTTTAGGTAACAAAGGGGTAATGGTTGTTGTAATAGCTCTGTATTGTGGAGAGGTTGGGAAGATAAAGCAGGGAAACATCCAGGTGTGAGGGATCAGGGTTTGAACAATCACAGTTTGGTAGAGACTTCCCTTTTCTGCTCCAAGATGTCCAGCTTTTAGCATAAATCTGCTGTCTCTGCTTGACAATGACTTCAGTTTCACCTAAGAGGGGGTGTGGCTGGCCTGCCTTGCAATCTCAGGTTTACAGTCACTAATTTTCCTCTTTTCAGCTTGACCTTCCAGACACCGCAGGTTTTCATTTTATGCCAATACCAATTAATATAGTGCCAATCAAATAATATTGCCAGTTAAACCATACCAATCCTGGCAGGTTTGTGGGGCCATAACAGAATTTTATCTCCAATTGCAGATCAGCATAGCAGTCAAGCTGACAAAGTATCCTCCAAACAAAAGGCAGATTTTTGCAGTTCTACACAAAACTTTTAAAGATTTTTTTCGGTGGTTCACTTGGGTAATTTTAATCGCTCAATTTAACTAGATGGTGGTG